>JASVEL010012967.1:0-434439 GCA_032618575.1 Nicotiana noctiflora
GCTCCTACAGCCCAAGCACATCTCATAGAGATATTCCTGCGGCGTGCAGTCCGATCCAACATATATCTCGCTGCGGCGCGCAGCCCGATCCACTACTAGTCAGCTAATATGCAGATACAGCCTCGCAGGCTTAAAAGTAGTTTTTGAAAACTCTTTTTATCATTTTTCAGTTGGAAAACAGTAATATCAAGTTCCAGAGATTGGAATTAGCACAATAACAGAAATAGCTGCGGACCAGTAGTAAACTAGCATGTCTATATGATAAGACAATGATAACGATCCTCGCGGGATCCAATAACCGGCTCACGGCCCACAAGTATACTCAACCGCCCAAGAAGGGGGTTCAACGGCTCGAGAATAGCCAATAATACAGTATCAACAGGTCGGACTAATATATATAGTCTCCAGTTCATGATCGACCCCGCACTCTCAAGAGTGTGCGTGTCTCGCCGCTATACAGCGTCACAAAGTGGTATACCAGGGTTTCGAACCCGCTGGTCATCACCCACATCTATTACTCACCTCAATACAGCGCGACGACTATTCCGCAATGCCCTTGCCACGAGAATCAAGCTCCGTACGTGTAGAATCTGATCAAATACAGTAGAAATACAACAAATTAAGCCAATGGGACGACACCCAATCAATACAACTCAATTTACATCAAAATTCCCAAAGTTGTCAAAACCCGACTCTCGGTACGCTTGTCGAAAAATCACGAAAGTCACATATTCGGAACCCTCATCTCAATACGAGTCTAAGCATATCAATTTTACCAAATTCGGACTCCATTTGCCCATTCAAAACCTTGATTTTCTAAAGTCCAAGCCTAGGGCTAAACCCTCCATAAATTACCCCAAATTCCTCCATTTTCATGATATAATTGCATAATATTACCAATACTAATCATAGTTTAAGTCCATAGATGATTACCTGATGATTTCCCTTGAATTTCTCTTCAAAATCGCCCAAATCGCCTCTAAAGCCGAGACCCAAAATGTGTGAAATGTTCTGAAATTTTTCTAACTTCGGATACACTTACTTACAGCGATTTTCGCTTCTACGGAATATTTTCCGCTCCTATGCACCCGTATCCGCGACCAAAGGGTCGCTTCAGCGGGTCCAGGCCTAGCCGGCCATTTCCGCTTCTGCGGGCAAGGGGTCGCTTAAGCGCACCCGCTTCTGCGAAGAAGCCTCCGCTTCTGCGGAAACATCCGCCTCTGCGCACCATTGTCCGCTTCTGCGGTCCCGCCCAAGCGGTCAATTGTCCGCTTCTGCGGACCATGCCCATTTCTTCCCCTTCGCTTCTGCGATCACTGGCTCGCACCAGCGATGCCGCTTCAGCGGAATGACTTCCGCTTCTGCGTAACCAGCCGCTCCTGCGCACCTCGTCCGCTTCTGCGGACTCGCTCCTACGTCCAAAATTCCGCAGGAGCGGAAACAACAGAAGCAGGATCCCAACCTGCAATTTTTCCACAATTTTCTCCCGTTTAACCATCCGAAAACACCCCGAGGCCCCGGGACCTCATCCAAACATACCAACACATCTTAATACCTTATTCGAACTTGCTCCAATCCTCAAAACACGTCTAACAACATCAAAACCCATAGTTCGCATCGAATTCAAGCCTAAATTCCTTAAAACATTCCGAATTACACATTCCATCAAAAACCCGACCAAACGACGTCCGAATGACATGAAATTTTGCGGCATATCCAAAATCACCTAACGGAGCTACTGCAACTGTCGAAATTCCATTCCGACTTCCGGATCAAAATCTCACCTACCGTTCGGATTTCGCCAAAATTCAACCTTAGCCAATTCAAGCCTATTTCTACACCGGGCCTCTAAATTCAATTCCGATCGCTCCCCTAAGTCACAAATCACCTCCCGGAACTAACCGAATCATCAGAATCCGATTCCGAGCCCTCTAACCAAATAGTCAACTCCGGGTTGACTTTCCTTATTCAAGTTTCCTTCGCAAAGGCTATATGCCTCATTATCAATCCAATTCACTCCTAACTCACCCGATAGACTTTAACACTGATATAAAAGTATAAAACATACAATTTCAACATAACGGGGTGGTAATTCCAGTGACGACGGGCCGGTCGTCACAAACATGCTGTAATTATCAAAGTTTTTGGTCGTAAAGTGGAGCATCAGCTACTTAGACAGAAGGTGTATGCACTGTGGAAACCTACAAAAAATCTTCCATTAATAGACTTAGGGTGTGATTTCTTTCTTCTAAAATTTCAAAAGGAGGAAAATAAAATTCATGCTTTACAGGGAGGCCCTTGGTTTGTTCTAAATCATTTCTTATATGTCCGACAATGGGAGCCAAAATTTAAAGCATCAACAACACAGTTATCTTCTTCAGCTTTATGGTTACGTTTGCCAGAATTACCTACGGAATTCTATGATTATCTTATTTTGAAGAAATTGGGACAAAAAGTAGGTAAATTTTTATCTATGGATATTTGCACTTCCAATACTACTCGAGGACAATATGCTAGACTATGTGTTGAGGTCTTGCTAAACCAGCCATTAAAAACACATTTATACATTGGTGAACATAAATAAACTATTCTATATGAGGGTTTGAATTTACTATGTATTATATGTGGTTGTATGGGTCACAATCAAAAAATATGCCCATCCCTTGAAAAGGATACACCTTCATCTAGTAATGTTCATATTAATTCAAATATACAAGACTATTCCAAAGTTGATCATGAACCTTGGAAGCTAGTCCAATTTCCTAAAAGGCATGCAATTTCAATGCCGTCACGTCCCAAGCAAAAAATTCCTGATGAGGTAAGGAAAGGCTCTGTTGGTAAGCATTCCTTAATTCATCCTAATAATCTTCCTTTTAATCATTTATCTTTAAAAAATAATGACTCTCCTGCTAATCATATCACTAAGCAAGTGTCTAATACTTTGTTAAATACTAATAAATTCGCGGTATTATCGAATGAGTTACATGCTAAAAATGAGGGTTTATCTAATACTATTTTGGATAATAATATTGTGGGTCAACACTCAACCTATACTCAAGTACCTACAAGTGGGGACCAATCAAAACTTTCTCTTCACACCACCTCTAATACCAATACTACACATGCAAAGAGACATGACATTTACTCCCACATGCAAGCCAATTCCCAAACAATGTCTACCCTACAACACCTACACGGCCAACCCATTCCCACCTTCACTACACCTCCTACTCCCCTCATTAACTCCATATCCATCTCTTCAAATATAGATACTCATGACATGCAACTAGGTCTTAATAATGACTACACCCCTAATACAAGTATTAACCATACAACAAGCCACGACATTAACTCACAAATGCAAACTAATTCTCAAACACAGTCTGCAAAACCAGATATACACGACCAACATACTACAACTCTCATTACACCTCCTACTCCTCTCATTAATTCCATATCCACCTCCTCCAATATAGCAAATGATGACATGCAACTAGGGAATAATGAAGACCCCACTACTTGTTACAATTCCAACAAATCACTTTCATATCAATCTTGTCCACCGGCCACTTTACCATTTCCAATATTACCAAACTCCACTAATACAATTTTTATAAACACTCCTATTTTGTCCACTACCCACACATCTACTACTTCAAGCAATGTTTCCCTTCAACTTTCTAAGTCATCTAAGGAGCCAACGCAATATACCACGCCAAACTTGTGACGACCCAGACCGTCGTCACGGTAATTACCATCCCGTTACCTTGCATTTATGTATTTTATACTTTTATATCAGCGTTAGAGTCTATCGGGTGAGTTAGGAGTGATTTGGATTGAAAATGAGGCATATATCCTTTTTGAAGGAAGCATGAATGTGAAAAGTCAACCGGAGTTGACTATTTAGTTAGAGGGCTCAGAATCGGATTCTGATGATTCGGTTAGTTCTGGGAGGTGATTTTTGACTTAAGGGAGCAATCGGAATTGAATTCGGAGGTCCGGTGTAGAAATAGGCTTGAATTGGTTAAGGTTAAATTTTGGCGAAATCCGAACGGTAGGTGAGATTTTGATCCGGGGGTCGGAATGAAATTCCGATAATTTTTGTAGCTTCGTCATGTGATTTTGAATATGTCCGCAAATTTTCAGGTTATTCGGACATCGTTTGGTCTAGTTTTTGATCGAAAGTGTATTTTCGGAAGTTTTTTGAAACTTAGGCCTTGATTTGATGAAAATTGATGATTTTGATGTTATTTCGGCGATTTGATCACTTGAGCGAGTTCGTGTGATGTTTTAGAGTAAATGTGCATATTTGGTTTGGAGCTCCGAGGGCTCGGGAGTGTTTCGGAGGTGTCTCGGAATAATTCCGGACTTAGAAAATGGGCAGAAATTGCAGAAAAAAATCTGCTATGAACAGTGACCATGAACAGTGTCCATGAACAGTTAATAATAATACCGTGAATAGTGACGAACAGAATATATTTGAGGTCCGAAAATATTTTGCCATTTTTGACGATTTGGAGCTCGGATAGGGCGATTTTTCGAGGAATATTTGGAGAGAACAACGTGGTAAGTGTTCTTAACTCAATTTTGGTGGTATAACTCGAATCTATTGCACGTTTTAGTGTTTAATTTGAGAATTTTTGTTGAAAAGGGTAGGAAACCCTCTTGGATAAAAATAGTGATTTAAGGGGTCAAATGAACTCCAATTTTTGTGAATTTGGTATGTACGGACTCGTGGCGAGACGAGGATTCCGGAAATATGAATTTCAAAATTTTTCGAGATGTGGGCCCGGGGTTGATTTTCACTATTCCGGGCATAATGTTGTAAAAATTATATTTAGCCTTATGAACTAGTTTGTTAAGTAGAATTGATGATATTAAGTCAATTGTGTATAGATACGATTGGATTGGAGCCGAATTTGAAAGGAAAAGGCATTGCTACGGATTGAGTTGTTCGTAAACATTCGAGGTAAGTGTTTGTTCTATCCTAGCTTGAGGGATTAGGAATTGAGTTTATGTGTAAATTGTGATATGTAGAGTCCGACGTATAGGCATGGTGACAAGTATCTATACGTTGGGGGTCGAGGATGACTGTGAGTCTTAAAAATGGATTAAATTCTTATTAATCCTAAGTGATTAAGTGAAGGGAAATTATTATTGGTTTTATACCGGTAAAGTACATATAAATTTTTGATTAAGAGTTATTGGTATTACATTGGTAACAAAGATAAATTGCTGATTCATTATCATTTATTAGTTTTATACCGGTAAAGTACATATAAATTGTTGATTAAGAGTTATTGGTAATACACCGGTAACAGAGGTAAATTGTTGATTCATTATTATTTATTGGTTTTATACCGGTAAAGTACATATAAATTGTTGATTAAGAGTTATTGGTATTACATCGGTAACGGGGATATATCCTTGATTTATTGTCATTTATTGGTTTTACGCCGGTAATATAAATATTGTTGAAGTGAAGATTATTGGTTTAATACCGGTAATACTTTTATACATTCACTGTTGATCAGAGATTATTGGCTTATTGCCGGTAATATATATTAAAGAATTGAGATCGTGTGGCGCGCCGACCAATTATATATTAAAGAATTGGGATCGTGTGGCACGCCGACCACAAAGTGATTTGAATCTTGGCATTGGCTATAGTTGCCGGTAGTCTATTGATACATTTGGAAGCGGGTGGTACGCCTACCACTAGATATGAAAAGCCTATGGTTACGTTTGGGAGCGGCCGGTATGCCTACCACAAGATATGAAATGAAAAATGAATTGAGACATGAAAGTAAGATTTGTTCCGTTGATCGGATTACTCCGGATATTGTGAGTTATTGACTGTTATTTCAGAGCAGATTCTTTCCTTATAAACATTCGATAACGTTTTATGTTGTCGTTGTATATATATATATATATATATATATATATATATATATATATATATTTCAATTGTACATGTTTATGTGAGTAACTGGCCTTAGTCTCGTCACTGCTTCGCCGAGATAGGCCAGGCACTTACCAGCACATGGGGTCGGTTGTGCTGATACTACACTGTGTGCTCTTTTTGCGCAGATACAGGTTACGGACAGCAGCATCGGCAGTAGCACGATTGTGGATATTTCGACTATTGAGACTACGAGGTAGCCTTGCAGGCGTCCGCAGGACCCGTTGTCTCTTCTATCTATGTATTTCATTCTGTTATCTCATGTATTCGGGATAAACAACTTATATTTCTTTCGGACAATTATGTGTATTATTCTTAGATGTTCGTGATTATTGTGACACCAGTCTTGGGTAGTGTATCATGTTTGTGTTTTCTGTATCATATTGGATAAAATTGACTAAGTCTTCCGCTAAGTTTAATTATTTCACTGTAATTATATGATTTTATTTAAAGTCTTAAGAAGAGAGTTGTAACTAATGAAAAATGTAAGTAACAATTGGCTTGCCTATCTTCCACTAGTAGGCGCCATCATGACTCCCGATGGTGGGAAATCCGGGTCGTGACAAAACCTCTCATCAACTTCACAACAATCCCACTCCTTACTCTCAACCACCCCCTCATCTCTCGATGGATCAAAATTTAATAGTATACACAGCCCACACTCCCCATGCACCGATGTATCTAAGATCATGGTTGGAGACAGGATTACACAATCATGCCCTAACATTTACCATGCAAGTGAACCAACAGGATGTCACCATTCTTATAAATCACCCGAGGGATTTAGCACAAATAGTAGCAGAAGGAATGAGGCTGGGAACAGAGATATTTGCTCGTTATCACTGGGCAATGATGCAAGCCTCAAGCATAGCACCATTCCAGGAAACGACACCACCCTCTCCAGTATGGGAACAACAAACAACTCTTCACCCAAACATAATACGAATGCCTTTTTATCCTCCTCCGAAACCCAATGTTCCATGGATTCAAACATATTGGGAGACTCAATGCTTTACTCCACTGATGAGGCCAGGGACACCTCGTGTCTAAACACCACCACCACCTCCTCCTACACCAACCCCTCACAATCCACCATAACAAGAAGAACATGAGCAGAATTTACAGGTAGAATTAGACGCAGCAATCACATACAACAGAGAGACCAGGCCTCTTTATGCATGCATGAATGGAATCAAGGTCTTTGTGCAGAAGGAAGAATTCGAAAGAAAATTTTTCATAAGGTGTCCCGAAAATCTCATATCAACCTCATTCCGTCTAAGACCAACAACAAATCCAACAGTGGGCAAATATGCCATGTTATTTCTTCCAACACTGTCACTACGTCCAGGATAGTCTAGTACTGAATTGTTTGCTTCAAATGATAATCACATAAATTTCATCATATGGAACTGTAAGGGTAGTCAATCAGTGGAATTTAGAAGAAATTTTAGGTCTTTGTTGGATTATAACCGACCAGCCCTAGTTGTTTTGTTAGAAACCCATTCCAGTCTCACCAAGTGATTAAGGATGATTTTGATTTTTCTGGTATGATAGAAGTCCCAACTATAGGTCATATAGGGGGAATAGTTATATTGTGGAATGCTTCATTGTTAAATGTTACACAGGTTGCTACAAACACTCAGGAAGTTCATTGCCATATCCAGGTTAGTCCACTACCTTTTTACTTTTTTATTCAGTGCAATTTATGCTAGTAATGATTTAGTTAACAAGCTTACACTTTGGAATAATCTTAAGTGTATTTTTGATCACTATAAATGACCTTGGTTGATAGGGGGTGATTTTAATGAAATTATTCATGCCTCGGATAAATTTGGAGGACTTCCTATCAATAATAAATGAACCAATACGTTATTAGACTGTTTTAATTATTGCATGCTTAATAATTTAGGGTACAAGAGAAGTCGTTATACATGGACTAATGGTCGACATAATACTGCTAATATATTAGAAAGAATTTATCGTGTGTTATCAAAATATGCCTGACTCTCAAATTATTGTGATGCTCGTGTGACTCATCTCCCTCGAACACATTCTGATCATTGCCCTATCAAAATAGACCTTCAACATAGTGTACTGTCTAGGACAAAGATTATTAGGTTTGAGTCTATTTGGACTACTCACCCTTCTTTAGAATCCGTGATAAAACAAGCTTGGACAGAAAATAATCTTCTAATCCCTGCCATAAATTATTTTAGAGATTCTGTCCAAATTTGGAACAAAAATATTTTTGGAAATATTTTTAAGCGTAAAAGGAAGATATTAGCTAGACTTTCTGGTATACAAGCTTCTATTCATTATCCTACTAGTTCATTTCTCCATAGTTTAGAAATTGATCTTATTCAAGATTTTAATCATATTCTTAAGTTAGAAGAAGATTTCTGGAAATTAAAATTACGCATAAATTGGCTGAATGATGGTGACGCAAACACCAAGTTTTTCCATTTAACTACTTTAAATAGACGACGAAATAATCGTATAATTGTTATTCAAGACTTGGGAGGGAATTGGATTACAAATCCTCTTCAAATACAAAATGATATTACCTCTTATTATACTAACCTTTTTACTACGCAACAGTCTTTTTCCAAAATTAGTTCAACCATTTTTCCTTCCAATATAGTTACACAAATTGAGCAATCTATGTTAGATAGGCCTCTTCATGTTGTTGAAATTACTAATGCCTTACATTCTTTCCAACCTTTTAAGGCACCGGTCCCTGATGGCCACATCCAGATTTTTACCAAAAATATTGGCATATTGTAGGAAATTCTGTAAAAGCTCTTTGTCATCAGGCTTTTAGGGAATCCAAAATAGATCCTACTATTAATACTACATATATTTGTCTAATTCCTAAAAAAGAACATGTTGTTACTATAGCTCAATATCGACCAATTAGTCTTTGTAGTACTATTTACAAAATTATTACAAAGATAATTGTCAATAGACTTAAGCCGATTCTTGATCATCTTATTAATCAAATCCAATCTAGTTTTCAAAAAAATAGACGAGCATCTGATAATGCTAGTATTGTTCAAGAGCTGTTAAATCGTTTTGCTAAAATGAAGGGTAAGAATTATAATATGCTTCTTAAATTAGACCTTGAAAAAGCTTTTGATAAACTAGAATGGTCTTTTATTTACAATACTTTACATAATCTTAATTTCCCTATTAATATTAGCAACTTAATAATGTCTTGTATTACAACCACTTCTACTGCAATCCTTATTAATGGTAAGTCAACTGAATTTTTTTATCCTACAAGAGGAATATGACAAGGTGACCCTCTTTCACCTTATATATTTATTCTATGTCTTGAAATGTTCTCTAGGCAAATAAATTTAGAAGTAGACTATAATATTTGGCACCCTATTTCTTTTGAAAAAAAAAAGACCTCAATTATCTCATATGTTCTTTGCGGATGATATAATTTTATTCTCTAAAATTACACCCAAATCTTGTCATTCTATTATTAATACTATTACTTCTTTTAGTACTTATTCGGGACAAACTATTAATTTAGACAAGCCAAAAAAAATTTTCTCAAAAAATTGCCCTAATTACCTAAAGCTTGATTTATAGCATTTGTTTAACATAAAAGAGTGTATTAAGTTTGGCCAATACTTGGGGTATCCCATTTTTACTTCTAAACCTTTAAAAAGAGATTTTCAGTTCTTATTAGACAAGTTTAAATCAATATTAGCAGGATGAAAAACTCATTTTCTAACAAAAGCAGGAAGACAAACTCTTATTCGTTCTACTTTGAATAGCCTTCCTAATCATGTAATGCAATTTATTACCATTCCTAGTTCTATTATTACCTTACTTAATACATACCAAAGGAATTTTCTGTGGGGTACTACTCCACATAAGAAAAAACTTCATCTTTTAAAATGGTCCATTGTAACCCACCCTTTGGCTCTTGGGGGTTTAAGTATCCAAAATCTTCGTACTAAAAACAATGCTTTACATGCTAGTTTGGCATGGAGACTTTTTCAAAATCCTACTCAACTTTGGGCTAATGTACTAATTCATAGTCATTTACGAAATTATAAGACTATCATTTCTTCTCAATCTAGAATTTGGCAAATCATTATCAAAGGTTGGTCCTATTGCCAACTTGGATTCCAATGGATTTTAACAAATGATATTCATGTTCATTTTTGGACTGAACCTTGGATAAATCATCGTACTATTTTGCGTAATTTCATTCATGGCCCTTTTCCAGAAGGAGAAATAAATAAATATGTATCTGACTATTTTTACAATAATAAATGGCATTTACAGGATTTACCGTTTGTACTTCCTCCTTTATTGGAAGCACATATTACTAGTTTTTACATGCCTATAAAAATTATGACCATATTATTTGGGCTATTACTCCTTCCGGGTTATTCTCAGTCAAATCTATTTATCATGAACTATCTACTCTTCCCTCTAATAATACTTCTCAACTCTTAAGTTTCAAATGGATTTGGAAACTACATACACTTCTCAAAATCTCTTTCTTCATTTGGTTAATTTGTCATAGTCGAATACCAACTGCTGCCTATTTACATAAAATAAATATTTTGAGCACTAATTTATGTGCTAATTGTGGGTTACAAGGTGAAACAATTCATCACATTTTCTTTGAATGTAGTAATGCTATTTCACTTTGTCGGACCCTTAACATTAACATAAATCAAAAATTTGGTCCTATTAATGTGAGTTCTATGCATTGGTGGCATACTTTCTTTACAAAAACTAAGTTAGGTCATTATAAAGGTATTCCTTTATGAGAATTTACTTCCTTTTGCTATATGGCATCTTTGGACGATTAGGAATAAAAATCTTTTTGATCAATCAAAAACTTGTTCTAATGCTCTTTTAGTGTATAACCAAGCTGCTGAATTTTTTTATCTTATGCACTCAAAGAACAGTAGAACTACTCCTTTACCTCTTTATATAAAATTGCATCCACCCACAGGAAATTTTCTAAAACTAAACATTGATGGCTCTACTAAGATGAATCCAAGTGCTTGTGGAATTGGGGGTGTCTTTAGGGACTCTACGAGTAGTTGGGTCGTAGGTTTTTCAGGCCATGGTCAAAATGGTTCTAGCTTACAAACTGAATTATTATCACTAACCATGGGCCTTCAAATAGCCGTGCAATTTAATATCTATCCTTTAGTAATTGAAACAGACACAACTACAATTTTAGACTTACTAAAATTTCCAACACCTAAATATACTAATATTATTATTGATTGTAGGTACTTACTCCATCAGTTGCATGATCCAGAATTACACATAATCTATAGGGAGCAAAATGGAGTTGCAGACTGCTTAGCCAAGTATGGAGCATCACAAATGGAGGCAAATGTGGAAATATTTTCAAGACTACAAATTTTGTGTTAACTTCTCTTCAGCAAGATCAAGCGGGAATGCTGAGTAGAAGATTATGTAAACCATCGATTATGTTAGATAATACTCAGATAAGTTGTAATAATTTTTCTAGTTCTACTTTAACTAGTGTGTATAATGTAGTAGGAACTAATCTGATGCATTTTACGCGTCCAACAAACTTATGTAACTGCTTAACTTTTATAATATTTCTATCTTTTAACCAAAAAAAGAAAGTGGCTCGCATAACTTTATATAAAGAAATTAGTTTGATCTGTTAAACACTTATCAAGATTCACTGATTCAGAGTGGTGTTTCTCATATTTGCGGAGGTGAATGTTTTTTCCACGGTAGAGACGAGGTCCAAGTAATTGATTCCTTGATTTTCTTTATTTAAACCAATATTATATATTAATAGCATATGAATTTTAATATTAGTGTTTTAATATATCTCTATGATCTCTAATTATTTGATGGATTAGGCTTTAGTGCTGAATTGAGTTATATAGCAGCTTGCTTCTCTTAAATTCCATTTTTTTAGGCTATGATTGGTATGCAGTCATTTTCATACTGCCTATTGTGATAAATTTGGCTATAAATGAATTTTGCTCAAAGATATATGTGGGGCTAACTAAGACCAAACCTACCTAGCTTAGATTGCTTAATATGTTGGGCTAGACGATGACATTCCTCTTACTCCTGTCTGCTTGGATTCGAAAATAAGTGCCCAATTAATGCTATTGGTACATCTCACCAAAACAGATAGGTAATCTTAGGGCAGGCTCTAATGATGTAGGCAGGTGCCTTAGGAGTCCAAATTTGACGGGGGAGAGGGGAGGGCTCATTTATTAAACGGAAAATAACCAAAAATTATCTATATTATTTGCTAAATGGTTTACAAATACTCCTTATTCATCTATCCATTCAAAAAAATGTACTCTGTTTATCTATTCGTCCAACACATGAAGTTAATTCTATTAACAAAAATACCCCCGCGACTAATGGCAGAAGTGATGGAGTGTATTTTTTTGAACGGATAGATGGACGGAGAGTATTTATAAATCATTTAGCAAACGATAGGGATGTGTCATTTATTTAATGATGTGACCGTTTTTAATTGGGCCATGTGACAATCTTTAACTGGAAAAAAAATGGATATTATTTCAACTCATTTACCTTGTCCGACACATTTATAAAAATGGATAGTGTCTATCACTCCCAGTCCCACTCATCTGATCCCCCCTTTCTTCTTCTGCATTTGGGACACTGCATACACACAATAATAAATTAATTAAAAAATAACCAAAAATCAAATAACCCAAAATTCAAACCAGATTCTGAAATATCTCCAATCAAACTCAGGATAAGTATTGAAGCTCTTAAATGGAAAATTAACAGATATATTTGGGTTGTTATGTAAGAAGACAAGGATCAAAATAAACCAAGAATCTGAAACAAAAAAATTGAGCCAAATGCTAATATTGTTCAAATATATCAATCAAATCTAGGAGAAATATTGAAACTTTGAAAGTGACAAGTAATGAAAATCTTTGGATTGTTCATAAGGAGACAAACAAGCCACAAAATAACAGAGAAAAAATAGCTACATATAACTGATACAAGCACACAAGAAAATTAAAATCAAGGTGCTAAAAAGCTTGAAATTATCACATTTTAGGATAAAGATTGAATCTATAAAAGGTAAAAAAAAAGTAAAGGGTTACATTCTAAAAATTTCTTGTGAGATGAGAGTGGGTGTGCTGGGTGATAAGAAAAAAGAGAGGAAAAAAAAGCAAAGAAAAAGAAAAAAAATAATTAGGCGGGTCAAATAAATAGGGTCGGACCAGGTAATTAACTGGGTTGAAATAATATCATTTTTTTGTTGCAATTAATGATTGCTACGTGACCCATCCCTATCGCTTGCTAAATGGTTTATAAATACCCTCCATCCATCTATCCGTTCAAAAAAATACACTTCATTAGTTCTACCGTTAGTTACAGGGGAATTTTTCTGAATAGAATTAACTTCGTATATGTTTTTGGACGGATAAATAGACGGAGGATATTTATAAACCATTTGGCAAATGATATGAATAGTTTTGACCTTTTTCCGTTTATTAAAAACGAAGAGGTTTTATAGATATTTTATTAAAATAAAATTTAATATTTCTAATACAAAGTGGAATTTTTCGTATAAAAGGAAATAATTTTTCTAGACATGGAAATAATGTAAACATTTGACTTACTTAAAAATAGGTAGTACATATAGTTTTTCTAGGGTGTGAATCCGAATTGATTTGCCAATACAAATAGTACTAACTGTACAAGTAGAAGATATTATATAATCAATCAAACAAAAAAGCTTTATTCTTTTCCAAATATTAATCCTAGGCATGTACTTTGCACGTGTATCTATATTAAAAATAAAAATTATTTAAAATAAAAATGATGAATGATTTATAAAATAAAAATTCTTAAATATGATGAATATTGATTCTATGTTAAGGTAATTATATAACAAAAGAATATTGCCTCACAAAAATCCTCAATCCTCATATGGTTTAGAGCATGTTTGGAAAGCCACCTAGGAATTGGATTTGGGTGTAATTGGGTGTAATTGCACAGTTTGGTATATTTGTTTGGCCAAGTAATTACTTGGTCAACATGGAATTGAATGTAATTGGAGGGGTGTAATTACACTCTCCAATTCTCAAGGGGAGGTGAGAATTGGTGGTAATTGCACTGTGTAATTACAAGGTTATTTTTCATTTTTGTTCCTTTTTATTTTATTTTAATTTAATTTGTTTATAACTTTTTATTTCTATTATTTTAATTTTTAATTTTTATTTTTACTTTTTAATTTCTTTTAAAATTGTAAAATATATTTTTCTTTGTACATTATTTTTCTTCCTTTATTTCTTGTTATTTCATGTAATCACTTATATTTTATTTTTATTTATTTTATTATTCTATTTTTTGAAATTTTACCTCCTAATATTATAAATAATGAGTCATTTACAAACTTATCATATAATGAGTGATGTAATTAAAGTAGAATTTCATTGTTGAATGTGGTTATAAACTTATTATGTTTCATAATCTAAAATTATAGTGGAACTTACTATTATTATGTTGGAATTTGACATATGCTAAATTAATTTTTTTTTTTAAATTTTGAAATTGTGTTACATTCATGGTTCTAATTTACTTGTTTTAGTAGTATTGGCTCACTCGCATGTTGTTCATTTTTTAGTTAAAATTGATAGATCAGTTTTGTCAAACATTTGAATAATGTTATGACATTATATTTTTATTAATTTATTTTATCAAATATGAATTCCATAATGGTTACAAAATAACGTATATTTTAAATTTTTGTACGTATCTAAACAAAATATTATTAATTTAAAATATATAGATAAATTTTTATAATATTAGTTTATATATGATTACTTATTAATGTATATCCATGAAAAATATACATCTTAAATATCAAATATAATATTATTTATACTTATAAAAATTTATAGGCATATATTTAGTATATTAACTTTTAAGTTTTGATAATTATTTAATTTAAAATTTAATCTAACTGTGTAATTACACTTGTACATCCAAACAGTAAACTTGTAATTACACTGTGACAAACAAACAGGTCGTCGTAATTACACAACTGAGTAATTACTAGGCTGTGTAATTACTACCCTAATAATTATACCAATTCCAATTAAATGGTAGCTTTCCAAACAGACTCTTAATGAAATTCTGGTACTTGAGTTTTGTGGTATTTGTTTATTAGCCCATACCGAATAAGCTAGAATTCTCTTTTTAATAAGGTATATAAGTTTCTCTTTGATGTAACAAAATTTTGGAATTGACAACAATTTTAATCCTCAAGAAATGATATTTTTCTGTTTTACTTAACTTAGGATTATAGGAATTGAATAAAATTTGGTTCTTTCTTGAAAAAGTATTTTTCTCATTTATTTATGACTGGAATTTTAGGAATTTATTTTTTACCTTTTCTTTATTTACATTAGGTATTTTAGGAATATTCAATTTTCTTTTTCACATCTACATCAATTATTTCACTTTACATTTCATATTGGACTATTTGAACTCCGCATATTTAGAGCCTCTTTGGACATAGGTATTGTTTTACTTTTTTTTTTCTTTCTCAAATCAGTATTTTGTCATAAAATTTCTAATTTTTACTTGAAAATGAATTTGAAGTTTTTTAAAATTTTAAAAAATTCCAAAAAGTAATTTTCAAATACCATTTTTTTGTTGGAATTTTTTTTTTTTTACTTTTCGTAATTATACAATTCTTTTGTCCAAAAGCCCACTTTGTTTCTGTTTATAGTAGGAATTGTTAAATACTTTGAGGATAATTTGAGAAAATTAAATTACTTATAGGAATTGTATTCTCAAGCTATGTAAATTTTTTATGGTTAGCATAAAGGAAGAGGAAACTGGTAGAAGATTTTTTTCTTCCCTTCAAAGTTTTCAATAAACATCAATTTCTAACGCATTGTGATTTATACTTATTCTTATTATCCGTTTGAGTTAAGATCAAAGATAATAATATAATATAATAAAATTACAGAAGCTTACGTGTTGTTAACAAAGATAATTGTGTGTGGTCTTTAAAAATGAAGTATAATTTTCTTTTCTTACGGCAATATTTGTAAAGGAATCCTAAAGTATATTGATCACTTCCAACTATGCCTTATACAAAGGATAAACTGATCGCTGTAAATATAATTAGGTTTACAAGTTCGGAGTTGAATTCCATAGAGAAATAAGGCTTAGCTACAGTCGTTCACTATCACCAAGAATAGAAGCTTAAACAATTCCTAATTTATAGAATTTAAGATTCTTGTGTTTGACTAACTAACTAACAAATAACACCAAAAATACTACAGGTTAGAAGAAAAGATTAAGGAGGTCTAGAGTTATGATTTTCCCAATTGTCAGAATTCTTCCCGCTATTATCTTCTATAATTTTGCCTAAGTATTCTCTACCGATCATGAGCGTTCTGCGTGTTGTAATTCTCTCCCGAGTAATTACGATAATTTACAAGAAATACTCTCCCAAGTTACGCTAGCTGGCTTTAATTACAGCTCACGTAGATCGCATTCAGGGATTGATTATCCCTAACCCCGCCTTTAAACCCTTGGTTATTGATTCCTCACATACGTCGGGAGTGATGTTATTCAACAACTACCAAAATATGCACTCTCTCTCAAGTAATACAAACTAAATAGGCACAACTTATTGAGAATTCTATCAATTAACTACAACAATAACGTAGTTGAACAAACAGAGATTAAACTGGACAAACTATATTAACACAATAAGAAGTTCATCCTCAACAGGTTCCATAAAAAGCTTAGACTAGATAATTAGTTATTCATAATAGTATGTACAATTACAATACTAAAATTCATAACCAACAATAAAAAAATACGAAGAGGAAGGTAAAACGTGTAAAAGAATTCTCCGCTTTGCTCCTATTGTGTCTACCTCCTTAGGTCGAATATGTGTCTCAAATCTATCCAACCTTTCAAAATACTATTTTTTCATGTATATATACTAAGTCGGGTTGGGCCCAAACAATTATATCTTCTCCTACGCAAAAAAAGATACATTTTCTGGACAGGACGTGTCTGGCCGCGCATATCCACTTTGATTCTACATGTCGAGTACAGCCTGATTCACGTCCAAGCAACGGTCGTAGTCAATATAACTTGGTCTAATAAGTCCAAGATCGATCCCACAGAGAATTAACCTATCAATCACAACTTTCACAACCCAATAGTACTTCCGAATCAAGTTCCCAAAATTTAGAATATCTTTGTATATGATTTTCGAACTACTACTTGCAAGAATTAAGAATGCTTAAAAGAAAGAATTGAATGTTGAATAAAAATAATATGGAGAAGGACTAAGGTATTGATTTCCCCTATTGATGGGATCCCTTATCGTTATGCTCATACAAATTGTTAATATATTCTATCAATCATGAACGCTATGTGTATCGTAACCCTCTCCCGAGCAATTACAATAATATACTAGTGCACTCTCCCGAGCTACCCTAGCTAGCTTTAATTTGAATAGTTCACTTAAGATTGTACCCAAGACTTCGTTATTCCTAACCCCGTCTTTACGCCTAAAGTTATAGATTCCTCCAATAACCTAGGTGTGGTGTTGTTCAACAATAAACCTAAATATGCACTCGTTTCCAAGTTATGCACACTAAATAGGCACCGCTAATTGGGACGTCTACCAATTAACTGCAACAAGAACGAAGTTGAACAAATAGAAATCTAATTCACTATTTGTAATCACATAAACGATAAGTCCATCACTCAATAGGTTCCATCAAAACCTTAGAAAAGAATTTAGCTACTCATGCTTGAAGAAACAAGAATAATAATTGAAATCATAAAGAAATAATTGATATAAAATAATAGAAGGAGTTTGAGAGGATTCTCTCTTACCAAATATCTTGCAAAAGTATTGAAATAAAGACAACATGCCTCTATGGGGCAAACTAGGAGTTTATATAGAGGTTTTAGGGCTTAAAAACCTAAATTCGAATCCAATTAGGAGAACTGGGCGCCGGCTTCCGCGGTTCTTTCGCGGCCGCGAGCCAACCGCGAACAGTCAAACTTCAGAATGCCTCTTTTTTCGCGGTTTATCCGCAACCGCGAATGAATCGCAAATGAACAATGCTGCGTATTTTTGACTGCTTCTTCCAGCTCTTTTCACCTTAGATCTTTTCTTGGCCTTTTCATCCACATATGATTTCAAAATACTCTTCTTAGCATCCATTGCATCACATGTACCTATAACACACAAACAAACGCTAATCAAAGCATTTTGTCCTCATAAACAACATAAATACCATAACAAAGTGTGATTATTTAGGGCATAATTATAGTCAAATTCACCTATTATCAATACCCCACACTTAAACCTTTGCTCGTCCTCGAGCAACTTTAATCACACTTTAGGCCGAATTAACAAAAAATTGTCTCCCCCAAAACATGTCACAAAAGCTATTATACATAAACAACCTAAGATTTGCACAATCTTTACCTAACCGCAAACTCTCATGCCGGCACATTATTACTTACTCTACTTATTACCAAAAACTTGCAAATTCACCTTCTTCCTCTTGAATTACATGCCCTCACAAAATTTATTGAGAGAAGTTTACACACATTAACAATTCAAATACTGGAACTTATAGATATCGGAAAATTTCACTCACTCTCAACAAAGAACATTTATATGAATATAGACACACCATAGGCTTGCCCCTAATGTAATACTCCACTAATCGAGTTATCCAATCATTGATCAAGAGGTCTTTAAGGGTTGTAACGTAGGCTATGGGACGGGTAGGATACTTTTGGTTATAGTGACTAGCCTCCCTAAGCACTTTTTTTTTTTTCACAACTTCCCTTTTTGTTTACTTCCTTATGTCTCCCATAAACATTCCTTCACCTTTCTTCACTTTTAACCCCCACTTTTCTTTTATTGATGTAACTGGCCTTTCTAATTTTTTTTTATTACATATTCATCAATATAGCTCTTTGTTTCATTGCTTTGCAACATTATTTTGGACCAGTCCACTATTTTCTATTAATTCTTGATTTTTCCTTTTTTCAATTTCCCTTCACCCCACACTTAAACTTTTGCATATTCATTACAATACAAGTGCTTCTAGGAGGTAAAGTAGAACATTATACATATTTGATGAACATTCAAGGGTTATTAAAGAATAGGCTTAAGCTCAAAGGGGTTAACTAAGATATAATGAACGGGTGAATTCATGTCTATTGGTATATGGGGTTACACAAAGAAATGCCTCTATCCTTTCTACAATCGAACAACTTCTATTTCGCTTTGCAAACACACAGGGCAAGTTCTAGGCATCATGTACAACATACAATGTAAGTAAAAGCCTCACACACACATGGCATGCAACTCATTTGGAATCCAGTTTATCTACAAAGTCCTATCGATGTTCAAGCAAGCATTATTGTGCAATTTAAGGCATATTGAGATTCTATAGTCAAGCTTAGAAGACACATTCTCAAGTTCAATTTACGCTTTTGTTAATGTGCATATTCGGGGTTACATGTTGCCCTTTCACCTCTAATTCTAAGAAAAGAAAAAAAATATCAAAAAATCTACCTAACCCGGTTCAAATAAAAACCCTTGGAAAAGAATCGTGATCAAAAGAAAAACCAAGGGGGAGATGATACATTACCTATACAAAACAATAAAAGAAGGAAAAATTCCTACACGGACTACTTCCCTCAAGAGTACTTGTCCTAAATAGTCCGTCATCACGAAGAGTCCTCTACTAATATTTTTTTGAATTTTTAAAATGTTATGATTTTTTTGTGTTTTTATTATTTTATATTACTACTACAACTAATATATACATCATGTACAAGATAAGTCACCCACCCCACACTTAAAAATATGTCATGTCCTCATGACATAAATAAAAATTAAAGCACAAAAGGGGCAAGAAGACCTGAGACTCACTCAGAGTCGGAGACGGTGGATGGGTCGACATGACATGCTCGTCCAGGTGCTCTGAACCATGCCATAAACCTATTTTCTGACCGGGCTTGTCTTGTAGACATGTCGTCTAGCCGTGTGTGCAAGCCATCAACGGAGGTGCGCAGATCAGCAACCTCCTCCTCCATGGACCTTAGCATAGGTCGTGTCGACAAGAACCTAGACATACTTGCTCCACAAGAAGCAGGCCTGGAAGGTCCGGCTGAATCCATGGAGTGCCTGGCCCAGGCAACCGGTACAGGATCGTCCTCCTCATCCAAGTCAATTGGGGTTGTGTCTCGTCCAACCCAGATTGTAGCAGCTCTAAATGGAGCTTTTGGTAGTAGCTCACCATCAGCATCAGTTACTGGGGTCTGATGAAGGAGACACATCGTAGTGACAAGAGATGGGTAATAAAAACCCTTGGCAGTGAGGGATCCCCTCAATACCATCTCATCACTAACTATGCGGGCGATATCAACATCCCGATGTGTTACAAAACACCAAGTCAAAACTGCCCTATTAAAGTTAACATCCGTGGTGTTGCTCGAGGGTAAGATACGGTTGCAAATTATGGAGAACCAACATTTGGCTGTGTGTGTAAAGCAGTTAGAGTGCAGAGTCTTATTTCTAATCCACACCGGGATGCCGTCTACACATAAGGCCTCTATTAGCATGTCCCAAGTGACACCAGGCCTATCATAGTAATAGTTGACATCACTAGTGTGCAATGGCAGTCTGAATCTTAATCATTCAGATCTCAGACATTAAGTGCGTTTGTTTTTAAAGTCTGAATCTTAATTATTCAGATCTTAATCATTAAGTGTGTTTGTTTTTTTTAACAACCACTTAATGGGTCTGAATAGGTCTGTATGATTAAGATCTGTAATAGAGACTTAATTTCATTAAGATGCTATCACATATTCATTATTAATTGCCGCCACCGCATACCATTATCAACTACCACTATGCTGCCACCACCACCATACTCAGCCATGTGACGACCCAAAGGGTCATCACTTATTTAATTAATCATTTCGAGCTACTGAGGCATTGAAAACCTCATTCTATGTTGCCTCGATTTGCGTGCACAGTCCGGGCACAAAGCTAAAAAATATTTATGTTGAAATATGTGAAATATGTGAAAAAGTAGAAGAATTTTGATATTAATATTGATATGGTTGACTTTGGTCAACATTTTTGGTAAACGGACCCGGATCCGTGATTTGACTGTCTCAGAAAATCCGTAGAAAAATATGGAACTTGGGCATATGTCCGGAATTGAAATCCGAGGTCTAGAACCCCGGTAAAAGAATTTTTCTGTTAAATTGTTTTCTGAAAATGTTTAAGGAAATGAAACTGAATTTTGATTAAAAGGTACTGGTATCGGGCTCGTATTTTGGTTCCAACGCCCGGTACAGGTCATATATATTGGTTAAGCGCTTCCTGTAAAGTTTGGTTGAAAACGGACGTCATTTGACGTGTTTCGGCCTTAAATTGGAAATTTTGGAAATTATGAAATTTTAAAGAATTCTTGAGTTTTAAGGCTCAATTCATTGATTTTGATGTTATTTTAGCGATTTGATCGCGCGAACAAGTTCGTATGATGTTTTTGAGTTAGTGTGCATATTTGGTTTGAATCCCCGAGGGCTCGGGTGAGTTTCGGATAGGTAACGGGATGGTTTTGAACTTGAAATTGCAGCAGAAACTCCGCAATTTTTGCACAGAGATTTTCTTCTATGCGATCGCATAGGTGAGGCTGCGATCGCATAGAGCAAAGATTAGAGGTCCCAAAAATCCTTATGTGCGATCGCAATAGAGCCCATGCGATCGCATAACTTCCACTTTTCCTCCTATGCGATCGCATACTATCCTTCGCGATCGCATAGAGTAAAACTGAGGCCCAGAATTTCCTTCTATGCGATCGCGTACCATTCCCTGCGATCGCATAGAGTAATTTCAGTTCATCCATTTCCTTCTATGCGATCGCATAAGACCTCCGCGATCGCATAGAGTAATTTTGTTGTCCCCATTTTTCTTCTATGCGATCGCATCACAGGCCCTGCGATCGCATAGAGTAAATTTTCGCCCAGTGAATTTAAGACAGAAAACAGAACAAGAAACGGGATAAAAATCCCATTTCTGTTCAACTCTCTTCTCCACAACATTTTAGGCGATTTTTGAGGCATTTCTTCATCAAAGTTCATTGGGTAAGTATTGTTAACTCGTTTTCTTCATTTTTCATCAACATCAATCAAATCCTTAGGCTTAAACATGTATAAATTGGTTGAAAATTTGAGAAATGGGTATAGTTAGGGCTTTCAAAGAATTTGCGATTTAGACCTCGTTTTGGAGTCGAACTTAAGAACAAATTGTATATTTGAACTCATGGAAGATTGGGTGAACTTGTTTTGGTTCGAAACTTGAGTTTCGATTATGTGGGCCCGGGGTCGATTTTTACTATTCCGGGCAGAATGTTGTAAAAACCATATTTAGCAATATGAACTAGTTTGTTAAGTAGAATTGATGATATTAAATCAATTGTGTATAGATACGATTGTATTGGAGTCAAATTCAAAAGGAAAAGGCATTGCTACGGATTGAATCGTTCGTAAACTTTCGAGGTAAGTGTTTGTTCTATCCTAGCTTGAGGGAATAGGATTATGTGTTACGTGTTATGTGATCGAGTGCGGTGTATGGGCTGTGGTGACGAGCATCCATACACCTGGCGTCTAGTATGACCGTGAGTCGTTGGAAAATGATTATTTGAGATATATTACAGATGAATTGTTATTGTTCTTCCTTGTTGGGACTTGTTGTGAAGAAAATTATTGATTGCCCTTGATGGGACGGTTTATGAATTACTGTTTCTTTCTTTGCCCTTAACTGTGATTGTTATTTGGGTGAGGAAGAGAGATAATGCACGAAGGGTGATGCCGTGCCATGTTTATTTATTTATGCACGAAGGTTAATGTCGTGCCATGTTTATTATTGATTATGCACGAAGGATCATGCCGTGCCATGTTTATTATTGATTATGCACGAAGGATCATGCCGTGCCCTAATATTGATTATGCACGAAGGATCATGCCGTGCCATGTTTATTATTGATTATGCACGAAGGATCATGCCGCGCTTTATTTATTGATTATGCACGAAGGATCATGCCGTGCCCTATTATTGAACCATGTACGAAGGATCATGCCGTACTATGGATGCGAGGATGAGAGTAAAAGCACGAAGGGTGATGCCGTGCAACTGTTTGCTATTTCTTGAATTGATATTATTTGTGTTTACATTACACTTTGTTTTTCCTTGTGAAATTATTAACTGTGGTTAGTTGTTGAATTCTTTAAGATATTCCTTATTGTGTTAATACTTGATTATTTCTTGTTATTTTGTGGTACACATATATATATTGAATTGCAGAGGTTTATGTGGGTGTCTGGTCCTAGGCTTGTCACTACTTCGCCGGGATAGGCCAGGCACTTACCAACACATGGGGTCGGTTGTGCTGATGCTACACTTCTGTGCGTTTTTGCACAGGTCCAGGTTACGATCAGGAGCAGCAGCAGCAGTGAATAGATTGCGTGGGAGTTGATCACATTTGAGACCGAGGTAGCTTGCAGACGTCCGCAGGCCCGACGTCTCTTTCTTTATTTATATTTATAGCTGTAGTCTCATTGTTCCGAGACGAACAGAATTATGTTGTATTTCCTTCAGACTTTTGTGTGTAGTATTCCATAGTAGTTTGTGAGTTGGTGACTCCACGTCTTGGGTAGAGGATTTCAGTATGATTTTTACCTTGTAATTAGTTATTTCTATCTGATAAAGTATTCCGCATTTATTTAATTAAAATTATGCTAGAAACAAGATAGTATGTATACAGTGGCTTGCCTAGCTACCACGAGTAGGCGCCATCACGATCCCGATGTTGGGGGAAAATCCGGGTCGTGACAAGTTGGTATCATAGCTCTAGGTTACATAGGTCTCACCACTCACGAACAAGCTTAGTAGAGTTTGAGAGGTAGGTACGGAGACGTCTGTACTTGTCCTCCAGAGTCTATTGAGTTAGGAAAGAGTCTCTCATTTGTTCTTTCTTATCGTGCGAATTTGTTCTTCAAAGTGTTAAGTTAAATTTCCACTCTTGTCTTCCCACGAATGGCGTAGTCACGTACTGCTTATCCAGCCGAACAATGGCACAGGCTGGTGATAGATCAACTATTCCTTTAAAAGTTTTACGGAGGACAAGTTTCACCAAATTCTTCGCTGCCACCTTCAGCGGTGCATCTTTTGAGAACCCACGAGATTGTGCTTGACAGTTCTTATGAGGAATTACAGAACGTGGGAATAGTCGAATGCGAGGAGTTCATTTTACCGTGCTACGGAAGGCACACAGAAGTAGTGGGAAGATAATGTATTTACCACACAAGTTATGGTCTCAACGGAAGACGCAATTATATCAGGAGATCACCTAATAAATCGTGTTGGGTTTCAATGGACCTTGACGTCCGGTCGATGTGTTGGAGTTGTGAAGGACAAATATGATGAGTTATTGGAATGTATATATATGGTATGGAAATGTCCTCCAAATAATTTATACATATTTATGGTTGGTTCTTTTCATGGGGTAAGGATCGCCCCCAGAGAATGACGAAGAGTATATGAGTAAATGGGGTAGCTCAGCAGTGTTAAGAATTGGCCGTCAATGTTTGTGACAAGCCTACGAAGAGGGCAAGCTGGCCAACGCAACGCTATCTACTAAACTTTATTTTAAGAAAATGTTCCGAAGACGTCACCCCCGAGATTCTCTGCAATATGTAGTATGTGTGATCTGAACGGTTGTACCAAGTCACAATGACCGTGTTCGAATATATATTGTCATGAACAACAAGTTAACTGAGCCTTAAAGGAATTGCTGTGAATGTGGAATTTTTGGAGAAATACAATTTTAGGAAAGCACTCAGGCTACACGCTCCATTGCAGTTAATAATTATCCTACATGGCCAGCCAGATGTAGAGGTTATGATGTTAGAGGTGGAGGTGAAAATCCTAGAGGTGGAGACCTAACCATTGATATACTTTTT
Organism: Nicotiana noctiflora; assembly: GCA_032618575.1. Taxonomy (NCBI): domain Eukaryota; kingdom Viridiplantae; phylum Streptophyta; class Magnoliopsida; order Solanales; family Solanaceae; genus Nicotiana; species Nicotiana noctiflora. Next base: position 25,037 of record JASVEL010012967.1, read on the forward strand.
ATGGTATGAGGGAGGTCATTACACCAGATGGCGTCATCACGTGTGTAATTCCGATTGTTATAAACAAATAATTTTCCCTTAATTTGATTTGGTTTTTGAAAGAAAATTTAGGCGAGTCTTGTTTAACATGCTCCATTCACGAGCGAGCATCGTAATCATACTACTTAGGGAAATACTCCCGTTGAGATATTACATGAGGATAGACATCCCTATTATTAGGTGTTAGTTACTAAATATCCATGAGACTAAGAGTGACTTTATATTACTTATTACAGTATGTTTTGATATAATTCTTGGAATAACTAATTTTAATCGTTAATTGTGTGCCCTATCAGTATGAGGGTTCATTTTATGTCGTGATTATCTTTGACGGACAATTATTGAAAGGAAGAAAGAAATGAAATGAAAAATTTCAGATTATATGATGTGCAAGCACTGTGATTCAGAGTTGAGGATGAGATCCTCCAATTTTTGGCATAATGTGAAATATTTCTAAGCCGAGCTTCAAGCTGCGGTGGATATCATATGAGGATTGGGTCCTGGTACTAAGAGTTTATGTGTTTAAAATTCTTCTTTTATGAATTAATACTTTGGTATCGCATTCGTAAATAAGAGTCATGTCCGTTAGGACTATTTGACAATTCTTGTATAGTTTCTATTCATATTAGCCATTTCTATTTTGAAACCGTTGAGCTTAGCCTTTGAGACGAGCACCAGGTAAGGATAAATATGACGCATTAATTCGGGAAAATAATCACGAGGTCACCATACCTCATTCTGAGTAAAGTGGGATTTGTAGAATAAGGTATTTGATAACAGGGTTAATTGACAATGTTGTAATTTAAGAATAACTCTTATGGCCAGACTTCATGAGTCATGGATATGTGCATACGCATGAGTGTGTTCGTGCCTTATTTAGACTTGTTCGTTGTAGTCTTCATTGTTTCCATATTGACATACTCCTGCAGTCATGAGGAGCATGCGCAACATCTCAGAGTGACTTTGCAGACTCTAAAAGATAGCCAACTATATGCAAAAATTTTGAAGTGTGAATTTTGGCTAAGTTCAGTTGCATTCCTGGGTCATATTGTGACGGCAGCAGGTATTTAGGTTGATCCGAAGAAGATTGAGGCAGTCAAGGACTGACCTAGACTAACATCAACCACAGAGATTTGGAGTTTCTTGGGATTAGCGGGTTATTATCGACGAGGGGTTTTCATCTATTGCAACCTCACTGACCAGATTGACACGGAAAGGTGTTCAATTTGAATAGTCAGATGAATGTGAGGCGAGCTTTCAAAAGCTCAAGACAGCCATGACTACAGCACCGGTATTGATTTTACCCACAAGTGCGGGACCTTATACTGATTATTGTGATGCTTTCCGTATTGGGCTTGGTGCAGTGTTAATGCAGGATGGCAAGGTTATTGCCTATGCTTCGAGGCAGTTGAAGATGCATGAAAAGAATTACCCAGTGCATGATCTAGAATTTGCGGCGATTATTCACGCATTGAAGATCCGGAGGCATTATTTGTATGGTGTAGTATGTGAAGTATACACCGATCATAAGAGTCTTCAGTATTTGTTTAAACAAAAGAGTTGAATTTGAGGCAGAGAAGGTGGCTAGAATTTCTGAAAGATTATGATGTCACCATTTTATATCATTCGGGAAAAAAACAAACGTGGTGGTCGACGCTTGAGTAGGAAGTCAGCCAGTATGGGCAGTTTTGCTTATATTCCAGTCAATCAGAGGCCACTTGCTTTGGATGTTCAGTCCTTGGCCAACCAAGGGGTTGGATATTTTTGAGCCTAGTCGAGTACTAGCTTGCACAGTCGCTCGTTCTTCTTTATTAGAGCGTATCCGTGAGAGGCAATTTGATGATCCTCAATTGCGTGAGTTGAGGGATACAGTACAGCGGGGAGGTGCCACACAGGTGAATCTAGATGATGATGGGGTATTGAAATTGCAGGGTTGAGTTTGTGTGCCCAATGTCGAAGGGATTCGAAAGTTGATCTTAGCAGAGGCCCACAGTTCGCGGTATTCTATTCATCCAGGCGCCGCGAAGATGTACCAGGACTTACGGCAACACTATTGGTGGCGCAGAATGAAGAAAGATATCGTTGCGTATGTCGCTCGGTGTCTAAATTGTCGGCAGGTGAAATATGAGCACCAGAGACCTGGTGGTGTATTCCAGAGGATTGAAATTCCCGAGTGGAAATGGGAGCGGATCACTATGGACTTCGTTACCGGACTTCCTTTGACTCGGAGGAAAATTTGATGCTATTTGGGTCATTGTTGATAGACTGACCAAATCAGCACACTTTATTCCAGTATCTGTCCCCTACTCGTCGGAGAGGTTAGCGGAGGTTTACATTAGGGAGATTGTTCGTCTCCATGGGGTGCCGGTATCTATTATCTCTGATCGGGGTACGCAGCTTACCTCGCGGTTTTGGAGAGCGGTCTAGCAGGAGTTAGGCACCCAGGTTCAACTGAGTACAGCTTTTCATCCTCAGACGGATGGCCAGTCCGAGAGGACTATTCAGATTCTTGAGGACATGCTTCGAGCCTATGTTATTGATTTCGGAGGCTCGTGGGATCAATTTCTACCTTTAGCAGAGTTCGCCTACAATAACAGCTACCAATCTAGCATCCAGATGGCTCCGTACGAGGCGTTGTATGGTAGGCGATGTCGATCACCAGTTGGATGGTTTGAACCGGGAGAGGCTCGGTTGTTGGGTACAGACTTAGTTCAGGAGGCCTTGGATAAGGTCAAGACTATTCAGGAGAGATTGCGTTCAGCTCAGTCCAGGCAAAAGACTTATGCGGATCGTAAGGTTCGAGATGTAGATTTCATGGTTGGTGAACGAGTATTGCTCCGAGTGTCGCCTATGAAGTGCGTGATGAGGTTTGGGAAGAAGGGCAAGCTCAAGCCCTAGGTATATTGGTCCATTTGAGATTCTAGACAGAGTGGGAGGGGTGGCTTACGGATTAGCTTTGCCGCCTAGCTTATCAGCCGTGCATCCAGTTTTTCACGTATCTATGCTTCGGAGATACCACGGCGATCCCACACATGTGTTAGACTTCAGTACCGTCCAATTGGACAATGATCTATCTTACGAGGAGGAGCCGGTGGCTATTCTAGACCGGCAGGTTCGACAGTTGAGGTCGAAGAGTTATACTTTTGTGCGTGTTCAGTGGAGAGGTCAGCCTCCTGAGGCATCGACCCGGGAGTCCGAGTCCGATATGCGGAGCCGCTACCCTCATTTGTTCCCCAACTCAGGTACTTCCTTCTCTCGTCCGTTCGAGGACGAATGGTTGTTCTAGAGGTGGAGGATGTGACGACCCAAAAGGGTCATCACTTATTTAATTAATCATTTCAAGCTTCTGAGGCATTGAAAACCTCATTCTATGTTGCCTCGATTTGCGTGCACAGTCCGGCACAAAGCTGAAAAATATTTATGTTGAAATATGTGAAATATGTGAAAAAGTAGAAGAATTTTGATATTAATATTGATATGGTTGACTTTCGTCAACATTTTTGGTAAACGGACCCGGATCCGTGATTTGACTGTCTCAGAAAATCCGTAGAAAAATATGGAACTTGGGCATATGTCCGGAATTGAAATCCGAGGTCTAGAACCCCGGTAAAAGAATTTTTCTGTTAAATTGTTTTCTGAAAATGTTTAAGGAAATGAAACTGAATTTTGATTAAAAGGTACTGGTATCGGGCTCGTATTTTGGTTCCGACGCCCGGTACAGGTCATATATATTGGTTAAGCGCTTCCTGTAAAGTTTGGTTGAAAACGGACGTCGTTTGACGTGTTTCGACCTTAAATTGGAAATTTTGGAAATTATGAAATTTTAAAGAATTCTTGAGTTTTAAGGCTCAATTCATTGATTTTGATGTTATTTTAGCGATTTGATCGCGCGAACAAGTTCGTATGATGTTTTTGAGTTAGTGTGCATATTTGGTTTGAATCCCCGAGGGCTCGGGTGAGTTTCGGATAGGTAACGGGATGGTTTTGAACTTGAAATTGCAGCAGAAACTCTGCAATTTTTGCACAGAGATTTTCTTCTATGCGATCGCATAGGTGAGGCCGCGATCGCATAGAGCAAAGATTAGAGGTCCCAAAAATCCTTCTGTGCGATCGCAATAGAGCCCATGCGATCGCATAACTTCCACTTTTCCTCCTATGCAATCGCATACTATCCTTCGCGATCGCATAGAGTAAGACTGAGGCCCAGAATTTCCTTCTATGCGATCGCGTACCATTCCCTGCGATCGCATAGAGTAATTTCAGTTCATCCATTTCCTTCTATGCGATCGCATAAGACCTCCGCGATCGCATAGAGTAATTTTGTTGTCCCCATTTTTCTTCTATGCGATCGCATCACAGGCCCTGCGATCGCATAGAGTAAATTTTCGCCCAGTGAATTTAAGACAGAAAACAGAACAGAAACGGGATAAAAATCCCATTTCTGTTCAACTCTCTTCTCCACAGCTTTTTAGGCGATTTTTGAGGCATTTCTTCATCAAAGTTCATTGGGTAAGTATTGTTAACTCGTTTTCTTCATTTTTCATCAACATCAATCAAATCCTTAGGCTTAAACATGTATAAATTGGTTGAAAATTTGAGAAATGGGTATAGTTAGGGCTTTCAAAGAATTTGCGATTTAGACCTCGTTTTGGAGTCGAACTTAAGAACAAATTGTTTATTTGAACTCATGGAAGATTGGGTGAACTTGTTTTGGTTCGAAACTTGAGTTTCGATTATGTGGGCCCGGGGTCGGTTTTTACTATTCCGGGCAGAATGTTGTAAAAACCATATTTAGCAATATGAACTAGTTTGTTAAGTAGAATTGATGATATTAAATCAATTGTGTATAGATACGATTGGATCTGGAGTCAAATTCAAAAGGAAAAGGCATTGCTACGGATTGAATCGTTCGTAAACTTTCGAGGTAAGTGTTTGTTCTATCCTAGCTTGAGGGAATAGGATTATGTGTTATGTGTTATGTGATCGAGTGCGGTGTATGGGCTGTGGTGACGAGCATCCATACACTGGCGTCTAGTATGACCGTGAGTCGTTGGAAAATGATTATTTGAGATATATTACAGATGAATTGTTATTGTTCTCCCTTGTTGGGACTTGTTGTGAAGAAAATTATTGATTGCCCTTGATGGGACGGTTTATGAATTATTGTTTCTTTCTTTGCCCTTAACTGTGATTGTTATTTGGGTGAGGAAGAGAGATAATGCACGAAGGGTAATGCCGTGCCATGTTTATTATTGTTTATGCACGAAGGATCATGCCGTGCCATGTTTATTATTGATTATGCACGAAGGATCATGCCGTGCCATGTTTATTATTGATTATGCACGAAGGATCATGCCGTGCTCTATTATTGATTATGCACGAAGGATCATGCCGTGCCCTATTATTGAACCATGTACGAAGGATCATGCCGTACTATTTTATTTATTTATGCACGAAGGATCATGCCGTGCCCTATTTTTGAACCATGTACGAAGGATCATGCCGTACTATGGATGTGAGGATGAGAGTAAAAGCACGAAGGGTGATGCCGTGCAACCGTTTGCTATTTCTTGAATTGATATTACTTGTGTTTACATTATACTTTGTTTTTCCTTGTGAAATTATTAATTGTGGTTAATTGTTGAATTCTTTAAGATATTCCTTATTGTGTTAATACTTGATTATTTCTTGTTATTTTGTGGTACACATATATATATATTGAATTGCACAGGTTATGTGGGTGTCTGGTCCTAGGCTTGTCACTACTTCGCCGGGATAGGCCAGGCACTTACCAACACATGGGGTCGGTTGTGCTGATGCTACACTTCTGTGCGTTTTTGCACAGGTCCAGGTTACGATCAGGAGCAGCAGCAGCAGTAAATAGATTGCGTGGGAGTTGATCACATTTGAGACCGAGGTAGCTTGCAGACGTCCGCAGGCCCGGTGTCTCTTTCTTTATTTATGTTTATAGCTGTAGTCTCATTGTTCCGAGACGAACAGAATTATGTTGTATTTCCTTCAGACTTTTATGTGTAGTATTCCATAGTAGTTTGTGAGTTGGTGACTCCACGTCTTGGGTAGAGGATTTCAGTATGATTTTCACCTTGTAATTAGTTATTTCTATCTGATAAAGTATTCCGCATTTATTTAATTAAAATTATGCTAGAAACAAGATAGTATGTATACAGTGGCTTGCCTAGCTACCACGAGTAGGCGCCATCACGATCCCGATGTTGGGGGAAATAAATCCGGGTCGTGACAAGCCACCGTCGGCACCGCCGCCGCCACCACCACCATGCCACCATCATCCTCAATCATAGCTTCCACCATTATCGACCATCACCATCCACCATCCCACCACTCCGACCACCATCATTGTCACTCGCATTCAACATTTATCCACCTCAACTACCACAACCAACCACCTCATCACCATTAACAACCGCAATCAAGCATCGCCTATCATTATAACCTACCACCACATTCCTCAATCACAAACCACCACTCGCCGTTCTTAACTATCACTACCTACCACCACCATCATCAATCATAATTGCCACCACTACCAATCACTACTAGCTACTAGCATGAACCACCATTATCAACCAAAACTACCACCAACCACCGCCTTTAGTCGGCATTCACCCATTAACCATCACTACCAACAACTTTCATATTTTAAACTATATATTTTATTGATAGAATATTATATTTTTTTCAAATAAAGATAAATTTTATGCATTCAGATGTTAAAAATCAAACAGTCTTAATTTTTGGTATTCAGATCTTAATACACATCTTAATATATCCAGATGTGTATTCAGATTCAGATGTCTTAATCTTAATACACATCTTGATATTCAGATATGTATTCAGATTCAGACGTCTTAATCTTAAAAAACACAAATGAGGCCTAAGTATCTGCCTAATAGTAGGAATATGGGCATTGACATGCTTACCTCTGACGAATACTTCTCTGGCCATATGGTAAGGAGCATTGGCGTAGAATTCCCGAACAAGCATCTTGTTCACCTTAGGAGGTGATTCAAAGAGGAACTCTATCTCGCGCCTCCGAATCTCATCATATATTTCCGGCTTCTCCGAGCGGATAGCTATCCGGTCAACTTCTACCTCTTGGAGCCACTTCTTGGTTGCTTTAATGTGAAATCCATTCTCCGCTTCTTCACTAGAAAACCTAGACTCGTCGTAAGTCGGTTTCCTAGATGAGCTAGCACCATGTCGAGCTCTCTTTGGGGCCATCCTGCACAAATAAGATAGCCAAAAATTTTTTGTAAACCGTTAGTCATCGGAAGGCTACTCAGACTTCGCCATCCGTGAAATATCACAATTGACCATTTTTTTCGTGCAATTACCTCATACTCCTATATTTAGATTCTTTATCTAACTATTTTACACATGCATATTCAAGCACCCCACACTTAGTTATTTTGAACACTTCTAACATTACCCAATTGACTTAATCCATCCCCAATAAACTACACCATTACCAATTCATGAGTTGGACATTATTTCTCTTAAAACTACATTAATACATTATGAACAATGATAATTTTCCCAACTTGGCTCACCAACCAACAAACATGGTGTTAATACTATTTGGGTCTCCAAATCATAAAATTAGTATCATAAACATAATTGAAAACCCAACAACTCATTCTTTACCAAACTTCCATCATATAACAAGGTTCTTTAGAAGAAATTCATGGAGACATGTAATGTGCAAAAAGAAACCAAGTCATATTCAAGATTTATCCTAAACTAACAATATCTAATTAATTCTACAAAATAAATAATCAAGAACTAAAAATAAAAACAAAGTAAAAGAGAGAGAAAAAAAAGTAGAGAAACTTACAAGTGATAACAATGGAGGAGTATGGAAGAAGAAGGGGATGATTTGGAGAACAGGGGTTGGGAAATTTTTAGACAGAAGGGAGAGGATTTGAAGTTAGAGAGAGAGAGATTTGGAGAGTGGGGGGCGGCTAGGAGGGATATGGGAAAGAGGGGATGGGTTTTTAGTGTTTAAAGAAAGGGGGGAAAAAAAGAAAAAAAAACATTTATTTTAGCCGACCGCGGAACTGGACGCGACTGTTCGCGGTCCGTTCGCGGCCGCGGATGGACCGCGAACAGTCGAGATTCAGAGAGGACAATTTTTCACGGTTGGTTCGTGGCCGCGAATGGACCGTGAACAGAGAAAGTTCAGAGAGGTCATTTTTCCGCGGTTCATCCGCGGTCGCGGATGGACCGCGGACGGTGCCCCTCTCTGAATTGTTTTCTCAGTTGTTCAGCAAAAAAATTGTTTTTTTCTTATTTTATTTTATTAACTACTACTAAGATAAAAATACTTACAACATGTTCGTGGTTTGCCTCCCACGTAGCGCCTGATTTAACGTCGCGGCACGACTCAACATAGCGTATTTTAAGGCTCGCTAGGCCTTTGAGGTTCATCCAACCGCAATTCTACCTTGTCCTCCATGTCATCCAAGACTATGTAAGGTTTCAACCGCTGTCCGTTTACCTTGAATGTACGTGATCCATCCATAGTTTGAATTTCCACAGCTCCTGACTCAAATGCCTCAATTACCTTGAAGGGTCCTGACCACCTTGATTTCAATTTACCTGGGAACAATCGTAATCTTGAATTGTATAGTAGTACTTTGTCCCCGTTTTTGAAGTTTCGCTCAACGATATTTTGATCATGAATCCGCTTCATTCTCTCTTTATAAAATCTAGTACTTTCAAATGCCAGATACCGAAATTCTTCTAATTTATGCAACCCAGTTAGCCTTGCTTTACCTGCTTCATCCAAGTTGAGATTCAATTGTTTCAGTGCCCACCAAGCTTTGTGCTCTAATTCAACCGGTAGGTGACAAGCTTTCCCAAACACCAATTTGTATGGAGACATGCCAATGGGTGTCTTGAATGCTGTTCTATAAGCCCATAGTGCGTCATCAAGCTTTCTGGACCAGTCGGTTCTTGTTGCGTTCACTGTTTTAGTCAGTACACTTTTTATCTCCCTTTTGGAGACCTCAACTTTGCCCGCTAGTTTGCGGGTGATATTGAGTGGCCACACGGTGTTTAACATCATACTTGGCCAATAATTCCTCAAAAGCTCGGTTGCAAAAGTGTGTGACCCCGTCACTGATGATAGCCCTTGGAGTTCCGAACTGGGTGAAAATTTTTTTCTTCAAAAATCCCACTACCACCTTAGCATCATTGGTGGGTAATGCTGCATCTTCCACCCATTTGGACACGTAGTCAACTACAACAAGTATGTACTTATTGCCGTATGAGCTAATAAAGGGCCCCATGAAATCTATTCCCCATACATCGAACACTTCAACTTGTTGGATTGGGTTCATTGGCATTTCATGACGCTGAGAGATATTCCCGGTGTGTTGACATTCGTTGCAACCTTTCACCCACAAGTGCGCATCTTTAAACACCGTTGGCCAATAAAAATCGGCCTCAAGTATTTTGGCAGCTGTACGTATTCCTCCAAAGTGACTGCCATATGCTGAAGCGTGACATGCCCGCAAAATAGAAGATTGTTCTATCTCGGGGACGCATCTCAGGATCATGTTATCAAGACATATCCTAAACAAATAGGGTTCATCCCAATAATAAAGCTGACTTTCACGAAAAAATCTTTTCCTCCGGACCGATGAGAGGTCGTGAGGAACAATACCGCTGGCCAAGTAATTTGCATAATCGGCATACCATGGTGTTTCAAGGAGAGTGGTGGTGAGCAGTTGCTCGTCTCGAAAGGTTTCCAGAATTTCCCCACTCTCTTTGACAAGTTCAGCTCCTTCAAGTCTTGACAAATGGTCAGCGACTTGATTTTCAGTACCTTTTCTATCCCTACTTTTGAGGTCGAACTCTTGGAGAAGCAACAACCAACGAATCAGGCGCAGCTTAGAGTCCTTTTTATCAATTAAATATCTTAAAGCTGCATGGTCTGTGTAAACGATTACCTTTGATCCTATGAGATAGGACCGGAATTTGTCGAATGCGAACACGACCGCAAGCATTTCCTTTTCCGTCACTGTGTAGTTTAGCTGTGCTCCACTCAGAGTTCTACTTGCATAGTATATTGGATGCATTAGCTTATCTTTCCTTTGGCCCAACACTGTCCCCACTGCATAGTCACTTGCATCACATATTAGCTCAAAAGGTTGGTCCCAGTCGGGGGCAATGATGATGGGTGCTGTGACCAACCTCTTCTTTAGTTCCTCAAAAGCAATCCTGCATTCATCAGAAAAAAAAGGGTGATCTTTTTCAAGTAACTTACAGAGAGGGTTGGATATTTTGGAGAAGTCTTTGATGAACCTCCAGTAAAAACCGGCGTGTCCAAGAAAGCTTTTTATGGCCTTGACGGATGTTGGTGGAGGCAACATTGCAATGACATCAACTTTAGCACGGTCTACCTCAATGCCTTTGCTTGAAACTCGGTGCCCCAATACTATACCTTCTTGTACCATAAAATGGCACTTCTCCCAGTTTAGCACTAAGTTTGTTTCCATGCACCGTTTCAGCACTCTTGTCAGATTGACAAGGCATTCATCAAATAAATTCCCTACCACCGAGAAATCATCCATGAACACCTCCATAATGTCTTCCACCATGTCGGTGAAAATGGCCATCATGCACCTTTGGAATGTGGCAGGTGCATTGCATAGTCCGAATGGCATCCTCCTGAAGGCAAAGATGCCATATGGGCATGTGAAGGAGGTATTCTCTCTATCTTCGGGGACTTTGGAGATTTGATTGTACCCCGAGTATCCATCCAGAAAGCAAAAATGGGACCTCCCTGCCAACCTGTCAAGCATTTGATCAATGAAGGGAAGTGGGAAGTGATCTTTGCGGGTGGCTAGATTCAACTTCCTGTAGTCCATGCATATTCTCCATCCGGTGACGGTTCTTGTTGAAATCAATTCATTGTTCTCATTTTTCACTACCGTCATGCCTCCTTTCTTTGGCACACATTGGACCGGGCTAACCCAGCTGCTGTCTAAGATTGGGAAGATGATTCCCGCATCTAGCCACTTTATAACTTCCTTCTTTACCACTTCCTTCATGTTGGGGTTCAGCCTTCTTTGATGTTCCCTGGAAGGTTTGTGTCCATCTTCCAGGAGAATTTTATGCATACAATAGGCTGGGCTAATCCCCTTTATGTCTTCCATGGTCCACCCAATGGCAGTCTTGCATTCCTTGAGTACCTGTATAAGCTTTTGGGCCTGCACATCTAACAAACTAGATGAGATAATAACAGGTAACGTGGAGTTAGGACCTAGAAATTCATACCTGAGATGTGATGGTAGTGGTTTAAGCTCGAGCTTTGGTGGCTCTTCTATGGATGGCTTTGCTGGCGGGCTCTCTCTTTTCTCTAAGTGTAGAGGTTCGAACTCAAGCTCTCTCTGCCAAAATCCCTTGCCTTCCAGAGATAGTACCCATTCAGCTAAACTTTCACCATTTACCTCTTCCATATTCATCAGGCATGCTTGAAGTGGGTCTTCAATGGTCAACTCTGCATCGTCAGTCTCCACTATCACATCCACCGCATCAATGACAGAGCGATTTGCGAATTCACTAGGGCACCTCATGGATTTTTGCACATTGAAAATGATCTCCTCATCATTCAACCTCATCTTGAGTTCCCCAGTTTCACAATCAATTATGGCTCTCCCGGTGGTTAGGAATGGTCTTCCTAGGATTATGGGAATTTCTTCATCGACCTTGCAATCAAGAATAACAAAATCGGCGGGAAACACGAACTTCCCAACCTGGATAAGCACATCATCTATAATTACCAAATGGACGCTTAACCGTCCTGTCAGCAAGCTGTAAAAGCATAGAGGTGGGTCTAGCTCTCCCAATACCTAACCTCTTATAAATGACTAAGGGCATGAGATTAATGCTTGCCCCCAAATCACATAAAGCCTTAGTAAAGGCATAATTCCCTATAGTGCATGGGATGGTGAAGCTACCTGGATCAGATAGCTTCTCAGCAATGGGTCTAGAGACCATTGCACTACAAGTCTGGGTAAGTGTTACTGTGGCCAAGTCTTGGAAATCAAATTTCCGCGACATCAAATCCTTCATCATCTTAGCATAACCAGGCATCTCTTTTAAAGCTTCAATTAAAGGAATGTTTACCTTGATTTGCTTGAGCATCTCGAAGAACTTTTTGTATTGCTCCTCTTCCTAGTGTTTGGCCAACCTTTGGGGGAATGGTGGTGGAGGCCACTTCTTCCCAGTGACTTGGGACTTTTCTTTTTCTATCACTTTCTCATCAATCTACTGCTCTACCTGTTCAGCTACTTTCTCCGTTCTTTGTTTTGTTTCTTTATTTTCAGCAACTGGCTGGACTGTGACATCTGTCAATCCTGTGGACTCGTCCAGTTCAATGGGGATTGGAGTGGATGTCTCAGCCTGTCTGTCGATTTTCTCACTTTCATTCTTAGCATCAAGATCTCTACCGCTTCTCAGAGTCACTGCCATCATCTGCTTTGGGACTTGATCTTTTGGGTTTGTTTGTGTATCTGCAGGCAATGTCCCTTGAGGACGATTGTTGAGAGACATAGCAATCTGACCCACCTGTACTTCAATATTCTTGATGGCGGCATCATGTGCATCTATCCTCTCATTTGTTTTAGCATTTGATCCAATTACCTGCTGCATCATAGCTTTCAACTCTGCGAACCCATCATCATGTCTACCCCCATGTGGTGGTGGAGGTAGATGATATCTCTTCTGCTGATTGCCCGAAATTCTGAGGTCTAGGATATGGGGTCATGTTGTGTGGTGGCCTCATACCTCCTGCATTAAATTGTGGCTGGGGAGGTCTGTACTGCATTGGAGCCTGTTGGCCCCAGTTTTGATTACCTTGTCGCTGCCCTCCATAGTTAGCCACATAATTCATATCCTCGTGCTGATGATGATGTTCTTGGTCTGCAGCCCATGGATTACCTATGGGTTGGCTAATGCAGGATGTGCATAAACCACCATTGGTAGTATCTACAATGTGAACCTGCTGCTTGACCTCCTGATTCTTCCACCTTCTTTGTTAGGATGCTCATTTGTGTCAATAGAGTTGCCATGTTCTCCTCCAGAGTGTTGGATAGATCCAGAGGTACAGAGTGTACCACTGGTGTGATAGGAGCATTCCTGGACGTCCACCTAGAATTTTGAGCCATCTTGTCTATCAAATTTTGGCCCTCTCTCCAAGTCTTGCTCAGAAAAGCCCCACCTGCTGAAGCATCTACAATGTTCTTCATGCTGTGTGAAAGCCCCATGTAGAATCTTTGGCCTAACATCTGCTCTGGAATCCCATGGTGAGGACACATAACAAGCATACCCTTGAATATGCCCCAAGTTTCATGTAATGTTTCCAGTGGTTTGTGCTTGAAGCTCACAATCTCATCAATTTGTTGAGCTGTCTTGTTAGGAGGATGAAAGTTGTTGTGGAATTGTTTAACTAACTCATCCCAAGTTGCAATGGAGTTTATTGGGAGTGAGTTTAGCCATATCTGTGCCGCTCCTGTAACTGAGAACGGAAAGAGTAATAATCTGATAGCTTCTGGAGTTACATTCGGTTGCCTCTGTGTTTTGCATATTGAAAGAAAGTTCTTTAGGTGTTGTTGTGGATCTTCAACCTGAGACCTAGAGAATAATCCCTTATTTTGCAACAAGTGTAGCATGTTGTTGGTAATCTGGAAAGACTCAGCTTGAATTGCTGGCACAACGATGGCAGTTGCCAAATTATCCGCAGTGGGTTGTGCCCAGTCAAACAGTGCACCTTCCTGTGCCTCCCGTGCTTCTTGCATATTTAGCCCGGCTTGCTGATTTTGTTCGTTTGCATCACCCATGTCGAAGTCTAATTTGATTGGTTGTTGAGATTGTTGAATTTGTTTTATGGCTTTGTTACGTGCCCGAAAAGTTTGCTCGGGGTCTGAGAGTCCTTCAATTAGTTCTCCAATCCTTGCAGATTTTCTAGGCATGCACCTGAATACCCAAATCAACAACCGTCAAAATATTCAATGTAGAGTGTAGAAAGAACCTGAATACACAAGAATCTTAAAGTTCTGTCAATGGCAATTGATAATTCCATTAATTCCCCGGCAACGACGCCATAATTGATTCACGTCCAAACAACGGTCGTAGTCAATATAACTTGGTCTAATAAGTCCAAGATCGATCCCACAGAGAATTAACCTATAAATCACAACTTTCACAACCCAAGAGTACTTCCGAATCAAGTTCCCAAAATTTAGAATATCTTTGTATATGATTTTCGAACTACTACTTGCAAGAATTAAGAATGCTTAAAAGAAAGAATTGAATGTTGAATAAAAATAATATGGAGAAGGACTAAGGTATTGATTTACCCTATTGATGGAATCCCTTATCGTTATGCTCATACAAATTGTTAATATATTCTATCAATCATGAACGCTATGTGTATCGTAACCCTCTCCCGAGCAATTACAATAATTTACTAGTGCACTCTCCCGAGCTACCCTAACTAGCATTAATTTGAATAGTTCACTTAAGATTGCACCCAAGACTTCGTTATTCCTAACCCTGTCTTTACGCCTGAAGTCATAGATTCCTCCAACAACCTAGGTGTGGTGTTGTTCAACAATAAACCTAAATATGCACTCTTTTCCAAGTTATGCACACTAAATAGGCACCGCTAATTGGGACGTCTACCAATTCACTACAACAAAAACGAAGTTGAACAAATAGAAATCTAGTTCACTATTTGTAATCACATAAACGATAAGTTCATCACTCAATAGGTTCCATCAAAACCTTAGAAAAGAATTTAGCTACTCATGCTTGAAGAAACAAGAATAATAATTGAAATCATAAAGAAATAATTGATATAAAATAATAGAAGGAGTTTGAGAGGATTCTCTCTTACTAAATATCTTGCAAAAGTATGGAAATAAAGACAACATGCCTCTATGGGGCAAACTAGGACTTTATATAGAGGTTTTAGAGCTTAAAAAACTAAATTCGAATCCAATTAGGAGAACTGGGCGTCGGCTTCCGCGGTTCGTTCGCGGCCGCTAGCCAACCGCGAACAGTCTGACTTCAGAATGCCTCTTTTTTCGTGGTTCATCTGTGACCGCGAATGAACCGCGGATGAACAGTGCTGCTGTAAGGCCCCGTAAAATTTTTGTGCATAAAACCTAGTAGCTGTGGTGTCTTGGTTCAGACAGTAGGAGGTCTCGTCAGTCTGGTCGTCCTGGGGTTAGATCCCAGCAGCAAGGGAGACCTACATGCCCCAAGTGTGGGAGATTTCATACATAAACTTGCTACCTTGACCTTCCAGTGTGCTTCGGGTGCGGGGTGAGAGGTCACATTCAGCGGGACTGCCGTGCACCCCGTCAGGGTATAGGTAGGGGATCTGCTCAGTCATTCGGTTCTTCAGCTGCTACATCATCAGCGCGTACTCCGGCATCAGCAGGGCGTGGTGCAGCTAGGGGTGGAGCTCATGGTAGGGGTGGACCTAGCCGATTCTATGCATTGAGTGGCCGCCAAAATGCTAAGGCTTCTCCAGATGTTGTTACAGGTATCCTGTCTGTTCAGACTATTGATTGCTATGCCCTTATTGATCCGGGGTCCTCCTTGTCTTATGTTACTCCATTCATTGCTTCAAGTTTTGGGATAGAACCCGAACAACTTCATGAGCCGTTCTCTGTGTCGACTCCTATTGGTGATTCTATTACAGCCTCACGAGTCTATAGGAATTGTGTTGTTACGGTGGGTGGTCGTGATACCACAGTCGATCTTATTGAGCTTGGGATGGTAGATTTTGATGTAATTATGGGGATGGATTGGCTCTATTCGTGCTTTGCCAAACTTGACTGTCGAACGAGAGTTATGAGGCTCGAGTTCCCTAACGAGCCAGTTATTGAATGGAGAGGAAACGGTGTAGTGCCAAGGGGCAGGTTTATTTCCTACCTTAAGGCTTCGAAGATGATTAAGAAAGGGTGTATCTATCACCTGGTTCGGGTAACGGATACCACCTTAGAGGTGCCTACCCTCGAGTCCGTGCCAATTGTGAATGAATTTCCTGAAGTGTTTCCAGATGAGCTTCCAGGCATCCCGCCGGATAGGGAGATTGATTTCGGAATTGATGTATTGCCGGATACTCAGCCAATATCCATTCCACCTTACAGAATGGCGCCAGCAGAGTTAAGGGAGTTAAAGGAGCAGCTGAGGGATTTATTAAAGAAAGGGTTCATACGACCGAGTGTGTCGCCATGGGGTGCTCCGGTTCTCTTTGTCAGAAAGAAGGATGGGTCACTTCGAATGTGTATTGATTATCGGCAGCTTAACAAAGTCACCATTAAGAATAAATATCCATTGCCTCGAGTGGATGATCCGTTTGACCAATTGCAGGGAGCGAGGTTCTTCTCAAAGATTGATTTACGGTCCGGGTACCACCAGTTGAAAATCAGGGAGCAGGATATTCCTAAAACCGCCTTCAGAACTCGTTATGGTCACTTTGAGTTTTTGGTTATGTCTTTTGGGCTAACCAACGCCCCAGCAACTTTCATGGACCTTATGAATCGGGTTTTCAAGCCATTCCTAGATTCCTTTGTGATTGTATTCATTGACGATATTCTCATCTACTCTCGGAGCAGGGAAGATCATGCCGTTCACCTCAGAGCAGCATTGCAGACTCTTCTTCAGCATCAATTGTATGACAAGTTCTTAAAATGTGAGTTTTGGTTGGAGTCCGTAGCTTTTCTAGGGCATGTTATTTCCAGTGAGGGAATTATGGTGGACCCTCAGAAGATTGCGGCAGTGAAAGATTGTCCTAGACCCACGACCCCGACAGAGATTCGCAGCTTTTTGGGTCTGGCAGGGTACTATTGGAGGTTTGTAGAGGGATTCTCAACCCTCGCTTCCCCATTGACAAAACTGACGCAGAAGGCAGTGAAGTTCCAGTGGTCCGATGCTTGTGAGAAAAGTTTCCAAGAATTGAAGTCAAGATTGACCTCGGCACCGGTATTGGCCTTGCCAGAAGGCACAGAGGGATTTGTAGTCTATTGTGATGCCTCCAGAGTCGGTTTGGGATGTGTATTGATGCAGCACGGAAAGGTTATAGCTTATGCTTCCAGACAACTCAAGAACCATGAGAAGAATTATCCGACGCATGATTTGGAACTTGCAGCTGTTGTGTTTGCCTTGAAAATATGGCGACACTATCTTTATGGGGTTCATGTAGATGTGTTTTCGGACCACAAGAGCCTCCAGTATTTGTTCAAGCAGAAAGAGCTGAATCCTGAGACAGCGGCGGTGGTTAGAACTACTCAAGGACTATGATATGGACATATTGTACCATCCAGGGAAGGCAAATGTAGTAGCTGACGCTCTTAGTCGGAAATCCATGGGTAGTTTGGCTCATTTGGGTGTGGATCAGAGACCCCTGGCTCGAGAGGTCTACCAATTAGCCAGCTTGGGGGTTCGTATTTCGACGTCAGCCGAGGGGGATATCTTGGTGCATAATGAAGCAGAATCATCAGTGGTCGCGGAAATCAAGGAAAAACAGTTCATGGATCCAGCAATTGTTCGGGTGAAGGAAGCAGTCATGAATGACAAGACTTCAACATTTGTACTCAGCAGCGAAGATGGTGTATTGCGGTGTCAAGATAGGCTATGTGTTCCGGATGTGGACGAGCTTCGGGAAAGAGTGATGGCAGAGGCTCATACTTCCAGGTATTCTGTGCACCCTGGTTCAACGAAAATGTATCACGATCTCAAGGAGATTTATTGGTGGAACGATATGAAAAGGGATGTGGCAGGCTTTGTAGCTAAATGTCCGAACTGTCAACAAGTGAAGGCCGAGCATCAACGGCCTGGTGGATTCACTCAGCTTATAGAAATACCAAGGTGGAAATGGGAGATGATCAATATGGATTTCGTGGTGGGGTTACCTCGCACTCAGCGTAAGTTTGACTCAATATGGGTGATAGTGGATCGACTCACCAAATCAGCTCACTTCTTGCCTGTCAAGTCCACTGATACTGCGGAGCAATATGCAAGATTGTACATCAAAGAGATAGTAAGGCTTCATGGCACTCCACTTTCTATCATCTCAGATCGCGGGGCTCAGTTCACCGCTAACTTTTGGAAGAAGTTTCAGCAAGGTTTGGGAACTCAGGTGAATCTCAGCACAGCTTTCCATCCACAGACCGATGGACAGGCCGAGCGGACCATTCAGACGTTTGAAGATATGTTGCGGGCTTGTGTCTTAGAATTTAAGGGTAATTGGGATGAACACTTGCCACTGATAGAATTTGCTTACAATAACAGCTATCATGCTAGCATTCAAATGGACCCGTTTGAGGCATTGTACGGGAGAAGATGTAGATCGCCAATCGGGTGGTTTGAGGTAGGTGAAACGGAATTGCTAGGGCCAGATATGGTGTACGAAGCTATGGAAAAGGTCAAGGTTATTCAGGAGAGAATGAAAACAGCACAGAGTCGTCAAAAGTCCTATGCGGACGTTCGTCGAAGGGATTTGGAGTTTCAAGTCGATGATTGGGTGTTCTTGAGGGTATCTCCTATGAAGGGAGTCATGCGATTCGGAAAGAAAGGGAAATTGAGTCCTAGGTATGTCGGGCCATATCGGATCGTTCAAAGGATTGGTCAAGTTGCTTATAGGCTAGAGTTGCCTCCCGAGATGTCATCAGTGCATCCGGTATTCCATGTGTCCATGTTGAAGAAAGTGTATACCAGTTGTGAAAGGTGTTGTATTTGTATATTGTTGTTTGGTAATGTGTTTCGGGGGCCCTCTGACAGGTGGATATGTCCATAATACAAAGGAAACTCTGGCAAAATTTTTCTAAAATATAAGAGTTAGTCAAAATTTTGATAGCTTGCATACCATGTCTTTCAAAACTCATTTATTTCAAAATCCTCATTCGAGGACGAATGATCTTAAGGGGGGGAGGATGTAAGGCCCCGTAAAATTTTTGTGCATAAAACCTAGTAGCTGTGGTGTCTTGGTCCGAATAATGTGTTAGGAATGCGCGCGGTTCGGACCCTTGGTAGTGATTTAAGTGTCAAAAATGTTGAGAATAAAATTTTCCAGAAAAATGTCAAATATGCGGTCAAGAATGCGACCGCAAACCTGACATGCGGACCGCATTCTTGCCGCAAATCGTTCCAGAGAGTTTCCAAAAATCGTGTCAAATGTGCGGTCGATATGCGATCGCATGTCAAATCTGCGGTGCATTTTGCGACCGCAGATCAAACATGCGGACCGCATTCCGGCCGCATTCCTTAACAGAACCTTGTAAAATTTGGGGCAATTTTGCGGTCACTATGCGGACCGCATGTTGATTCTGCGGTCGCATAGTGACCGCATATTCGACCTCGGCCCAGATTTTTGTAACATTTTGACCCGATCCCTTCTTTAATATAACACACTTCTTCTTCATTTTATCATATCATCTTACCAAAAATTAGAGAGAGAAGAGAGGGTTTTTAGAGAGAGAAATCTTGCATCTTCAAGGATTATTCTAACTACCTTAATTCCAAGGGATCTTAGGGCAAGGATTCAACTTCCCCAATCTTTTCAAGGTAAAAACCCTAACTATTTTTCTTTGACTTTCAGTTTTAATTGGGTAAAGAGAGGTTTGCATATAATAGCTTTTGAAAATAGAATTTTTACACTCATGCATGATTATTGAACTTGATTTTTAGTAAAAAGAAGTGAGTAGAAGTAAGAGTCTTCAAGAACAAGGTTGGCACAAGTAAGATAGCGTGGGTAAGCATAAAGTAGGAAGTTAACGGAAGAAAACTTACCACCAGGTATGTATGGCTAATTTTGATTCTTGTAAAATCGCCCAAATGTGTGCGAATTGTTTTGGCATGTGTCAAATTGAGAAATTTTACGTAATTCTTTGATTTTGTTGTTGAGCATTTGATTGATGTTGAACTACGTGTGGTGTGGTATGAAATATGAATTTAAAGATAAAAAGGTAATCGAGATTGGTAAAGAATTGGGAACAAACATTGTGATGGCATATTTGGCTTATTGTGGAAGGAATTTGAAACACCTTAATAGTGGTAAATTGTTGAACATGATTATGTGGGCATTTTCGATTTTGGAATACTTGTAACTTGGTTTTGATATTGGCTTGAGAAGAAATTGAGAACATGAACCAATGTGTAAGTTGCTTATTTGAACTTGTTGAAATTGTGTGTAGTACCTTATCTGTTGTTTGAAATTGTTGTGTTTTCAACTTGTAAGGCGGGGTCGTGTTGCGCACCGCAACGTGGGGAAATAAGGTGTGGGTTGGGGTGATAAGGGTGGCCGAGGTAATAAGGGTGGTCAGGGGCAATAAGGATGGAAAGCGATCGAAATCGCTATTGAAAATTGATACAAAAATCAAAAATGTGAAATTGTGAAAGGAGACAGCAGGAGAGTTTGCAACCTGGGGAGCACTGATTGCTCCTATGTTTGGCTACTTGCAATTTATGTTGTTGATTGGTTGTTGTTCCATTTGTTGACCTTGAATGTGCTTGTGTTGAGGCTTATCTGAAATGAGTAAAAGGTGGAAAACATGGTTGGTTGGCTTGATTAGTTTTAATGTAATTTAATGGCTTGAGTTTACTTGGGACAAAGTTTGTCCATACATACCAATACAATTCAAGTGTACTGACGTCCCTTTTGCCGGGGACGCTACATTCGTGTTATGATTGTAGGTGGATCAGTAGCAGGCACTTCAGCACATCGGCAGTAGTATCCTTCATCCTTCACTGCCCGTTTTTGGTGAGCCCCTTTCTTCCTCGGGGCCTTGTGTGGTTCATGCCACTTCGGTTTATATTTCATTTTGGTTTTGTAAGGTATAGCCGGAGCCTTGTTACCGGCAAGTATTGTATTTCTCTTCTTGTATCCTAGAGGCTCCATAGACATGTAAACTGTGGGATTGTGGCCTATGTATATGTATGGGGCGTTGTAAATATAAATTATGAACTTGTTAGTGAATCAATCACATGGTTATGTTTATGCATTATGAAATCAGTCATTATTGGTAAAATATTTGGTTAATGAGAAACAATCAACACAGGGTTAACGCGTGGGAATGAAAGGCACCCGGGTCCGCTTGACTGGGGCAACCCGGTCAGGCGCCGGTCATGTCCCTCGATTTGGGGCGTGACAGCTGCGTATTTTTGACTGCTTCTTCCAGCTCTTTTCACCTTAGATCTTTTCTTGGCCTTTTCATCCACATATGACTTCAAAATACTATTCTTAGCATCCATTGCATCACATGTACCTATAACACACAAACAAACACTAATCAAAGCATTTTGTTCTCATAAACAACATAAATACCATAACAAAGTGTGATTATTTTGGGCATAATTATAGTCAAATTCACCTATTATCATAGCCTGAGCGCAGTAGCGCACTTGACGCACAGTTTTTACCCAGTTCTGTTGGGACTTTGAAAAAACTCAAGTATAAATGTTGTAGCCCTTTGAGTTAGCTTTCTAACCATATATCGTAGAGCCTAAATGGAATTCTAAGCAAAAAGTTATGTGTGTTTATTAGACAGTGCGCAATATGCCTGCTTGATTCTTCGTTTATTCTAACTATCATCCATTGACCCCGGAACACGATCCCGGCTTAATTCCTTGATATTTTACTCGCACTTCAAAGCTTCAAATTACTTGAATTCATTTTATAACATCTATATACCTCAGAATTACTCATACAAGGCTTAAACACACACAATTAGTATAACACACTAGCGATTAAAGCTCAAACTCTACAGTAACCTTGAGTGTAATAAGCGACTAAAATGTTTAATTATAGTCTATCATCAACACCTCACACTTAAACTATTGCTCGTCCTCTAGCAATCAAACTACACTTTATATAGACACATGCTTTTTAAATAATTCTCCTAACCCATCATACCAAGAATATTTAAAATAGACCAAGCACAAAAGCGTAACATCTTCACCTCAAGATTTTGACTCACATGTCCCACATATTATTCACAACTCACCCGCTTACTCTATCATAGAGGTCACTGACATTACCTTTCCTTCATGAATCAATTGCCCTCACACAACAAAAAAGAGTAGTTCCACACAATATAATTTAAGAATACTTAGGAACTCAAGATAGAAAGAATTCACTCACTCTCAAAAATAATATTCATATGCCACAAAAGACGCACCATAGGCTTTCCTGTAGTGTATTACTCTACTAATCGAGCTCATTCAGTCTAGGATCAAGTAGGACTTTATTTGGTTGTAATTAGGCTGCGGGACGGGTAGGATGCATTTAGATATAAGAGTATTTACACCTCCCTAAGTACTTTAATACATATACTTTAACGTTCAAACCTAATACTTATGTCAAACCAAACTTCACCTTTACATCAATGTATATTACCCCCACTGTTCTTTAAGTACACTTACATCAAAAGCCACCACTTATTAAGGAATATTTTTTTTGCAGCAATCCAACTCTTTTATTTTTCAATTCAAGTGGCTCTTAATTGTTCAAAATAGTGCACCTTTCTCCTTATTTCACTAGTTCCACTGAAAAGCCAAACCAATCACCCCACACTTTAACTTTTACATAATTCATAAATAATTCAAGTGCTCATGAGAGGTTACAATGGTTCAAATATATGGTTAATTCAAACAAATGGTCAAGACTTGTAATGTGATTGCCAAAGAAACATGATTACATGCTCAAAGGGGTTAACTACAATACATAACAATTAGGCGGGTAAAATATACATATCTAGCTCAACAAAGAAATGCCTATATCACTTTCAAGACTGAACAAAACTACTATTTCGCTTTGTAAACACACGGGGCAAGTTCTAGGCATCAAATGCAATGCACAGAATGACACCCAAACCTCACACACACATGGAACATAACTCACTCGGGATTGGTATCATCAAGACACTCTAGTCAAAGCAGTTAAGCAAAGTTAAAATCATACAATTTAAGGTACTTATACAAGAGTACAAAATTGAGCCTAAGCATCACAACCAAAGTACTATTATCAAGGCATAACAAAGTCCAAAGATATTTCTTCAATTCAAAACACGACACAATAGCTCATATTCCTAAAAAAAGACTAACTACACCCGGTTCAAATAAAACCCTGGGAAAATAACCATGACACAAAGAAAAATCAGAAGGGAATTGCTGCACTACCTAAACAAATTCTTTTTTTTTCTTTAGACTTAAATCCATTAAGAAAATTGTCTAATAGATCCATCATCGGAAAAGTCCAGTATTTTCTATTTAAAAATAATTCAATTAAACAGACATAACTAAAATAGCATAGAAAGTCACCCGGACAATCTTCTCATACCACACTTAAAATTATGCATTGTCCCTAATGCACACCCATACATACAAGAGGGTATAAAAAATTACCTGGTAGGTCAAAGGACGTAGCACTAGCATTTCATGAGGAATTCTGATTTCTCCAGGCCTGGTCCTTCATGCGGGTACCTCACACTCTGTTCCAACCATCTGGTTTGCTGTTGCATCCTTCCAATAACTTTGCTTTCCCTTCTCCTAGAAAATAAAAAATTGACACTATAAAAAAAATATGATAAAAAATAATAAAATAAAAGTAAAAGAAAGCAATAGAGTTGGAAATCAATGAGTAGTCACTTTAGTTAATGTTGTGGCACGACTGTTACAATAAGTCAATGGGTTGCCTCCCATGCTGCACCTGATTTAACGTTGCGGCACGATGCAGATGTGTGCATTTAAGGCTCTCTCAACCTCTATGGTTTAGTCAGATGGATCACTGACACTTACTTGGGTTCAGCCATGCCCATATATGGTTTCAATCAGTGCCTATGGACCCTAAATGTACGAGAGTGTTTCTCTGAGGCAATCTCTATGGAACTTGAAGGAAGCACTTTCACAAATAGTTGAGACCATCGTGACTTGAGTTTACCCGAAAATAGTCTTAGTCGTGAGTTTTAAAGAAACACTATGTCTCTGGGAGTGAAATTTCGCTCAACAATGTTCTTGTTGTGCAACCTATTCATTCTTTCCTTGTATAACCTCATGCTTTTGAAAGAAAGAAATCGGAACTCGTCTAGCTCAGGCAATTCTGTGACTCTATTTCTTCCCGCAACCTCAATGTCTAGATTTAGCTATTTCATTGCCCACCAAGTTGTATGTTCTAGTTCCATTGGCAAGTGACCAGCTTTCCTGGATACCAACTTATATGGTGACATACCAATTGGTGTTTTAAAAGTAGTTCTGTAGGCCCAAAGTGCATCATTTAGCTTTTTTGCCCACTCAGTTCTTGTGGCATTCACAGTCTTGGTCGGTACACTCTTTATCTCTCTATTCGACTCTACGCCATGTCCATTAGTCTAAGGATGATATGGGGTTGCTACCTCGTGGTGCACACCGTACTTTGCTAACAATTTCTTGCAGGCTCGATTGTAGAAGTGGGTTCCTCCATCACTGATAATGGCTGTTGGGGTGCAAAAATGGGTGAATATATTCTTTTTCAAAAATCCCACTACCACTCTTGCATCGTTGATGGCGGGTGCTGCAGCTTCCACCCATTTGGACATGTAATGTACAACAACAATTTTGTACTTATTGCCAAAGGAGCTGATGAAGGGGCCCATGAAGTCTATCGCCCATACATCGAACACTTCAACCTCTTGAATTGGATTCATGGGCATCTCATGGTAATGAGAAATGTTCCCAGTTTCCTAGAATGCTACCCTGCAATCATCAAAAAACATGAATGGGTGATCTTTTTCTAACAAATTACAAAGAGGGTTGGAAATTTTTGAGAAGTCTTTTATGTATCTCCGGTAGAAACCAGCATGCCCGAGGAAGCTCCTGATTGCCTTGACTGATATGGGGGGTGGAAGCTTTGATGTCATGTCAACTTTAGCACGATCCACCTCGATTCCCTTGTTTATAACCTGTGTCTCAAGACTATACCCTCCCGTACCATGAAATAATACTTTTTCCAATTAAGTACAAGGTTAGTCTTGATACATCTCTTCTTTACTCAGGTCAGGTTCGTAGGGCACTCATCGAATGAGTTTCCCACTATTGAGAAATCATCCACGAAAACCTACATTATGTCTTCAACCATGTCAGTGAATATGGACATCATGCACCTTTGGAATGTGGCGGGTGCATTGCATAGGCCAAAAGGCATCCTCCAAAAAGCATAAATTCCATATGGATATGTGAAGGAGGTCTTCTTTCTATCCTGTGATGCTGTGGAGATTTGGTTGTACCTTGAGTATCCATCCAGGAAAAAGAAGTGGGACCTCTCTGCCAGTCTATCAAGCATCTGATCAATGAAGGGAAGTGGGAAGTGGTCTTCCTAGGTGGCCGATTTAATTTTTTGTAGTCCATACAAATTCTCTAGCATGTGACGATTCTTGTAGAGATCAACTCATTGTTATCATTCTTTACCACCGTCATACCACCATTCTTAGGAATACATTGCACCGGGCTAACCCAGTTGATGTCAGAGATAGGGAAAATGATTCTAGGGTCCAACCACATAATCATCTCTTTCTTCACCATTTCCTTCATGTTGGGGTTCAGCCTTTTTGGTGCTCTCTAGTAGGTTTGTGCCCCTCTCCCAGTAGAATTTTATGCATACAATATGTCGGGCTAATCCCCTTAATGTTTGCCATGGTCCACCCAATGGGGGTCTTTCACTCCATGAGTACTTGAAAAAGCTTTTATGCATGCACATCTAGAAAAATAGATAAGATAATAACAGGTAATGTGGAGATAGATCCTAGGAATGAATACATAAGATAGGCGGGCAATGGCTTCAACTCTAGCTTTGGTGGTTATTCTATGGATGGCTTGGCTAGAGAAGTTTCTTTATTTTCTAAGTACATGGGCTCAAATTCAAGTGTTCTCTCCCCAAAACCTCTGTCTTGTAGAGCCAGCACCCATTCTGCCAATTCTTCCCCATTCACCTCATCTATATTCACAAGAGATGCAGCAAGAGGATCTTTAATAGTCAATGTCTCATCATAGTCTTCAACTATTATATCCACGACATCAATAAGAGAATAATTGGAGAACACATGGTCGCCTCATAGATTTCTACATGTTGAATTTTATCTCCTCATCATTCAACCTCATCTTGAGCTCCCCAGTTTCACAATCAATGAGGGCTATCCCCGTGGCCAAGAACAACCTTCTCAAAATTTTGCGAATTTTTTCATCCACTTTACAATCCAGAATCACAAACTCTGTAGGGAACACAAATTTCCCTACATGTATTAACACATCATCTAAAATACTAGAGGGTCTTTTCACAGTTCTGTCAGCCAGCTGCAATAATGTTGACGTGGATCTAGCTCTTCAAATCCTCAACCTATTATAGATTGCTAGGGGCATAAGATTTATGCTAGCCCCCAAATCAAAAAGTTCCTTGGCAAAGGCAAAGTTACCAATGGTGTAGGGAATTGTGAAACTCCATAGATCAGACAATTTCTCAATAACTGGTCTAGTCGCGACAACACTACAAGTCTGATTTAGAGTCACCGGTGACCAAATCTTGGAAGTCAAATTTTCGGGACATCAAGTCCTCATCATTTTTTCATAACCAGGCATCTCCTTCAAAGCATCAATCAATGAAATATTTAACTGGATTTGTTTTAGCATCTCCAAGAATTTCTTGTATTGTTCCTCTTTATGATATTTGGCCAGCCTCTATAGGAATGGTTATGGAGGTCTCTTCTTCCCAATGATTTGGGTTTTCTCTTTGTCAGACACCACCTTAACTACCGATTCTTGGGCTATATCTAATTCTTTCTCAGTCTCAATCGGTGTGTTGGTTTCTTCCTGAGCAGGTTGTGCTGTCACCTCTATCAGTTTTGTTGAATTATCTAGCTCAATGGGAACTGATACAAGTGTCTCAGCCCGTATGCTTTCTCGAGCCCTCTCTTGCTCCAAGTCTAAGTCTCTACTATTGGGTAGACTTTCTGCTATCAATTGCTTTGGGCCTTGATCTTTTGGATTTACATGAGTGTCTACAAGAAATATCCCATGAGGAGGATTATTCAAGGACATTGAAATCTCGCCCATTTGCACTTGATATTCTTCATATTTGACTCAGGAGCATCTATTCTTTCACTTATTTTTGTATTTAACCCAATAAACTACTGCATTATTGAATATAGTCTAGCAAAATCATCTTCATATCTCCCACCATGATACTTCTGAGGAAGATGATAACCCTGTTGCTGATTTTGATTGTTGTATCCCTGTGGCCTTTGGTAGGGCGCCACATTGTTGTTAGGTCGCATGGCTCCCATATTTCCATTGTTGTGATGTGGTTAGACTGGCCTGTATGGCTAATTTTGCTGGCCCTAATTCAGATCACCCCTGTCTCTGGCCCCCATAATTAGACACATAATTCATGTCCTCTAGGTAATGGTGATAATCACTCTTTGTGTGTCATTGGCTACCAATTGGCTGACTAATGCAAGATGTGCATAAGCCCCCATTGGTTGTATTTATAATGTGCACCTGCTGCTCCTGCCCTCACTCTTCCACCTTTGTGGGGAGTATGCTTATTTGTATCAGTAAGGTGGCCATATTTTAAGCAAGAGTGTTAGATGGATCCAAGGGCATTAAATGAACTACTGGAGTGATAAGTGCATTCCTGGTTGTCCACCTCGAATTCTGTTCCATCTTCTCAAGAGGATCTGGCTTTTTCTCCATGTTTTGCTCAAGAATTCTCCACCAGCTGAAGCATCAATATTAGCCTTCACACTATCTGTTAGACGCATGTAAAATCGCTGCCCCAACATCTGCTTTGGGATATCGTGCTGGGGAAGTATAACCAGCATCCCTTTGAATTGTTCCCATATTTCTTGCAGTGTGTCCATTGATTTCTATTGAAAGTTCAAAATTTCATCAATATGCTGAGCAGTCTTGTTGGGTGGATGAAACTTATTCACAAATTTCTTACCTAACTCCTCCCAAGTCGTGATGGAATTAATGGGAAGCGAATTTAGCCAAGTCTAGGCAACACCTGTCACTGAGAATGGAAACAACAACAACTTTATTGCTTCTTGAGTTACATTGGGTTGCCTTTAAGTTTTGCTGATTGATAGGAAATTATTCAAGTGCTATTGAGGATCTTCAATGTATGACCCGAAAATAGTCCCTTGTTTTGCAACAAGTGCAGCGTGTTGTTTGTGATTCAAAAAGAATTAGCTTGTATCAGCAGGACTAATATCGTTGTGGCCAAATTCTGAGTTGTGTTTGTGCCCTGTCATATAGAGGAGCCTCTGGCACAAGAGGTGCCACTACTGG
The DNA here is from genome assembly GCA_032618575.1 of Nicotiana noctiflora. NCBI lineage: Eukaryota > Viridiplantae > Streptophyta > Magnoliopsida > Solanales > Solanaceae > Nicotiana > Nicotiana noctiflora. The sequence goes on from JASVEL010012967.1 coordinate 53,447, forward strand.
CACAACCGAGTCTACCTTGCGATCCCCAATATGTAGTTTAAAGTGTTTAGTTGATTGTTGTTGTTTGATTTCATGTTGGCCAAATTCAAGACCTTGAAAACTTTTTTGGGATCTAATAATGCTTCAAATATTTCACCAGTTCTTGATGAGTTTCTAGGCATGCACTGTACAACCAAGTTAACAAACATTAAAAATTTTAATGTCTGTATTGAAACTAAAGAAACCTGACTACTCTAAGAATTTTTGTATTTCTTTAAATTGTAATTGATAATACCATTAACTCCCCAACAATGACATCAAAATTTAATCACACCCAACTATGCCTTATAAAAAGGATAAAGTGGTCATTGCAAATATAATCCAGTCTACAACTCTGAAGTCGAATCCCACAGAGAACTAATGTTTAGCTACAGTTGTTCACTATCACGAAGTATACAAGCTTGAACAATTCCTAACTTATAGATATTAAGATTCATGTGTTTAACTAACTAACTAATAAATTAAAATAATAAATTAACACTAAAAATACTACACGTTGGAGAAAAGATTAAGGAGGTCTAGAGTTATGATTTCCCCAATTATCGGAATCCTTCCCGCTATGTCTTCTATAATTTTTCCTAAGTATCCTCTACCGATCATGAGCATTCAGCGTGTTGTAATTCTCTTCCGAGTAATTACAAAATTCTACTAGACATACTCTCCCGAGTAAAGCTAGTTGGATTTAATTACAACTCACTTAGATTGCACCCAAAGTTTTGTTATACCTAATCCCACCTTTAAACCCTTGATTATTGATTGCTCACATATGTCGGGAGTGATATTATTTAACAACTACCTAATTATATGCTCTATCCCAAGTAATACATAATAAATAGACACATCTAATTGAGGTTCCTATCAATTAAGCACAACAAGAATGTAGTTTAACAAATAGAGATTAAATTGGGCAAACTATATTAACACAACAAGAAGTTCATCCTCAACAGGTTCCATCAAAACCCTAGACTAGATAATTAGATATTCATAATAGTAAATAACAGTACAATACTAAAAGTCACAACAAACAATAAAAAGTAGGAAGAGGAAGGAAAAACTCGTAGAAATATTCCCCGCCTTGCTCCTATTATGTCTCTAGCTTCTTAGGTCGAATATGTGTCTCAAATATGTCCAACCCCTCAAAATACCATTTTTCCATGTATACATACCAAGTAGGGTTGGGCCCAAACAATTATACTTTTTCCTACAAAAAAGGACACATTTTACGGATAGGACGTGCGCGTCGGCGCTTGGACAACGCATATCCACTTTGATTCTGCCTGACGAGCACGGCTTGAGCGTGGTCGTGAACTTGACGCGTTCTTATCATTCTGTTCTGTTGAGAAAATGCAAAATATGAAAGTTGTATCTCTTTAAGTTAGCTTTCCAATCATATATTGTGGAGCTCAAATGTGGTTTTGAGAAAAAAAATTTATGTGTAGTTTACTAGACAGTACCCAATATGCCTACTCGATTCTTTATTTTTTTTAACTATCATCTGTTGACCCCCGAACACGATCCTAGCTTAATTCCTTGAGCTTTTACTCAGACTTCAAAGCTTCAAATCACTTGAATTCATTCTATAACATCTACATAGCTTGGAATCACTCCTACGGATATAAGGTTTTCAAAATTAAATTGATAAAATCTCGTTTCTGAGTTGTCCTATTTTTCCTGATATTTGTGGTCACATCTCCATTTTCTTCCCCTTTTTGGCGTGCTCTTTCTTTATGTTCTTGTGCGTGACTCAATTTTTTGTATTCATTTTCTATAATGTATAACGACATTTGACTCGTGTGAAAGAGTAACAAAAGAAGATTTTCAATATTGTGTAATTAAGCGGAAGCAGTGCTCTCAGCTCATCTTTCATACAGCTTATTACTGCAACTCTCTTTCACCTATTGGGCTTTTCCCATTCAAATAAAAGGTTGTATTTCCTTCGTAAAATATCATGCACCCTTTGTGCTAACTTCTCCCATTCAAAGAAAAGCAGTATTTTGTCACGACCCAAACCCCGGTCGTGATGGCGCCTAACACATTGCTAGGCAAGCCCGACCATGTTATCCAATTTACCAGCCAGTTATTAATTAATACTGATCAGTTAACATTAATAGTTTGTTTTCATATCAAAACAATAAGCGTGGAAATAGAATACACACAAAATACAGCCCAAACAATCGCGGTGTCACAAGTCTGAGCCTCTACAGATGGAAATATCTTACACACATCAAGTCTGGGCAGAATAGAAACGACAAAATGATAAAGAGGAGAAGATCAGGTCTTGCGGACGCCGGCAGCTACCTCGAAGTCTCCTCGGAATAATAGTAATGAAGCAGCTGCGATAGCTTAACTGCCCTCCTGAACACCTGGATCTGCACAGAAAGTGCAGGGGAGTGGGGTGAGTATATTTCAACTCAGTAAGTAATAATAATAAATAACAATTGAAAATAAGAACACCTGTACTATCCTTAAACAGTTCTAAGGGTAACCTCACAGGTAAGTCATCTCTAGAGTGATAAGTCCAATTCCAGTCCACAACAGTCTCACAATGATCCCACACTGACCTAATATATATATATATATGCAGCCCGATCCAATATATAAAGCGTTGCGGCGTGTAGCCCGATCCAATATATATAGCACTCCGGCATGCAGCCCGATCCATTTAACGTTGACGGCGCTCACTGAGGGTGTGTACAGACTCTGGAGGGGCTCCTACAGCCCAAGCACAATAATACTGCAGCGTGCAGTCCGATCCACATGTATATTAATGCGGCGTGCATTCTAATCCACATATATATTACTGTAGAGTGCAGTCCGATCTGATATATATATATAATGCTGTGGCGTGCAGCACGATCCAATATATATGTATATATATGTATAATGGTGCGGCGTGCAACCCGATCCAGTATGTATATCAATACCTCATAGCGGGTCCTCAACCCCATCTCAGTCAATATAGACTTGGCCTCTCAGGCCCACTCAGCTAGAATATGGAATCCCACCCCAGTTAGTCTCTCTCAAAGTACACATCTAGTACTGGCTCATGATATGCTATACAGCTATAATTACAGTTGAGTGTATGTATCCCGCATGATATAAGGGTCAATTAGCTCTACAGGCTTCCCTAATACTCTACAGATCTGCACAAGGCGCCAAACATGGCTACTAACCCAATTACACAGTTATAAGCTCAATCTCAGTCATGATAAACAATAAACTATCAATTGGGTAGGATCAAGTCCAAATCCCCAGTCACAATACTACCACGCCCGTCAGATGACGCGTGCTTCATCTCAACATAACACTGTATAGTGCAAGTACGTGGTTTCAAACACTCAGTACATCATTTACTACCAACACTCACCTCGAATTGGTAGAAGTCCTAGCTCGCCTTGTGCTTGCCTCGCAAATCAACCTCCTCGAATTCCCAATCTGATCAAAATCAATAAGAATATATCAAAATAGGCTAAATAGAAATAACCCAATCGAAATAACTGGATTTACACCAAAACCCACGAAGTTATCAAAATTTGACTTTTGGTAAGCTTCTCGAAAATTTATGAAACTCACATTTTCTGAATCCTCATGTTTCCACGAGTCCGTACATACCAAGAACTCCCAATTCGGACCACAAATGGTCCTTCAAATCCTCATTTTAATTTTTTTTGCTCAAAGCCCTAATTTTCTTGATGTCTTACCCAAATTCAGAGAATTAATGGAAGATTCTATGATAAAATCATGTATTTAACTCATAAAACTTACCTTTAATTGATTCCCAATGAAATCCTTTCAAAACCCTCGATCAAAGCTCCCAAGCTCGCTAAAAAATGGTGGAAATGAGCTGGGGTTTGCAGATGAAATGTTTTTAACATTCTTCCCGGATCACTGTAGCATACTCTATGCGATCGCATCACTGCCTCCTGTGATCGCATAGGCCAAAAATTCTAGGACCCAAATTTCCTCTATGCGATTGTTGGACAAGCCATGTGATCAGAGAACTGGGTCTCCTTTATACGCGATCGCAGGCTTTCCCACGCGATCGCACTTACCAAGCGCCTAAACCTATGCGATCGTGTTACGACCCAAAGGGTCATCACCTGTTTTCCTCACTTGTTCCGTACATTTGAGGCCTTGAAAATCTCATTCTATGTTGCCTCAATTTACGTGCATGATCCGGGCATGTAGCCAAAAAGTTTTTGTGATAGAATATGTGAATTCTATGAGAAAATTGAAGAAAAATGATATTAATATTGATATAGTTGACTTCGGTCAACATTTTTGGTAAACGGAACCGGACCCGAGATCGGACGGTCCCGGAAGGTCTGTAGGAAATTATGGGACTCGGGCATGTGTCTGGAGTCGAATTCTGAGGCCTAGAGCCTAAGTTATGGATTTTTTTTATTAAATTGTTTTTGCTGGAATTATTAAAGAAAATGAATTAAATGACCTTGGTATCGGGCTCGTATTTTAGTTCCGACACCCGGTACAAGTCTTAAATATTATATATGTACTTTCTGCAAAGTTTGGTGACATTTGGATGTCGTTTGATATGTTTTGAACCTTGAGTTCCAAAATTGAAAGTTATGAAACTAAAAGAGATATAATCATGAACTTGAGGCTTGATTTGATGTAAACGATGTTATATTGGCGATGTGATCGCACGAGCCAGTTTGTAATATGTTTTTGATGTTGTGTACATGTTTGGTTTGGAGCACGGGGGGCTCGGGTAAAGATTTGAAAGGCCGTTGGTTCAATTTCTGAAAAATAACACAGCTGGTTTTTCACCCAGCTGGTGTCTTGGCAAATGCGAAGAAATTGTCGCAATTGCGAAGGGGGCAGACCAAGGCTGTGTTCGCAAATGCGAATCCTTGATCGCAATTGTGAAGGAGGTCCAGGAATGCGTGGGTTCACAAATGTGAACTCAACCTCGCAAATGCGAGGCCTTTAATAATCCGCCCATGTTCGCAAATGCGAAGCTATTGTCGCAAATGCGAAAGCTTCTTTGACCCAGCCAAGTTCGCAAATGCGAAGCTTGTCTCGCAAATGGGAGAGCCACATACCCCAGACCTGCATTGTTCGCAATTGCGAACAAATATTCGGAATTGTGATATCCGCAACTGTGCAATTTTATACTTAAACGAAATTTTCAACTCTTTTCTTCATTCTTTCAAAACCCAACACACCACACACGAACCCTCAAGAGCAAATTCACTCCAAAGCACTTGTAAGTCACTTTTTACTTAATTCTTTCAATTCCTAACAACATTAAACATGTTTTTCAATAGAAATCAAAGGTTTTCATGGTAGAAATTCTTGTTTTTGGGTAGAACATAAGGTTTTCATGAATTGGGGAATTGGACCTCGAATTGAGGTCCGATTTTGAAACAAATCATATATTTGAACTCGTGAGGGAATGAGTAACCGGATTTTGGTCCATACCACAAGTTCCGACCATGTGGGCCAGGGGCGTTTTGGGAAATTTGGGGTAAACTTTAAGAAAACCATTTTTAAGCATCCAAACTAAGTTATATAGTATTTATTAATGTAATGGAATCAATTGTGATTAGATTCGAGCTAGTTGAAAGCGGAAATTCGAGGTAAAGCTATAGTGGAAGGATAATTTGGACTTCAAGGCTAGAGGTAAGTGTTTGTTCTATCCTAGCTTGAGGGAATAGGATTTGTGTGCTATGTGCTATGTGATCGAGTGCGGTGTATGGGCTGTGATGACGAGCATCCATACACTAGCGTCTAGCATGACCGTGAGTCATTGTTGATACTTGGTGTGAGATGTTTTAAAGATGAATTGTTGAACCCTTGCCAGGTTGTGGAATTGTACACTGTTTTCCCTTGCCGGGACTTGTTGTAGAGTGGATTGTTGTTTTCCCTTGCCGAGGCCTTGTTGTGATGATTATTGTGTCCCTTGCCGGGACAGTTCATGATTATTGTTTTCATTCTTTGCCCTTAACTGTGATTGTTGTTTGGATGAGGAAGAGTGATAATGCATAATGGGTGATGTCGTGCCTTGTTTTACTGTTATTGCACGAAGGTTAATGTCATGCCTCATTATTGATTATGCACGAAGGTTAATGTCGTGCCTTGTTATTGATTATGCACGAAGGATCATGCCGTGCCTTGTGATGATTATGCACGAAAGGTAATGGCGTGCCTTGTTATTGAACCATGCACGAAGGATCATGCCGTGCCATGGATGTGAGGATGAGAGTAAAAGCACGAAGGGTGATGCCGTGCACTTTTATTTGCTTATTTGGTGAGGATGAGAGTAAAAGCACGAAGGGTGATGTCGTGCAACTATTTGCTACTCCTTGTTTGATGTTAACTGTTTCCATTATATTCTGTTTTCCATTGTTGACTTAATAATTGTTGTTAACTGTTGAGCTTCCCTCTTATAATACTTCTTGTTGAATTGGTTACTTGATTATTTCTCGTTAGCTTGTGGTGTATATAAATATAGAACTGCACAAGATTATGTGGGTGTCTGGTCCTCGGCTTGTCACTACTTTGCCGGGATAGGCCAGGAACTTACCAGCACATGGGGTCGGATTGTGCTGATACTGCACTTTTGTGCATTTTTACACAGGCCCAGGATTTGATCAGGAGAAGTAGCAGTAGAGTCTTCATGGGAGTTGAGCATTCCGAGACCAAGGTAGCTTGCAGGCGTCCGCAGGTTCGACGTCTCTTCCACTTATTTATATTATTTGTTGTGGTCTCATTGTTCCGAGACAAACAGATTTATGTTATTTTCCTTCAAACCTTTATGTGTAGTATTCAGTAGTAGTTCGTGAGCTGGTGACTCCACGTTTTGGGTAGAGGATTTCAGTAGTGTTTTACCTGGGTATTGCTTATCTCCATTTTGAAAGTCTTCCGCACTTATTTAATTAATGTTATTGTTCTTGTTGATAAAAATGAGTATGAAATAATGGTAAAAATAAGTTAATGTTGAATGTAATGGCTTGCCTAGCTACCACAAGTAGGCGCCATCACGATCCCGATGTTGGGGGAAAATCCGGGTCGTGACAAGTTGGTATCAGAGCTCTAGGTTACATAGGTCTCACCACTCACGAACAAGCTTAGTAGAGTTTGAGAGGTAGGTACAGAGACGTCTGTACTTGTCCTCCAGAGTCTATTGAGCTAAGAAAGAGTCTCTCAATTGTTCCTTCTTGTCGTGCGATTTGTTCCTCAAATTCAAATACTGATTGAATTTCTACTATGTCCTTTCGCAGACGGTGAGGACATATGCTTCTTCGTCCGCTGATCAGCAGCCTGAGCCCCAGGTAGCTCCCGTGAGGGGCAGGGGCCGAGGTCATATCGTAGGTCGTGGTAGGGGTATAGCTTAGCCCCCGACAGCTATTCCAGAGGTGGAGCCTCATATTGAGACTGGCGAGGAGGTTCCAGTCCCAGCAGCTCCAGTGGGCCCTGCTCAGCTCCTAGGAGAGGCTTTATTTACCCCGGATCTTTGGGAGGCTCTGGTCAGGATAGTGGGATTTATGCACAGCGTTGCTAGAGTGGGCTTATTACCAGCTGCACCAGCCGCTTCTCAGGCTGGAGGAGGGGCCCAGACTCGTGTTGCTCGTACTCCAAAGCCAGTAGCTCCTCAGCCTCAGATGCCAGTGGTTCAGCCAGCTGTGGCCACTCGATCAGGTACCACAGCTCAGGCAGGAGATGGAGCGGCCATGACTTCTGATTCTGTATGGAGACTTGATCGGTTCTCCAAGCTGTTTACCACTACCTTCAGTGGTGCCACATCGGAGGATCCTCAGGATTTCTTATTCAGTTGCCATGAGATCCTCAAGACTATGGGGATAGTGGAGTCCAATGGAGTTGACTTCTGCACATTCAGGCTTTCAAGATCCGCCAAGATTTGGTGAAGAGATTATTGCTTGACTCGACCAACAGGGTCCCCGGTTTTATCATAGGATCAGTTTGCAGAGTTATTTCTGGAGAAGTTTCTCCCTGTTAGTCAGCGGGATGCACTTCGGAGGCAGTTTGAGCGCCTCCAGCAGGGTACTATGACTGTCACTCAGTATGAGACGAGATTTGTTGATCTGGTATGTCATGCGGTGGTGATACTCCCCACAGAGCGGGAGAGGGTCCGCAGGTTCATAGATGGGCTTAATCTGCCGATTAGACTTCAGATGGCTATGGGAGCGGGGAGTGATTTATCTTTTCAGGAGGTAGCTAATACATCTCGTAGAGTTGAGATAGCTCTTGTTCGGGGAGGTGGTTATCCTTCAGACAAGAGGCCTCGTCATTCAGGCAGGTTTAGTGGATCTTCTTCTAGAGGCAGGGAATCTTTTGATAGGGGCCAGTCTTCCAGACCTTTTCATTCCGCCCTTCAGGCTTCACATGGTAGACCAGGTGATCGTGGGTTTCGTGAGCAGTATTCAGATCAGCCTCTTATTAGTACTCAGCCTCTTCAGAGTGTTCGTGGGGGCCATTCAAGTCGTCATGGCTAGCAGCCCTATTAGCCTAAATGTTGCTACGGTTGTGGTGACCCAGGTCATCTTGTCAGGTTTTTACCTCCAGCGACGGGCAACACTTAGATGCGGGGCCCTCGTCCCATGATCCAGGCCCCAGCTGACCCTCAGCCTGCCCAGCCAGCCAGAGGCGGGGGTAGAGATCGTAAAGGTGGAGGTCGAGATCATAGAGGTGGAGACCGTCCAGCCAGAGGTAGAGGTCAGCCAGTAGATGATCGTCCCAGAGATGTAGCTCAAAGGGGAGGTACTGATCCCCGATTTTATGCTTTACCAGCCAGACCAGAGGCAGAGGCATCTGATGCCGTGATTACAGGTATCATTCTTGTTTGTGATAGAGGTGCTTCAGTTTTATGTGACCCTGGGTCTACATATTCACATGTGTCTTCCTACTTTGCACCATATCTGGCCGTGACTAGCTATGATCTGGATATTCCAGTTTATGTGTAGTCGACCGGGTGTATCGTTCATGCATAGTTATTTTTGGGGGTCTTGAGACCCGTGTTGATCTGTTGCTACTAGACATGGTGGATTTCGATGTCATATTGGGGATGGACTGGTTGTCCCCATACCATGCTATCTTAGACTGTCATGCCAAGACCGTGACCTTGGCTTTGCCAGAATCACCCCGACTAGAGTGGAAAGGTACTTCCAGCCACTCTGTTTGCACTGTTATTTCCTATGTTAAAGCTCGACGCATGGTCGAGAAGGGGTGTCTAGCTTATTTGGCTTATGTTCTTGACTCTAGCGTAGAAGTTCCTTCTATCGATTCAGTTTCTATTGTACGTGTTTCCTGAGGTTTTCCCTTCAGACCTGCCGGGCATGCCACCTGACAGGAATATTAATTTCTGTATTGATCTGGCACCGGGCACTCAGCCCATCTCTATTCCACCCTATCATATGGCCCCACCGGAGTTAAAAGAGTTAAAATATCAGTTGCAAGACCTTCTAGAAATGGGCTTTATCAGGCCTAGTGTTTCCCCCTGGGGAGCACCTATGTTATTTGTGAAGAAGAAGGATGGCTCGATGCGGATGTGTATTGATTACCGGCAATTCAACAAAGTGACGATAAAGAACAAGTATCCACTGCCGAGGATTGATGATTTGTTTGACCAGCTCCAGGGAGAGAGGGTGTTCTCAAAAATAGACTTGAGGTCGGGCTACCATCAGCTGAAGATCAGGGCGGCTGACATTCCTAAGACAGCCTTTCGCACTAGATACGGGCACTATGAATTCTTGGTCATGTCTTTCGGGTTGACCAATGCCCCACCAGCATTCATGGAGTTGATGAATCGGGTATTCAGGCCTTATTTAGATCTTTTCGTGATAGTTTTTATAGATGACATCCTGGTATACTCCCGCAGCCAGGAAGAGCACGAGCAGCACCTCAGAGTGGTTTTTCAGACTTTGAAGGATAATCAGCTATATGCCAAATTTTCAAAATGTGAGTTTTGGTTGAGTTCGGTAGCATTTCTGGGTCACATTGTATTAGTGGAAGGTATTCAGGTAGACCCAAAGAAGATTGAGGTAGTCCAGAATTGGCCTCGACCAGCTTCAATGACTGAGATCCGGAGTTTCTTGAGGTTAGCAAGTTACAACCGTCAATTTGTAGAGGGGTTTTCTTCTATTGCAGCCCCGATGACCAGGTTGATCCAGAAGGGTGCCCAGTTCCAGTGGTCAGGAGGAGTGTGAGGCGAGCTTTCAGAAGCTCAAGACAGCCTTGACCACCGCACCAGTGTTGGTACTACCTACAGGTACAGGGCCTTATACGGTTTATTGTGATGCATCTCGTACAGGGCTTGGAGCGGTATTGATGCAGGATGGTAAGGTTATCGCTTATGCTTCGAAACAGTTGAAAATACATGAGAAGAATTATCCGGTTCATGATCTTGAGCTGGCAGCAGTGGTTCATGCCTTAAAAATCCGGAGGCATTATCTATATGGTGTGGCGTGTGAGGTGTACACGGATCACAAAAGCCTACAGTACTTGTTCAAGCAAAAGGAGTTGAATTTACGACAGCGGAGATGGTTAGAGTTGCTGAAGGACTATGATGTCACTATCCTATATCACCCGGGTAAGGCCAATGTGGTGGCCGATGCATTGAGTAGAAAGTCTGCCAGCATGGGTAGTCTCGCATTCATTCCAGTCAGTCAGAGACCATTTGCTCTAGATGTCCAGGCCTTAGCCAACCAGTTCGTAAGACTAGACATTTCTGACCCTAGCAGAGTGTTAGCCTACACGGTCGCTCGTTCATCTCTATTAGAGTGGATCCGTGAGAGGCAATTTGATGATCCTCATTTGCGTGACTTGAGAGATATTGTACAGCGGGGAGGTACCACGAAGGTAACTCTAGATGATGACGGAGTATTGAGTTTGCAGGGTCGATTTTGTATGCCCAATGTTGAGGGGTTTCAAGAGTTGATCTTAGCGGAGGCCCACAGTTTGCGGTATTCTATTCACCCGGGCGCCGCGAAGATGTATCAGGATATACGGCAGCACTATTGGTGGCGCAGGATGAAGAAAGACATCATTGCATATGTCTCTCGGTGTCTAAATTGTCAGCAGGTGAAATATGAGCACCAGAGGCCCGGTGGTATATTCCAGAGAATCGAAATTCCCGAGTGGAAATGGGAGCGTATCACTATGGACTTCATTACTGGACTTCCTTTGACTCGAAGGAAATTTGATGCTATTTGGGTCATTGTTGATAGGCTGACCAAGTCAGCACACTTCATTCCAGAATCTGTCTCCTACTCATCGGAGAGGTTAGCAAAGATTTACATCAGGGAGATTGTTCGTCTTCATGGGGTGCCGGTGTCTATTATCTCAGATCGGGGTACGCAATTTACCTCGCGGTTCTGGAGAGCACTCCAGTAGGAGTTGGGCACCCAGGTTCAGTTGAGTACAGCTTTTCATCCTCAGACGGACGGCCAGTTCAAGAGGACTATTCATATTCTAGAGGACATGCTTCGAGCCTGTGTCACTGATTTTGGAGGCTCGTGGGACCAGTTTCTACCATTAGCAGAGTTTGCCTACAAGAACAACTACTAGTCTAGCATTCAGATGGCCCCGTATGAGGCGTTGTATGGTAGGCGATGTCGATCTTCAGTCGGATGGTTTGAGCCGGGAGAGGCTCGGTTGTTGGGTACAAACTTAGTTCAAGAGGCCTTGGATAAGGTCAAGACTATCCAGGAGAGATTGCGTTCAGCTCAGTCCAGACACAAGACTTATGCGGATCGTAAGGTTCAAGATGTAGATTTCATGGTTGGTGAGCAGGTATTGCTCCGAGTGTCGCCTATGAAGGGCGTGATGAGGTTCGGGAAGAATGGCAAACTCAGCCCAAGGTATATTGGTCCATTTGACATTCTAGACCGAGTGGGAGGGGTGGCTTACAGACTAGCTCTGCCGCCTAGCTTATCAGCCGTGCACCCAGTTTTTCATGTATCTATGCTTCGGAGATACCACGGCGATCCCACACATGTGTTGGACTTCAGTACTGTCCAATTGGACAATGATTTATCCTACGAGGAGGAGCCGGTGGCCATTCTAGACCGGCAGGTTCGACAGTTGAGGTCGAAGAGTTACCCTTCTGTGCGTGTTCAGTGGAGAGGTCAGCCCCCTGAGGCATCGACCTAGGAGTCCGAGTATGATATGCGGAGCCGCTACCCACATTTGTTCCCCGACTCAGGTACTTCCTTCTCTTGTCCGTTCGAGGACGAACGGTTGTTTTAGAGGTGGAGGATGTGACGACCCAAAGGGTCATCACCTGTTTTCCTCACTTGTTCCGCACTTCCGAGGACTTGAAAACCTCATTCTATGTTGCCTCGATTTACATGCATTATCCGGGCATGTAGCCGGAAAGTTTTTGTGATAGAATATGTGAATTCTATGAGAAAATTGAAGAAGAATGATATTAATATTGATATAGTTGGCTTCGGTCAACATTTTTAGTAAACGGGCCCGGGCCCGAGAACGGACGGTCCCTGAAGGTCCGTAGGAAATTATGGGACTCGGGCATGTGTCCGGAGTCGAATTATGAGGCCTAGAGACTAAGTTATGGATTTTTCTGTTAAATTGTTTTTGCTGGAATTATTAAAGGAAAATGAATTAAATAACCTTGGTATCGGGCTCGTATTTTGGTTCCGACACCCGGTACAAGTCTTAAATATTATATATGTGCTTTCTGCAAAGTTTGGTGACATTTGGATGTCGTTTGATATGTTTTGAACATTTAGTTCCAAAATTGAAAGTTATGAAACTAAAAGAGAGATAATCATGAACTTGAGGCTTGATTTGATGAAAACGATGTTATATTGACGATGTGATCGCGCGAGCAAGTTTGTAATATGTTTTTGATGTTGTGTACATGTTTGGTTTGGAGCCCGGGGGGCTCGGGTAAAGATTTGATAGTCCGTTAGTTCAATTTCTGAAAAATAAAATAGCTGGTTTTTCAGCCAGCTTGTGTCTTCGCAAATGCGAAGAAATTGTCGCAATTGCGAAGGGGGCAGACCAAGGCCATGTTTGCAAATGCGAAGCCTTGATCTCAATTGCGAAGGAGGTCCAGGAACGCGTGGGTTTGCAAATGCGAACTAAACCTCGCAAATGCAAGGCCTTTAATAATCCGCCCATGTTCGCAAATACGAAGCTATTGTCGCAAATGCGAAAGCTTCTTTGACCAAGCCAAGTTCACAAACGCCAAGCTTGTCTCGCAAATGCGAGAGCCACAGACCCCAGACCTGCAGTGTTCGCAAATGCGAACAAATGTTCGGAATTGCGATATCCGCAGCTGTGCAATTTTATACTTAAACGAATTTTTCAGCTCTTTTCTTCATTCTTTCAAAACCTAACACATCACACACGAACCCTCCAGAGCAAATTCACTCCAAAGCACTTGTAATTCACTTTTTACTTAATTCTTTCAATTCCTAACAACATTAAACATGTTTTTCAATAGAAATCAAAGGTTTTCATGGTAGAAATTCTTGTTTTTGGATAGAACATAGGGTTTTCCTGAATTAGGGAATTGGACCTTGAATTGAGGTCCGATTTTGAAACAAATCATATATTTGAACTCGCTAGGGAATGGGTAACCGGATTTTGGTCCGAACCGTGAGTTCCGACCACGTGGGGCCAGGGACGTTTTGGGAAATTTTGGGGTAAACTTTAAGAAAACCATTTTTAAGCATCCAAACTAAGTTATATAATATTTATTAATGTAATGGAATCAATTGTGATTAGATTCTAGCAAGTTGATAGCGGAAATTCCAGGTAAAGCTATAGTGGAAGGATAATTTGGACTTCAAGGCTAAAGGTATGTATTTGTTCTATGCTAGCTTGAGGGAATAGGATTTTTGTGCTATGTGCTATGTGATCGAGTGCGGTGTATGGGTTGTGGTGACGAGCATCCATACACTTGCATCTAACATGACCGTGAGTCGTTGTTAATACTTGTTGTGAGATGTTTTAAAGATGAATTGTTGAACCCTTGCCGGGTTGTGGAATTGTACACTGTTTTCCCTTGCCAGGACTTGTTGTAGAGTGGATTATTGTTTTCCCTTGCCCGGGCCTTGTTGTGATGATTGTTGTGTCCTTTGCCGGGACGGTTCATGATTTTTTTTCATTCTTTGCCCTTAACTGTGATTGTTGTTTGGGTGAGGAAGAGTGATAATGCACGAAGGGTAATGCCGTGCCTTATTTTACTATTATTGCACGAAGGTTAATGTCGTGCCTTATTATTGATTATGCACAAAGGTTAATGCCGTGCCTTTTTATTGATTATGCACGAAGGTTAATGCCGTGCCTTGTTATTGATTATGCACGAAGGATCATGCCGCGCCTTGTGATTGATTATGCACGAAGGGTAATGACGTGCCTTGTTATTGAACCATGCACGAAGGATCATGCCGTGCCATGGATGTGAGGATGAGAATAAAAGCACGAAGGGTGATGTCGTGCACTTTTATTTGCTTATTTGGTGAGGATGAGAGTAAAAGCACGAAGGGTGATGCCGTGCAACTATTTGTTACTCTTTGTTTGATGTTAACTGTTTCCATTATATTCTATTTTCCATTAATGATTTAATAATTGTTGTTAACTGTTGAGCATCCCTCTTATAATACTTCTTGTTGAATTGGTTACTTGATAATTTCTCGTTATCTTGTGGTGTATATATATATGGAACTGCACAGGATTATGTGTGTGTCTGGTCCTAGGCTTGTCACTACTTCGCCGGGATAGGCCAGGCACTTACCAGCACATGGGGTCGGATTGTGCTGATACTGCACTTCTTTGCATTTTTGCACAGGTCCAGGTTTTGATCAGGAGCAGCAGCAGTAGAGTCTTGCGTGGGAGTTGAGCATTCCGAGACCTTGGTAGCTTGCACGCGTCCGCAGGCCCGACGTCTCTTCCACTTATTTATATTATTTGTTGTTGTCTCATTGTTCCGAAACAAACAGATTTATATTATTTTCCTTCAGACCTTTATGTGTAGTATTCAGTAGTAGTTCGTGAGCTGGTGGCTCCACGTCTTGGGTAGAGGATTTCAGTAGTGTTTTACCTGGGTATTGCTTATCTCCATTTTGAAAGTCTTCCCCATTTATATAATTAATGTTATTGTTCTTGTTGATAAAAATGAGTATGAAATAATGGTAAAAACAGGTTAATGTTGAATGTAGTGGCTTGCCTAGCTACCACGAGTAGGCGCCATCACGATATCGATGTTGGTGAAAAATCCGGGTCGTGACATATCGAATCCCGCTTCACGCGATCGCACAGGGCAATTTCTGGGCTCCTCTAACTTCTTCTATGCGATCGCAGCCCAAGGCTCGCGATCGCAGAGAGAAATTCTGCTCTGCAATTTCTTCTGCACTTTTGAAGCCCAAATTTGCCTGTTAACCATCCAAAATCACCCCGAGGCCCTCGGGACCTCAACTAAAAACACTGATATGATCTATTACATCATTCAAACTTGTTCGAATCATAAAATCACTATCGAAATCACCGAAATCATCCGTTTTCAACAAATTCAAGCATAAGTTTAACTATAACTTTCAAAATTCACTTTCGATCAAAACCCCGACAAAACGATGTTCGAATGACCTGAAAATTTGCAGGCATATCTAAAATCACCTAACAGAGCTACTGCAACTATCGGAATTCCCTTACGACTCCCGGATCAAAATCTCACCTACCGTTCGATTTTCGCCAAAATTCAACCTTTGCAAATTCAAGCCTAAAACTGCACCGGACCTCCAAATTCAATTCCGATTGCTCTCCTAAGCCACAAATGACCTCCCGGAGCTGACCGAATCATTAGAATTTGATTCTGAGCTCTCTAACTCATAAGTCAAAATCCGGTTGACTTTTTCCAACTATTCCTTTCTTCTAAGAGACTATTTGTCTCATTTCCAACCAAACTCAATCCAAATTGACTCAAACTCACCAAACAAACATATGGAAACATGAACAAACTTATAACGGGGAAAACGAGGTGATAACTCACATGATGACGGGCCCGGGTCACCACATTCTCCCCAACTTAAGCAAATGCTCATCCTCGAGCGGACCAAGAGGTTTACTAGAAGTAACCCAATAGCTGAATGACCTTACCAAGCATATATTCGGGGCAATCCCACGTCACCATATCTCTCATAAGCCTGATACACACTATAGCTGGAATTTCATAGCCCATCCGAACCATAAACCACATTGCACTTTCCGAAATCATATACCAGATCCTAATCTCATGCCTATACTCAGGATACACCCGAACCAACTGTAACAGCCCATACTCGCCACTCCCGATGAGACCATATGATGTGCTACACCACCCAAACACTCGAGGTAATGGCATCTACCCATTACAATTGCCCACAATAACCAAATACCAACAGAAGACTCTTTTTTATTAGCTAAAGTCTTATTCCAATACACGAATACTGTCCACGGCAACCGAAACACGCAATATATCGAGTCCACCTCTAAAGTCAAACATTCATGAATCCATTTCCCTTAGACTGATACCACAACAGCTTTCGGAGCTAAATCTTAATATTACCTTTCTAACCAGCTGAATTCGCATATGCTCATATTCAATAATGACTCCAACGGTCCTTTCGATTGTAATACACTACACTGGTGATATGACACCTCAACACCGGTCTAAGCCGTGACGAGCACAACACAGGCTCCAATAAGAGATGTCTGATCATACTCAAATCATAACAACTGACTCCAACAAAAGAGGCGTAGTTCAATTCCTCCGTATCATCATAACATAGAACTGAGATCCCGCCTCACATCATAGAGTACCCGAGTCCTCCTCGAAATGTCATAACATCACGTGGCCTTGCCACGACTCACGATTCTATCCAAACACTATTACTCATTAAGCACCTCAAGTCACAATGCTCAAAACGGTCAGCCACGCACATATTTAGATCTGAACTCAAGCAATCTATCACTCCCACGGTGATACAATTAATATATGCTATCAAATCTTGAAAGGACACAACGGATGTGCTATTCCTCGAGCGGTACCCAATACGGACTTTTCCTTAGAAGACAGGAAGTATTCTATACAAGGTAACATATAGGAAACTATTTTTCCACATCACACTATTGTGGCGTGCAACCCGCTCCGATTACATACCCGTGGCGGCGTGCCACCCGATCTTAGTACCATACCTGTGGCGGCGAGCCACCCGATCCAGATACCATACTTGCGGCGGCATGCCACCCGATCCACGCATAAATCTAGCAAAAAGGAATGCACATCGAGTCACGTTGCTCATTACAATAGACATATATAGCCTCCAGTTCGGCCACAAGAAACACATCCGACAAAGTTCCTCAATACCGAAACTCAATCAATGGCAGAGACCTCTGCACTAACATCCGCCATGAAGGTCCAACTGCCAGAGCAATACCTACCAGCCGTCCGTTGGTCCTAGGGTACATCTACCATGCAGGAACATAATCTGATGTACTCTACTACGCAATTTGTGACATTTTCCGACATAGTCCATATCATATTAGTCTAGAACCTGACTTATAACAACCAGTCTGCAATCATATGTCATAACTCAAACCCATTATATCAAGTAAAGAGAAAGCCGTTAGGGCTTCCAATTTCCAACAACCGTTAAACGGTGCCGATACATACGATATACCATCATTGCGTAGGCGTATTATGAGAACTTCTAGTCTCCAAGACATATATAGAACATGAATCACTATGCCTAATTCCACACTCTACCGTACGGATACATAAGACACATCATACGTCCATTCTTACCACGAAAGCCATTCAGAAACTTCACTATGTCATCAACGACTCGATTATTACTATCGATCCAACAAGAGAATACTGCAATACCACCGGATATTATCAGTTTACGTTAGCTTGCCCTTTTTTGAACATATATCCCGTCAAATCACTAGCATAGTAGTACCTTTTTCCTTAATCACCGAAAATATTGATTCTCAAATTATCTGTACTCGCCCGCGCTACTTGCGAGTTTTAATGACTTCCCATCTAATATGAACTGATCTCGAAACCCTGAACATGCCATTATCAACTTTCCATAACACATCGCATATACCATACTACACTAAGATACATGGAAATTTCTATCCCTCTCCAATGCTGCAAACATCGATGCACACAACTAGTCGAGGACCTTCATGATCCCATATAGAAGAAAAATCATTACACATTCCTTGCTTCGCATACCGACAAGAAATATACTCATTTTCAAACCACGGTAAAACACATCCCAAACTCTTTCTTCCAATTCATTGCATAAGTTTAACTGCCAGGACTGAGTCGTTTTACCCACATCGAACTACGCAACTGCCAGCACTCAAGAGCTTTATTGCACCATATCTGCAAGACTCATTATTTCGAACACATACCAGGAGTTAATCGTATCCTTATCTTACCGTTTCAGTTTATTAACAAGTTGCTCCATTTACCCAATTTCCTTTCTGATTCATCTTAAATTTAATATTAGACTTTACTGTAGAACCACAATACCTCAACTCATGTTACCCCACGAGACTCGTACATAAGACCAAACGGTTTAAGACCCTTAGGCCACTGAATACTCTCTGAAATGTTTCCCCAGAAGTACCACCTTCTACAATACTTTATTTTGAAGAACTTCCTATGATACTGAATTCGTTATTATTACTCTCCAATACAGATACATAGAATCCCATCATTCACATAATATAACACAAGTATTGATCTCTTCTAATGAAACCACCGTCTTTGGCCACGTACACAATCTTAAGACACCTGACTCTTACAAGAAAAATCTTGAACACCGCAAACCATTCTCGGGCGTCATGCACCCTTATTCAGCTGTAATTCAACTGTCTTATTGAACAGAACCACCCGTGCCTTGTTAGGAGACTGATATCACATAACATGATTACAATCAGATACAATTATCTATTTTTCTTTTCTACACACTGAACATTCTTTACCAACAGCAGTTCAAAACATCCTAGTATTCTTCACATATACGAAGCACCATATACCCGTCATCAAAATTTCCCAACATACCTAAAGACAGAACCAACATAGTATACAATAGTGCAATTAGTTAATTAATAGCAACCTCCCCAACTTGACTCGAAGCCATATATCAAGCACCTTTAACCACTCATAGCATTCTTAGTCAAATGATACCACAATGTTACAATGAGATTAAACTCGTGTCATTTACAATCTTTGACAGAGACCCGAATCATCAAAAACCTTAACTCTTCTGTAGTTCTTGCACTTATACACACACAACCGTACTCTTTAGGTGACAAACCTTTTCTAAGTCCCAAATTTTCCAGAAATTTTGACAGAATTTCCTTTGTAATTTAGCCTATCCACCTGCCAGAGAATCACCAAAACCATCCTAACAATACGTCTACAACTCGACCAGACATCACAATGCATATCAACAACATTAGTCTCAATACTATACGACTCATATTATCAAAATTGATACATGAACGTGCGATGCACCTGCTCGAATCATAACACATATCAAATACCTTTCAATTACACATCAGAATCAACCCACCTACTTCGCCTCAATGTAGCATTTCAGTACAACACCTTCCACCATGATACACATAGCATAATCACTTTAGTCTTCCTGAGTCTGAACTCGTTCTACTACACGTAACACACTTTACCTTCCAACTAAGAGACATGATAAATATTCACCACACCCATAGCTCGGGGCTACACAACAGATTACAATAAGAGTCGAACAACTAACAGCTCCTCCATTATCAAACTGCCACTTTCACAATTAAGAACAATACTGATCATATGAATTTCATAATATCGGCTCACGAAATTAGCACCTTGGTGCTCAAACCATAAACAAAGATTCGGCCTCAAGTCTTCCTAATTGGCCCAATATGAAATCACAGAGACTATATCTCGCCCCTTGATCAGGAAATCACAATCCATCAAGGCAAATTTATCACTAAGCACTCGAGTGTACTTACAGACGCGTGGAAGGAATTTCAAGAATTACATCTCAAGCTGAATCAAGTACGCACGATAAGAATTCCAAGAATGTGAAGTGTTTCCTAAAAAGGTTTGCAGCCTCCCGAGGATAAGTACAGGCGTCCCCATACCGATTCACGAGACTCTACTAAATCGGTTCATGACTCGCGAGACCTATTAACCTAGGTTCTGATACCAACTTGTCACGACCCAAACCCCGGTCGTGATGGCTCCCAACATATTTCTAGGCAAGCCCGACCATGTTATCCAATTTACCATCTAGTTATTAATTAATACTGATCAATTAATATTAATAGTTTGTTTTCATATCAAAACAATAAGCGTTACACTGGCGTCTAGCATGATCATGAGTCATTTGTTGACATATATTGTGAGTTAATGTGGGATGTGTTTAAGCCATAATCTTGAACCCTTGCCGGGTTGTGAAGTTGATTATTGTATTCCCTTTCCGGGACTTTATTGTGAAGTTGATTATTGTTTCCCTTGCCGGGACTTTACTGTGATTATTATTGTGTCCCTTGCTGGGACGGTCCATGTTAATTGTTTCATTCTTTTGCCCTTAACTGTGATTGTTATTTGGGTGAGGAAGAGTGATTATGCACGAAGGATCATGTCGTGCCTTGTTTATTGATTATGCACGAAGGATCATGTCGTGCCTTGTTTATTGATTATGCACGAAGGATCATGCATGCCTTGTTTGTTGATTATGCACGAAGGATCATGCCGTGCCTTGTTATACTAATTATGCACGAAGGAACATTCTGTGCCGTTATTATTTGAACCATGCATGAAGGATCATGCTGTGCCATGGATGTGAGGATGAGAGTAAAAGCACGAAGGGTGATGCCGTGCACTTTTATTTGAGTATTTGGTGAGGATGAGAGTGAAAGCAAGAAGGGTGATGCCGTGCAACTAATTGAATTCCTTGTTTTGATGATAGTTCTTTTATTACACTCTGATTCTCATTACTAATTTATTATATGTTGCTGATTGTGTCCCCCCAGCATGATACTCCTTTGTTAATTGTGTTACTTGATAATCCTGTTATTTTGTGGTATATACATATATAGAATTGCACAAGTTTATGTGAGTGTCTGGTCCTAGGATTGTCACTACTTCGCCAGGATAGGCCAGTCACTTACCAGCACATGGGGTCGGATTGTGCCGATACTGCACTTTTGTGCGTTTTTGCACAGGTCCATGATTCGAGCTGGACCAGCAGCAGCATTAGAGTACTTGTGGGATTTCTGAGCATTTCGAGACCGAGGTAGCTTGCAGGCGTCCGCTGGCCTGGCGTCTCTTCTATTTATCTTATTATTGCTGTGGTCTCATTGTTCCGAGACAGACAGATGTTCATTATTTTCTTTCAGACCATTATGTGTATTATTCCTTAATGGTTCATGAGTTGGTGACTCCACATCTTGGTTAGAGGATTATATCAGTTGTTTATTATTATTATGATTCATCTCTATTTCGAAAGACTTCCGTATTTAACAAGTTTAATTTACAAAATTATGATCCACACACAATCTACAAAGAGTCAACAAAAGTCAACTCTTTGGCCCCGCACCTCAGAACCCGACAAAATTGACAAAGCCACCAGAACACCCATTCTGATACGAGTTCAATAATACCAAAATTATCAAGTTCTGATATCGATTCATCCTTTCAATCATCATTTTTTATTTTTGAGAGATTTTACAAATTTCCCCAAATTGTTCTTTATATTCATATCAATTTGATGAAAAATCTAAGATATAATCACAAAATATAGTTGGAAATTGATTAGAGACACTTACCCAATGGTTTGATATGAAAATATTCTCTTAAAATTGCCCACTCTCGGACCTAGGGTTCAAAATATGGTAAAATGAAGCTAAGATTCGAAATGCCCAACTCTTTATTAGGCTGCAGATGTCGCATGTGCGACACTGGGTTCGCAAATGCATACTCCCAAAAGAAAAGAATTCTTCACAAATGCGAAGCCTGGACTATCGTGTATGCAACTGCGAGGAAAAACTTCGCAAATGTGAAGTAGGCCTTCGCAAAAGCGGCTCAAATGTTCACAAATGCGAACTTCCCCTGCCTAATTCATATTTGCATTTGCGAGACAAGCTTCGCAAAGGCGAAGCCTACGAGTCCCCAGCCTTCTCGCAATTACGATTTCAAGTCCTCAAAAGCGGTGGTCGCAAATGTGACTCTCTACTCACAAATGCGAGATCAGGGAACAACAATTCTGAACTCTTTTCCAAACACTCCAAAACACGTACGAAACTTACCCAAGGCCTCAAAGCTCCAAACCAAACACTCACACAAGTCTAAAAACATAACACGAACACGCTCGTGTGATCGGAACACTAAAATAATCTCTAGAACCACGAATCGGATGCCAAAATGCATGAAAACCACTATGAACTTCTAGAATTTCAACCAAGCATCCGAACCATATCAAATCAACTCCACAAGAAAAAAATATTTGTAGGCAAGTCCCTAATGGCATAACGGAGCTATTTCAACTTTAGAAACCCGATATCAGAAAAGTTAACTCTCGCATGCCAATCTTTCAAAACTTCAACTTTTCAATTTTTGCCAAAATGCTTTAAATACCCTAAATACCTCCAAATCCAAATCCGGACGTATGCTTAAGTCACCCGAGCCTATCAGAACCATCGAAACCCCAATTTGAGATCAAATACTCAAAAGTCAAATCTTTGCCAACTCTTTCAACTTCAAGCTTCTCAAATGATTATCACTTCTGAAAATTCTTTTCGAACATCACAAAAACCCAAACCAATGATGCGCGCAAGTTATAATACACATTGTGAAGTTACTCGTGACCTCAAAATGCCAAACCGGACGCAATTGCTCAAGATGACCAGTCGTGTCATTACATCCTCCCCCATATAAAAATACGTTCATCCTTGAACGTGCCCAAAGTCATTCCAAAGACATCAAACCACTACATGAGCTCACCATACATACACCCAGGGGGTTATTCCCCATCACCCAACCTATGTTGGACTGACAATGTAATTTAATTGAAGATCTCACTTTATCATTAGCCCATAATCTTAGGACAGAACTCAAATACCAACATTTGAAATTTATCATAAGACCCGAACATCGCATAATCACACTGTATAAACATGAACAAGACGAATCGAGCCATAATTCTAACCTAGGGTACAATCACACGATGTTCCACACAACTTAAATGTTCGTAGTAATAACCATTGTGGCTGCCTAAATAACACCTTGGATGTCGGGAATACATTTTAGCTTGAATAGAACTTTCCAGACCTCCACAACGTTGCATACGATAAAGAAACATGAGGGAACTCATAATCGCCCATAAAGCCAACAAGTCAAGAAGCTCTCTCGCTCGTCAAGGGCTATTTCCCAATCTTAGCAGAAACAACCTCATACTTCCAAACAATCCTCACCCCCAATACAATAGTGAGAATCTCGGGTCTAAGAACCTCATCTCAACCAATACAAGGAGCCCAACTAGCAACTCATCATAGAACCACACGGATTCTCACACCAGATAGCTCATACACCAACCCAACAATACCTAGAATAGAGGAAAAACAAGGTATGAGAATTATCTAACAAGTACAACACGTGTAATAACAAAAGTACAGTTTTATTAAATCATCCCACTAAGGGAAAACAAAACACAAACAAACACAAGGAAAGGTCATACCACATATCATCCATTACGACGTGCAGCCTTCTCCCAAATACTCATCAACACAAAGTGCACGGGTTTACTGATCACACGGATAATTATATCATGAACACCAAAGTGCACAAGTATAACTATAGAAAAATGAATAGAGATAATAAAAAATGGAAGAAAGCAAGCACAAATAAGGTGCAATAAGCAAATCAATGTCATAAGGGCCATCCTGCCTACATCACCATAATGCCTGAACAAAACTATAACATGTGTGGAGAATAATCATACAACCTCACATCCAATGACATCATAAGAGAGCGGCAGATAACATAGACCAGGGGCACAAATAATATCCATTCTGCCCAATAACATAACCGTAACAATAATCTCATAAAACCACCCAATCTTGATTTGATATGAAATTCAGATTCTCGTTGAGCTTTCAAACAACTCCCAAGCAAATCCCGAAACTTCCCAATGAGGTAAATATCCTTCCAAAAGTCCATAGCAACCTATTGATAATGTATTCTATCAGTTATCACATTCTCACGTTCCCTCACAATTCGCAAAGAAGAAATAGCCTTCGAATAGGGACATCGAGCCCCCAAAACCTCAGAAATACTAAAATTTCCATACCCAAACTCAATTATGCAAATCAAATGGCTGATACATCACTCACAACCTATCAACTTACTGAAGCACCCGTATAGATTTTCCAACCATGTAACAAAACCTGAATCTCAAAAACCTCAAAACCTAGTATTTACCATGCCACTAGCTATACACTTGCAACCCAAAACTCAATGTACCTTCCAAAATGCACGCTCTTCATATATGCTACCCAATAATTCCAACATTCTATTAAATTATGATATCCATCCAGGAGAAACCCTTAATGTACAACATATTCCTTATGCCCATAGTAGACAACCGACTCAACCGTTGCCAAAACCATCGAGAACTCTCCGAGATCCACCCGCACACAACTAAGCCATTAGGATCATCTCCCCACTTCAACCGGTCATACAAACCTTCCAACCCAAGGTTCTACCATAATTGTCAGAGAGGATTCCTATTCAAAAGTACTGATTACCCATTGTTATGCCGAACCAACACCACTGAGCTAAGCTATTTTTTCGAATAGTCGATATGCAATGATCCCAATCAAAGGCCTTGCAAATATTCCAAGCACGAACCACATAGCCTAAAAGCTCATAAACTACCACATTACCTCTGAAGCACCCCGTAATGCCGCAACCAAGATACACACGCTGGATAGACCAGCTATGAATCTAAATATGTTTCTCCGACTCCCCTTGATACTAAAATGTAGATCCACCAATGGCCCAGAAATACCATAAACCCCGATACTATCCCATGCAAGATCTCATATGTTAATTATATATAAATTTTTGGGAACCTTCCAATGCCTCTTATATACACACCTTAGGCTAAAACTGATGTAAATCTAACTCTGCAATCTGAATGCCGCTAGTGGACTCCTCCATTTGGCTTGAAGCTATATAAAACAACATCTGATGATCCACAAAACTAACCTTCACAACTCGAAAAACCCAAATACAAGGTACTCCAAGTCATCTACTAAATGCATGTCCCTTCTCATGATAGTGAAACTCGCTTGCTTCAATGCCTTGAATGATAACATGTACCTTTTATTGAGTAGAAAATCCATACAAACCACATAGTCTCAAATACCACCAACTATCCTCAATCAACATCCACCTTGTGACCCCACCAAGATATCAACAAATAGTCAATCAATTAAACCTTCCCAAGCTCGTATTTATCACTCAAATGCCAGAATTACTGCATCTCCATGTGAACAATTGAATAGTCTTTCAATACCTCTATATCCATAGTCTAGAAAACACGTTGAGACAATATTTGAGCATCATTGGCTCCTTAGTAGCCCCTCCGTAGCATCACAAATCTCTGGTGCATAGCAGACACTGTGAGCATAATATCATACACGACTGGATGTATAGGAACATAAGATATCTGCTTCGAGTTGAATCAATATCGCACAATAAGGAATAAATTTCCTACTAGTTATTGTACTCTCTCAATGATAAGTACTAAACCTTCTTATGACTCATAGCACCTATGATCCTAGGGCTCAAATACCAAATTTTCATGACCTAAAAATCCCTCTGAAGGAGTCATAATGGCCCCTAGTCTCTAAAACTAGGAAATCCTAACATTAACATAAAATATATTTACTAACTTCAAAAT
Organism: Nicotiana noctiflora; assembly: GCA_032618575.1. Lineage (NCBI taxonomy): Eukaryota > Viridiplantae > Streptophyta > Magnoliopsida > Solanales > Solanaceae > Nicotiana > Nicotiana noctiflora. The sequence goes on from JASVEL010012967.1 coordinate 79,459, forward strand.
AGATATCTATGAACAATTTACAATTCCAAAACCGGTAATACAAGTCATAAACGTTTCTAGGAGTATTTGTACATAATGAATACATCATTGTTCCATAACAAGAGAAAAAAATGGAAATAAATACAATAGAAGGTATTCGAAGCCTAAGAATGCCCAGTAGGTGTACCTCGAAGTCTACAGCCACACCAAGTATAACGTCTCAAAACCAACTCGATCAGAAATACCTGGTCTGTAAAAAGATGTGTAGGAGTATAGTATGAGTACACCAAGGTGGCACCCAGTAAGTATAAAGTCTAACCTCGGTAGAATAGTGATGAGGCCAGTTCAAGACACCTACCGAACATATAAATCTGAGCAACATATGACATGACACTAACAAGATATGGATATCAAAATGGTGTCAACAACAAGAAGAACTCAAATTACAAAATAGTAGTGACGATAGGGGGAAAGTACGAATAGCAACGAGAAATAATTAAGTAATTAAACAATAAATACAGATAAGTGTAAATGTGCTCAAGCAGGGAAAACGATATCAACTCAACAAAATAAACTATTTCTAACACATGATTCCAATAATTTCACTCCTCGTAACCTCATACCATAAACCACAACTTCTAATCCTTTAACATACACAAGACACCTTGTGCCCACATCTGTCTATCTCACTATACAGGGCAAAAACTATATGCTACTCACTATATAATATCTGTATCAATTGCTATTTAAGATGATCAAGAGATTCCATTTATATATCATAAAGTATATTTGCAGTATCTAGACCAAATAGGATATCTGCGAGAAAGATGAGTTTTGTTTTAGAAAATATTTGAGTGAAGAAAATAACAATTTGAAGTAACATTCAATAATGAATAGCTATTGCATTTAGTATAGAGTTTATTAAGTTAAAACATAATAACAATTCATTTTTAAATAAAATAAACCTCTAACAGGTTAAGAATATTAAGTTGGGGAAGCATTTGAAATAAAATATAACGATTATCAAAAATAGTAGATACTAAAATATACGTTGAGTTCTAACTTAAAGTCACACAAGGAAGCATGTTATTAGTTCATTCATTTTAAATCACTGTATTACTAACGCCTCAACAGGGCAAGAGGAAATGACTCAACGTAGTAAGTTTACTTGAAAAATCAATTCACAAGAATATTAGTATTAGGAAAAGAGCTCAGGAAATAACGGCAAGGCAATAAGACAATGACATTAACTCGATCCTCCAACTCAGTGAAAATCAGAAATACATATTATAAAAGTCTTGCACGAAAGAAATAAAGTCAATACAATAAAACTGGGGATACCAAGAAACAAGATATGTTGCGGTGCGCAACCCGATCCCACTATATAATATAAATATCATAAGTCCCCCTTATTCATCCATATCAATTCATCCTTATTTCACCTGTTGTGGCGTGCAACTCGATCACTTATAATAAGAATATAAAAACATAAATATCCTCCCTTATTCCATCACCTCCCTTATTTCACATGTTACAGTGTGCAACCTGATCTCGTGTACAATAATTTAAATCAACGACAATCATTCAACAATTTAATTACAAGAATTTCTACAACCAAGAATATGAGTACATGGCAACAAGAGAACTATGTAAGTCAAAGTAATACAACAACCTTTATCAAAATAACAAGACATGTAAGAATTGTGATAACTACGTAAGTAAGCACATAAAATTGGGATATGTAGCATATATGCATATAGTCATAGAGGAAATCACAATTAAGAAGTAACAAAACTGTCACGATCCCAAACCCGTCGTGATAGTGCCCAACCCAACGGCTAGGCAAGCCCGACCAAATCTGCTCTCAACCCGAGCTTAGAGCTCAAAATCTATTTATTTAGAAATCCTTAATAGTGAAATAAACCAAATAAGCTGATAGTATAAAAATATCCCGAAATCTCATAAAAACAACGTAACTTCCCAAAGATCTAGGGTCACGAGCCAAGAGCCTCTATTAGAATATCCGAAGAATACTGAAAATAAATTTACAAGTCTGAATGTACTCGGAAAGAACAAAATAGCATAGTAATAAGTGGGAATGTCGGGTCCTGCGGACGCCAGGTAGGTACCTCGACGATCCCAAATGAAGCTCGAGACCGGCGCCAAGTTTAGCTAAGCTTCCAAATACGTGAATCGGCACACATGGTACCGGGAGTAGAGTGAGTACTTCCAACTCAGCGTTATAAAAGTAAATAATGCTGAGGAAAAGAAAATCACACAAAGCACCATCTTGTGCTATAAAAATACAGAACCACATTTTTAGATTTCAGTACACTTTCATGGTATTCCCTTATAACATATCTAAGTAGATTTGAAATCTCTTTTTAACATCTCTTTCTTTTATTATTAATAGTTTAATACCTGGATACAGCATTAAATAGTGCAAGTATGCACTTAAGTCAACCACTTGGGCTTTGTACTCCTTAATAATTTCCACCAGGGTATCTGGTCAATAAGTCAAATAACATATGTATGCCAGTAATGTATGAGTGCTAAATGTCATGCCACGTAATACAAGTAGAACCAATCCATGAATGCAATGCAATGCACATGACGTTGTGGCATACAACCTGATCCATTTAGGCGCCCGTGCTCACTGTGGGGGTTCAGACTCCGGAGGAGCTCCTACAGCCTAAGCGCAATATCAATATCATTCTCGATGTGGCGTGTAGCCCGATCTATGCATGTCATAAATGCACATAAGCCCCTTGGGCAATAGTATCATAACAGCTCACATCTAAAATGTCATCAAAGCCTTGTTTAAGTTTTCAAATCTTATAAAAATGTTGAGTAGCAAAATACCATTTTTAAAACCTTAGACTGAGATGAAAATATGCACATTATTGCCAAGATAGTGATACCAATCCCTGAAGAATTAAAATGGCATGAAGCCCAAAACATGATAATCAGTCCAGTTCATGATAATTAATATCTTTATTAGGGTGTCAATATAATTTCAAGCAATTAGATAGTGTTTTTATTAAGCGGGATGGACCAAATCGCAATCCCCAATGGTGCTCTACTCCACGCCCGTTATCCGTTGTGCAAGTCACCTCAATACAGCACAAGGATGTGCAAGTCCGGGGTTTACAAACCCTCAGGATATCATTCACAAGTATTACCCACCTTGATCCAGCAAAAACTCTAGCCCGTGATGCCTTTGCTCCTCAAACCGGCCTCCACGCGCGTCGAAACTAGCCAAAAATCAGTACAAATATATCATAATAGGCTAATGGAACAACACTCAATCGAAAATAATCGAAATATAGAAAAAATCTCGAAACTAGCAAAACCCGAGCCCTTGGCTCGCTTCTCGAAAAGTTATGAAACTTATATTTTTAGAATTCTCATCTCGCCATGAGTCCTTACATATAAAATTTATCAAAGAAGGAGTCCATTTGGCCCCTCAAATCATCATTTTATCATTTCTTAGGCTTCAAGCAAAAACCTCCATTTTTACACTTTGATTCCTCCAATTTCAGTGATTAATTCCACATTTTAACACCATAATGACGTAATCTAGGTCTAAGAGTCCTTACCTGATGATGCTCCACTAATTCCTCTTCAAAATCTCCCAAAATCCCTTTTTGTTCGAAGCCCCAAATGCTTTTTACACTTCTGAAATTCGAATACACCGACTTCATTAAACCCTTAGACATTTTCGCTTCTGCGATACCTTAACCACTTCTGCGGTCCCGCTTTTGCGGTAAAATTAACGCTTCTGCGGTATCTCATTAAATCCCCAATGAATGCTTCTGCGGTCCTAGACCGCTTCTGCAATAGTGCCTATGCGGCCCGATGACCGCTTATGCGGTCCACACCAAGAATCCAATAACCGCTTCCGCGGTTCTAATGTCGCTCCTGCGACTCCGCATTTGTGGACCAAGTTCTGCTTTTGCGGAACCTCACCATTCTGCCAAACTTGCTTCTGCGCTCGACCGCCTGCTTCTGCGGACTCGCTTCTGTGGTCCATTTTCGCAAAAGCGGAAATACCAGAAGGCATAAAAACTCAGACCTGCAATTTACCAAAATTCCTTCCGTTTAGCCATCTGAAATCACCTCGAGGCCCCGGGACCTCAACCAAAAGTAGCAACCCACTCTAAAACACCATACAAACTTGTTTCAATCATAAAAATGTCCTTTAACACCAAAATCACAAAATCATCACGGATTCAAGCCTAAGTTTCAACTATACCTTCCAAAACCAACATTCAATCAAAAACCTGACCAAACGTTGTCCGAATGACCTGAAAATTTGCAGACATATCCAAAATCACCTAATGAAGCTATGGCAACTCTCGGATTTCCATTCCAACACCCGGATAAAAATCTCACCTATCGACCGGATTTCGCCAAAATTCCTTCTCCAATTCAAGGCTATTTCTACACCGGACCTCCAAATTCGATTCTGATCACTCTCCCAAGTCATAAATCATCCCCCGAAGCTATCCGAATCACCAAAATTAACGTTCGAGCCTTCTTACCACATAGTCAACTTCTGGTTGACTTTTTAAAAATAAGATTCATTTTACGAGGTTATGTGCCTTATTTTTAACAAAAATCAATTCAATTACACCCGATCAACTCTAACACTGATATAAAAATATGAAGCAACACAATGGGAGAAGCGAGACGGTAACTCACATGATGACGGGTCAGGTCGTCACAAAAATAAAAAAAAAAGGCAATAGCTTCAACTAAGGCAAATAAGGCCTAACAACGAAAAAGTGGTAAATAAATGCTAACAACGTCATATAGAGAATGTAAGTGTAGCCTAACAAAAATACAACATATTATGATAATTTGAACAAAGGCATGAAAAAATACTAGACAATCTAACCGGTCAACACTACATTTGAACTGTGCACCCACTCGGCATGTTGCATACATGGTTTTACATACCAAGATAGCACAATTGACTCAATTCCTGAAGGGTGATTTCTCCCACACAATGTTAGACAAGACACTTACCTCAATTCGTCCAACTCAATACTCAATTTAGATTTTTCTTTACTAATTCACCATCGCTCAGCCCTTTCTGGCCAAAGACGACTTAAATACATTAAACAATACAGGAAAAAATAATTTCAATTAACAAAGTTATGATCCTTACACAAGTCAACTCCCTGGGCCCGTACCTCAGATCCTCACAAAATTTACTAAATCTAAACACCCATTTCGATACGAGTTCAACCATAAAACATTATCAAGTTACGATATTGATTCATCCTTCAAGTCATCATTTTTTATTTTTGAAAGATTTTATATTTTTTCCCAAATATTTCTTTGAAGTCTTAAGAATGTGATGTTAAATCTAAGATATAATCACCAAACATAGTTGGAAATTGATTGGAACACTTACCCAATGATTCGATTAATTGACATATCCTAAACAAATATGCCATAAATCATTTGACTCTAATAAATAAGAAAAATTTAATTTTATTTATAATGTCAACAACCATTACATTGAGTTTGAAAATGCCATCTGTGAGGTAGCGTTTTCCAACATACATTTCATTCTTGCTTACAACAACTTCGTCAGATACAAATACATATTTGAATCCAATCACAACAAGTAAATAACTTGAAACTAAAATTTCCTAATAGTAGGAACATGAATAACGTTGTTGATCTTCAAGAATATCTTCCCATAACCCTTAATCTTGGTTGTTGCAGTATTTACCATGGGGAGCACTTCTTCGGAACCATCCGTAGAGTAAGATGAAAATGCTTTTTTGACAGTATAAACATGTCGAGTTTCTCCAAATTCAGTCCACCACCCATTCATATTTTCAATTAGGTTGCATTCAGAAAGAATTGCACACAAATCTTCAATGTATCATTCTTCTACACTATGTTGGCATGTCCCTTTTTCTTGTCCTTTTTTGGGAGATGATAATCAAGGGCTTTGTGATAAACTTTATTGCAGTAATAGCGGTTCCCCTTGAATTTTTTCTTCTTTTGCTCCTTAGTTTGTCTAGAAGACCTCTTCCTCTTCTTACTTTTTGGAGCAGTCTCCTCAATGGTATTAGCTCCCATAATCGTTGAATTTCCACGTGACTTCTTCTTAGTTGTTTTGTTATCTTCCTCAACCTTGAGACAAATCACAAGGTCTTCCAACATCAATATTTGTGTTTGTGCTTTAGATAAATTTTTAAATCTTTCTATGGAGGAGGAAATTTTTCAATCATTGCAGCCACTTGAAATGCTTAATTCACTACCCTACCTTCAGCAATAACGTTGTGAAAAATAAGTTAAAGCTCTTGAACTTGGGTTCCAATAGTTTTGATGTCTATAATTTTATTGTCTATAAACTTGGGAGCCACAAATTATTTCAAGCACGACTATTCAATCTTGTACTTCTTCTCATGTGCATCCCATAATTTTTTCGAAGTATTCATAGCACTGTAGACATTGTACAAGTCATCCTCCAAATCACTTAAGATGTTGTAACGACCTGAAACAACATTTTGAGAAATTTTACTTTGCTCGGTTGTTTGAGGGTATGAGTAGATCCGTATGATATATTATGAGTCACGTGAATCATCGATTTTGGTTTCGGGTTACCCGTAATTGATTTGCAAAAATGATCCTCAACTAGAAGCCTTAAATTTGAAAGGTATGACCAAGTTTTTGACTATTTAGTATTCGACCTCGGGTTGGATTTAATGGTTCTGTTAGCTTGATTTTGGACTTAGGAGCATATTCAAATTGTCATTTGGAGGTCCATTGTAGAATATGGCTTGAAATGGCGAAAGACGGAATTTTAGAAAGTTTGACCGGGAGTAGACTTTTTGATATCGGGGTCGATTTTGATTTTGGAAGTAGGACTAGGTCTGTAATGTCTAATCTTACATGTGTGAAATTTTGAGGTCAATTGGACGTGATTTAGTAGGTTTCAACATCAGTTGTAGAGGTTTAAGTTTCAAAGTTCAATGATTCTGAATTGACGTGTGAACGTTGTTTTGATGTTTTTGTAAGTTATTCAAAGGTTCAACTAAGTTCGTATGGAGTTATGTGACTTGTTGGTATGTTTGTACGGGGCACTGAAGAGCTCGGGCATGTTTCGAATCGAATTCAGATCATTTCATTTCATGTTACATAACTAAATGATTCTGGTTCTGGTATGACGGTACCTTCTGCTGGTTTGCACAGACGCGATGGTCGCAGGAGAGTTCATGGTGTCGCAGAAGCAAGAAATGGGTAGAATTTTGAACCGCAAGTGCGTAAGGCTTCGCATAAGCGGGATTGGCATCTACAGGTGCGGGGAATTTCTTGAATTGTTGTTTTGCGGAAGTGGAGACTATGTCACAAAAGTGACACCGTAGAAGCGGTAGTGCTGGACAGAATGTTAAATACAAGGGTTCGCGATTTTGGCTTCATTTTCACATTTCCATGTGTGGATTGGGGCAATTTTGGAGCAATTTTTATCACAAGTATTGAGGTAAGTGTTCTACACTCGGTCTTGGTTATATTTTGTCACAACATGATGGCGCCAAACACTGCTGTCAGGCAAGCCAAACTAAAATACATAATTAAATTCTCGTTTTAAATATTTTTGAAATCACTTCTTTTATACGTTTAATCAATACATAATACATTCCACTGAAGAAATAATGAGACATTCAACAACTTTTTTGAACTTTCTGAATGAACCCATAAATATCCCAGAACCCGGTGTCACAAGTGCGTGAGCAATTTTTAAGAAAAAACGAATAAAGTACAACACTAGTTGTCTGGAATACAATTGGAAAGAAAATAAATAAAATCTTGAGAGATACTATACTTGCTGCGGGTAGTATCGAGGAAATACAGCTCACTTTGTCTCAATGTTAACCATGCTGCTACACCCACTAGGCCACTAGAGGTGCATGAGCCTCTGCAACAAAAATACACTGAAGGGTAGTATGAGTACAAAAACAACATGTACTTAGTTTGTATCCCATCTAATCTTGAAGAAGTAGAGACGAGAAGTCGACTTCGACACTTACTAAAGGTCCAATAATGTTATGTCAATTATATATTAAATCGTGGATTTTTATAAGCATAATTTTAATCCAATACAGTGAAGAGAGTAAACAATTCTTTCTTTTATAGGAAATTTCCGAATTTCTTTTCACCATTTATACAAATATTCTCAAGCCCGGAATAGGCTATAATGACTTTAACAAGTTCAAGGCAAGCAATACAAGCATGCGCAAATCATGTCGAGTAAGTACGGACCGATCCAATAATTTTTAAAATATGCACTGCCAGATGGTCGAATGGCACATATCATAGATAGATCTATTTAATCTACTGAGGCGTTCGGCCTATTCCAGAATTTAAACACGTGCAGACAGTCAATCAAGAAGTCATCGGGACAAAATTATCCCAAGAAAACCAATTCTCCTTTAGCAATTCAAAAAAATGAAGTTAAATAACTTTTAGAAATTTATTTACCAATTTGATAGGACTTAAGCAGTTCAAACTGGCCATAACATTACAAATATTCTAAGTAAAGCATGCTTTTGGGTCCTAGACTACCCAGACAATAACATAATAGTAGATACGTACGGACTCTCGTGACCTCATGCATACGTGGCCCCCACAAACAGGAGCACATAACCAATTAATTCACATATGAGGACAATTCCCTCTTACAAGTATAGATAGGAGACTCACCTTGCTCCGAAGATCCATAACTGGTATTCAATGCCCTTCGGAAGACTTCAATCGATGCCAAATACTCCAAAACTAGCCAATAATTATGCAAATTCATTAATATACGATAAACTAGTCATATTAATCCAATTTATAACAATTCCTAACCTGACCAAATAGTTGATAAAAATTCCCCCGGGCCCACGTGCCCGAATTTTGAATTTTTCTGAAGATTAAGTGTCACGACCCGGATATCCCACCATCGGGGTCATGATGGCGCCTACTAAATGGAAGCTAGGAAAGCCAAATATTAATTAAATCTCCATTAATTACCAATTTATTATTAACAACATAAAAATTACAGCGGAATAATCAAAATTAGCGGAAGACTTAGTCAAATATGATAAAGAAAATCCAAATCTGATACACTACCCAAGATTGGTGTCACAGTACTCACGAACTTCTAAGAATAATACACATAATTGTTTGAAAGAAAATACAAACTGTTTATCTCGGTTACATGAGATAACAGAATGAAAAACATAGATAGAAGAGACAACGGGTCCTGCGGACGTTTGCAAGGCTACCTCGTAGTCTCAGTATTCGAAAAAAATCCACAAGTCGCTACTGCCGCTGCTGCTGTCCGTAACCTGTGTATCTGCGCAAAAAGAGCGCAGAGTGTAGTATCAGCACAACCGACCCCATGTGCTGGTAAGTGCCTGGCCTATCCCAGCGAACTAGTGACAATGCTAAGGCCAGTCACCCACCTAAACCTGTACAGTTGCAATATAGGCATATATATATAATACATTATAAGGAAATACTCTGCTCTGAAATAACAGTCAATAACTCACGATATCCAGAATAATCTAATCAACATAATAAATCTTACTTTCTTGTCTCAATTCCTCTCTCATTTCATATCTCGTGGTAGGCGTACCACCCGCTCCCAACTATCACAGTAATTATATCTTGTGGTAGGCGTACCACCCGCTCCCAATATATCAGTAATTATATCTTGTGGTAGGCGTACCACCCGCTCCCAAATATATCAATAATTATATCTTGTGGTAGGCGTACCACCCGCTCCCAAATATATCAATAATTATATCTTGTGGTAGGCGTACCACCCGCTCCCAAATATATCAATCGGCTACCGGCAACTATGGCCAATGCCAAGATTTTAAATCACTTTGTGGTCGGCGTACCACACGATCCCAATTTATAAAACATATATATTACCGGCATTTAGCCAATAATCTCTATATCAACAATATTTATAATTACCGGTTTTAAACCAATAATTCATAATAATTTCAACAATTTACCTTCATTACCGAGTATAACACCAATAACTCTTATTCAACAATTTATTCATAACTAAATTCATATTCCTACAAACTAGGATAGAACAAACACTTACCTCGAAAGTTTACGAACGATTCAATCCGTAGCAATGCCTTTTCCTTTCGAATTTGACTCCAATCCAATCGTATATATACACAATTGATTCAATATCATCAATTCTACTTAACAAACTAGTTCATATTGCTAAATATGATTTTTACAACATTCTGCCCGGAATAGTAAAAATCGACCCCGGGCCCACATAGTCGAAACCCAATCCTCCATGAGTTCAAATATACAATTTGTTCTTAAGTTCGACTCCAAAACGAAGTCTAGATCGTAAATTCATTGAAAACCCTTACTATACTAAATTCTCAATTTTTCTACCCATTTACACCTATTTAGGCTTAGGAATTCAAATAATATTGATGGAAAATGAAGAAAACGAGTTAAGAATCACTTACCCAAGAAGTTTGGTGAAGAATAGCTCAAAAATCATCCAAAGGGCTGTGAAGAAGGGGGTTGAACAGAAATGGGATTTGTTATCCCGTTTTTGTTCTGTTTTGGGATTAAAATGACTGGGCAAAAGTTTTCCCTTCGCGTTCGCGTGGACAGTGTCGCGTTCGCGAAGGGTTGGGCAAAATGGGCATCGCGTTCGCGTGGACATAGTCGCGAACGCGAAGAATAAAAATCTGGGCTTAAAAATTGGCCTACGCGAACGCATGGCACCTTACGCGAACGCGTAGAGGAGGCAGGCCAGGCTCCGCGAACGCGGGAGCCTTCACGCGAACGCGTAGAGGAAAATGGCTGGATCCAAATTTGTTGTACGTGAACGCGATCCTATTGTCGCGAACGCGATGAAGGGAAAGGAGATGCCTTCGCGAACGCGACCGGGTGGACGCGAACGCGAAGAAGGAATGTCTGCTGCAGATTTTCTGCAGTTTTTCCTAGTCTAAAACCACCCCGAACCACCTCCGAAACACTCCCGAGCCCTCGGGGCTCCAAACCAAATATGCACACTAACTTGAAAACATCATACGAACTTGCTCGCGCGATCAAATCGCTAAAATAACATCAAAATCCATGAATTGAGCCTTAAAACTCAAGAATCCTTTCAAATTTTCATAATTTCCAAACTTTCCAATTTAAAGCCAAAACACGTCAAACGACGTCCGTTTTCAACCAAACTTTACAGGAAGCGCTTAACCAATATATATGACTTGTACCGGGCGTCGGAACCAAAATACGAGCCCGATACCGGTACTTTTTAATAAAAATTCAGTTTCATTTTCCTTAAACATTTTCAGAAAACAATTTAACAGAAAAATTCTTTTACTGGGGTTCTAGACCTCGGATTTCAATTTCGGACATATGCCCAAGTTCCATATTTTTCTACGGATTTTCTGAAATAGTCAAATCACGGATCCGGGTCCGTTTACCAAAAATATTGACCAAAGTCAACCATATCAATATTAATATCAAAATTCTTCAACTTTTTCACATATTTCACATATTTCAACATAAATCTTTTCCAGCTTTGTGCCCCGACTGTGCACGCAAATCGAGGCAACTATAAATGAGGTTTTCAAGACCTCAAAAGCTCGGAATGATTAATAAAACAAGTGATGACCCTTTGGGTCGTCACAATCTCCACCTCTAAAACAACCGTTCGTCCTCGAACGGACAAAAGAAGGAAGTACCTGAGTCAGGAAACAAATGTGGGTAGCGGCTCCGCATATCAGACTCGGACTCCCAGGTCGATGCCTCAGGAGGCTGACCTCTCCACTGAACACGCACAGAAGGATAACTCTTCGACCTCAACTGTCGAACCTGTCGGTCTAGAATGGCTACCGGCTCCTCCTCGTAAGATAGATCATTGTCCAATTGGACAGTACTGAAGTCTAACACATGTGTGGGATCGTCGTGGTATCTCCGAAGCATAGATACATGAAAAACTGGATGCACGGCTGATAAGCTAGGCGGCAAAGCTAATCTGTAAGCCACCCCTCCCACTCTGTCTAGAATCTCAAATGGGCCAATATACCTAGGGCTGGGCTTGCCCTTCTTCCCAAACCTCATCACACCCTTCATAGGCGACACTCGGAGCAATAATCGTTCGCCAACCATGAAATCTACATCTCGAACCTTACGATCCGCATAAGTCTTCTGCCTGGACTGAGCTGAACGCAATCTCTCCTGAATAGTCTTGACCTTATCCAAGGCCTCCTAAACTAAGTCCGTACCTAACAACCGAGCCTCTCCCGGTTCAAACCATCCAACTGGTGATCGACATTGCCTACCATATAACGCCTCATACGGAGCCATCTGGATGCTAGATTGGTAACTGTTATTGTAGGCGAACTCTGCTAATGGCAAAAACTGGTCCCACGAGCCTCCGAAATCAATAACACAGGCTCGAGGCATGTCCTCTAGAATCTGAATAGTCCTCTCGGACTGGCCATCCGTCCGAGGATGAAATGCTGTACTCAACTGAACCTGGGTGCCTAACTCCTGCTGGACCGCTCTCCAGAACCGCGAGGTAAACTGCGTACCCCGATCAGAGATAATAGATACCGGCACTCCATGGAGACGAACAATCTCCCTAATGTAAACCTCCGCTAACCTCTCCGATGAGTAGGAGACAGATACTGGAATAAAGTGTGCTGACTTGGTCAACCTATCAACAATGACCCAAATAGCATCAAATTTCCTCCGAGTCAAAGGAAGTCCAGTAACGAAATCCATAGTGATCCGCTCCCATTTCCACTCGGGAATTTCAATCCTCCGGAATACACCACCAGGTCTCTGGTGCTCATATTTCACCTGCCGACAATTTAGACACCGAGCAACATACGCAACGATATCTTTCTTCATTCCGCGCCACCAATAGTGCTGACGTAAGTCCTGGTACATCTTCGCGGCGCCTGGGTGAATAGAATACCGCGAACTGTGGGCCTCTGCTAAGATTAACTCTCGAATCCCTTCGACATTGGGCACACAAACTCGACCCTGCAATTTCAATATCCCATCATCATCTAGATTTACCTGTGTGGCACCTCCCCGCTGTACCGTATCTCTCAACTCACGCAAATGAGGATCATCAAATTGCCTCTCACGGATACGCTCTAATAAAGAAGAACGAGCGACCGTGCAGGCTAACACCCTGCTAGGCTCAGAAATGTCCAATCTCACGAACCGGTTGGCTAATGCCTGGACGTCTAGAGCCAATGGTCTCTAACTGAACGGAATATATGCAAGACTACCCATGCTGGCAGACTTTCTACTCAATGCATCGGCCACCACATTGGCCTTACCGGGGTGATATAAAATAGTAACATCATAGTCTTTTAGCAACTCTAGCCATCTTCTCTGCCTCATATTCAACTCTTTCTGCTTAAACAAATACCGAAGACTCTTATGATCGGTGTACACTTCACATACTACACCATACAAATAATGCCTCCAGATCTTCAATGCGTGAATAATCGCCGCCAATTCTAGATCATGCACTGGATAGTTCTTCTCATGAATCTTCAACTGCCTCGAAGCATAGGCAATAACCTTGCCATCCTGCATTAACACTGCACCAAGCCCAATACGGGAAGCATCACAATAAACAGTATAAGGTCCCGTACCTGTGGGTAAAACCAATACCGATGTTGTGGTCAAGGTTGTCTTGAGCTTTTGAAAGCTCGCCTCACATTCATCGGACCATTCAAATTGAACACCCTTCTGGGTCAATCTGGTCAGTGGGGTTGCAATAGAAGAAAATCCTTCTACGAATCGGCGGTAATAACCCGCTAACCCCAAGAAACTCCGAATATCCGTGGCTGATGTCGGTCTAGGCCAGCTCTTGACTGCCTCAATTTTCTTTGGATCAACCTGAATACCTGCTGCCGTCACAATATGTCCCAGGAATGCAACTGAACTTAGCCAAAATTCACACTTTGAAAATTTTGCATATAGCTGGCTATCTCTCAGAGTCTGTAAGGCCACTCTGAGATGTTGCGCATGCTCCTCCTGACTGCGGGAATATATTAATATGTCACCAATGAAGACTATTACAAACAAGTCTAAATAAGGCCGGAACACCCGATTCATTAATTCCATAAAAGCTGCTGGAGCATTTGTCAACCCAAAAGACATGACCAGAAATTCATAATGTCCATACCGAGTGCGGAACGCGGTTTTAGGGACATCAGATGCCCTAATCTTCAGCTGATGATAGCCAGATCTCAAATCTATCTTTGAAAATACCTTGGCACCCTGAAGCTGGTCAAATAAATCATCAACTCGCGGAAGTGGATATTTATTTTTGATAGTCACCTTGTTTAACTGTCGATAGTCAATGCACATTCTCATCGAACCATCTTTCTTCTTTACAAATAATACGGGTGCACCCCACGGCGAAACACTGGGTCTAATGAAACCCTTTTCAAGTAAATCCTGCAACTGTTCCTTCAATTCTTTTAACTCTGGCGGAGCCATACGATATGGGGGAATGGAAATGGGCTGAGTGCCCTGGAGCCAAATCAATGCAAAAATCAATGTCCCTATCGGGCGGCATACCTGGCAAGTCTGAAGGAAATACTTCAGGAAATTCGCGAACCACAGGCACCGAGTCAATAGAAGTGTAACGACCCGACCGGTCGTTTTAGAAAATTACGCCCCAATCCCCAAGTTAACTATTCCCCTAAGTTCATTTCTGCTATTGTGGGTTGCCGGGAGAGTCGGTTCTGAAATTTGGAGCATTTTGGGACACTTAGTCCCTAAACGAGAGCTTTAAAGCTAGAAAATGGTCCGTAGCCGGAACAGTGTTAAGACGATCTCGGAACGGAAATTCGATGGTTCCATTAGCTCCGTTAGGTGATTTCGGGGTTGGGAGCGCGTTCGGAATGTATTTTGGAGGTCCGTAGCTCAATTAGGCTTGAAATGCCGAAGGTTGGAATTTTGGCGAATCCGAACGATAGGTGAGATTTTGATCCGGGGGTCGGAATGGAATTCCGACAATTTTTGTAGCTTCGTTATGTGATTTTGGATATGTCCGTAAATTTTCAGGTCATTCGGATGTCGTTTGGTCGGGTTTTTGATCGAATATGCAATTCGGAAAGTTTTAAGAAATTTAGGCTTGAATTCGATGTGAATTATGGGTTTTGATGTTGTTAGACGTGTTTTGATGATTAGAATAAGTTCGTATCATGTTTTGGAATAGGTTGGTGGTTTTCGTTGGGATCCCGGGGGCCTCGGGATGAATCCGGGGGTCAAATCGGGCTATTTCTTGCATTTTGGAAATGCTGTTAACTGCTGGTGTGTGCTGCAGACGAATGCTCTATACGATCGCAATGGGCTAATGCGATCTCATAGAAGGTTTTGGAGAGGCAAAAAATTTGTTCTATGCGATTGCGGGCATGGATATGCGATCGCATAGTTCTGGAAAGTTGTTCTATGCGATCGCGTACAGTCCTATGCGATCGCATAGTGTATAGAGAAGAGGGATCCCAGGTCCAGCTTTTGTTCTATGCGATCGCGGAGGAGGGCATGCGATCGCATAGTTATATTTCGGTAAGCATTGCGATCGCATTGAGGTCTATGCGATCGCATAGAGTAGTTTGGCGAGGGTCAGAATTTGTTCTATGCGATCGCAACAGGGATCATGCGATCGCATAGAGTAAAAATGTCTGGCAGTGACTTAAGTCCAGAAACATTTCAGCCGCGACCCTCATTCGCAAAAACGCCATTTTTGAGCTCCAAGAGAGGATTTTGAAAGGGAAACGTTGGGAAATCATCGGGAAATCATCGGGGGTAAGTTTCTTGACCTTAATTCGTTGGTTTATCATGAAATCCGTGATTATTTCACTGAAATTGGAAGATTAAAGGTGGGTTTGAGCCCTAGGCCTAAATGTTAGAAAAACTCTGATTTGAGTGGGCAAATGGAGTCCGATTTTGGTAAATTTTATATGCCTAGACTCGTATTGAGATAAGGAACCCGAAAATATAATTTTCGTGATTTTTCGATAAGCGTACCGGAAGTCGGGTTTTGGCAACTTGTGGGTTTTGGTGAATTTTGAGTTATTTTGATTGGGTAATGCCCAATTGGCCTATTTTGACGTGATTCTATTGATTTTATCAGATACTACACTTGTGGAGGCCGACATTCGTGGCAAGAGGGTTATTACTTAGCGGTTTTGTACCGGAATTGAGGTAAGTGGCTTGTCTAACCTCGTGTGGGGGAACTTTCACCCCTAGGATATTATGTGATAGTTTAAATGCCTTGTACGCGAGGTGACGGGCGTGTACATGCGCTGGTTGTTGTAACACACACTTTACTTGAATTGTCCGATTAGTGATATTCCTGCTCTTAGCCGATAAAAGCGTTACCATTACCCGGTATTACTTAGAAAAGCATGATTAGCTAGGATTCAACATGTTTAATTGCCTAGTTGATTTACTTGAACTCTTGATAAATTGTTGGCACTAATTTTGATGAAGTTGTAATTTAACATATTATATTCTCTCTGTGTATTTTCTTTATTTGATGTGTTTGTGGACTGCGGGTTCAATTCCCGGAGATCCCATGGCTGTGGGTTCGATTCCCAGAGACCCGGAGTGATATTATTTGTGGACTGCGGGTTCAATTCCCGGAGATCCCAGGGCTGTGGGTTCGATTCCCAGAGACCCGGAGTGATATTGTTTGTGGACTGCGGGTTCGATTCCCGGAGATCCTGAGTTATTGGTAGGGACTACGGGTTCGATTCCCGAGATCCTGAGTTATTGGTAGGGACTACGGGTTCGATTCCCGAGATCCCGAGTTATTGGTAGGGACTACGGGTTCGATTCCCGAGATCCTGAGTTATTGGTAGGGACTACGGGTTCGATTCCCGAGATCCCGAGTTATTGGTAGGGACTACGGGTTCGATTCCCGAGATCTCGAGTTATTGGTAGGGACTACGGGTTCGATTCCGGAGATCCCGAGTTATTGATTATTTATTGAGACATGGGTCGTGGGTTCGATTCCGGAGACCCGGAGGTACTGTCAATGGGATCGTGGGTTCGATTCCCACGGGTCCTGGACTTGCTTGATTGAGTTTTTATTTAGTTAGTTACTTGCTTGCTAGCTTACATTGTAGACGGTTGCGGAAATCACTTTACTGTCGTCATTCGGATTCATAATTATTTAAAGCTGCTTATTATTGTTATCATCATTATATTATTGTTCTCTCGGTAGGGCCCCGACCTTCCTCGTCACTACTCCATCGAGGTTAGGCTTGGCACTTACCGAGTACCGCCGTGGTGTACTCATGCTACTCTTCTGCACACTTTTGTTGTGCACAGATCCAGGTACATCAGAGCAGGCTCGTACTAGGTGATTCTGCAGCTTTCTGGGAGACTTCGAGGTATGATCCGCTACGTCCGCGGATCCGGAGGCTTCCCTTCTATTCTAGTATTACTAGTTGACATTTTTCTTCATTTCGTTGTTAGATACTCTTTACACATAGAGCCACGGTTGTATTTCCCTTTTAGTCTGTGTTACCGTGGGGTTCCGGATCTTGGTAGTGTTTATTTATTGTGTGACGGATGTATGTGCCAAGTGGCACGGATTACATATCTTTTATGTTATTTTCCGCTGTTTCTTATTTAAGTAATTATAATTTATAGATTCCGCAACGTGTTAGGCTTACCTAGTCGTGGGGATTGGGTGCCATCACGACATGTTCACAATTGGCGAACTAGGGTCGTGACAAGTTGGTATCAGAGCTCTAGGTTCATAGGAGTCACGGGACACAGACCGGTTACTTAGATTCTCGCCGATCGATACGGAGACGTCTGTATTTATCTACGAGGGGCTATGTAACTGTTTAGGAAACTCTTCAATTCTTTGAATTCCTTATCGTGCGTCATTTATTCAGTTGAAGCCTATGTCATATGTTCTTTTGCATCCACTCGTGTATTGAAATTGCGCACTCGGTATCAAGTATGCGCCAACGGTTCGTGACTATGCAGAGAGATCTCAAGGAAGTCAAGAATTTACTCAACCATTGTTACCGCGTGTCATCCATATCGATAATGCAATAGAATTGAGAGATCTTCAATTGTGCACATGGGGGTGCACTAGGTTCTGACATTCAGTTGATAAGTATGGTCTTGAGAAGGTTTACTTAACTGCCTAATCGTCACAGTAAAGGTAGAATCACAAGGTGGATGTAGATCTAAATATAGTTAGTGGTAATAAAGACTATATGGTTCATATGAGATATCTATTTAGCGAAGAATTCAGCCAGCAGAGATACTGGGGGAAATGAGTTTAACTGTCTTAAGAAGGACATGTACCAAACCAATGTCTTGGGTTGTCTTATGATGAAGACGTACATATGATAAAGGCTATTATCGTGGATTAGCAAGATGTATCTTTAAGGTTTCGTGCTAACTAAAAGGATTTCACTATCAACGACCAAATTATGGGTCATGTATCATATCAGATTTGGCTCGCACTGTATTTAGGTGCTATTCAAAAAGTTCTTTGAAACTTGTGGAAGAGTAAGAGTTGAGACTCGTATGGTATGACGTTGGGACTTTTGATGTTCCTGTGTCCATAATAATTCTACATTTCATTATCGGCAGGGAAGACTTCGGCGAAGGCTACATGGTGCTTCGTAGGTGTGAGAATCACAGTATGTCTTAAGTTGTCGTGGTAAAGAATGCTCGATACATAGAGCGGGAATATGCTTGGTTGTATTGGGATGAGTTCATACCCTATGGTGTTAGAGTGCTAATATAGCACAGGTGGTTATATTCGTTGGATCAAGTGAGTTGCAGTTGAATAATAGTAAATGACTTGAGAGAATGGTTATAATGTGTTCGAGAGTCGTGTAATAGTGGCTTTGGGCTAAGTGGGAGAGTCCCACCGCTTAAGATTGGGTCGCATGGTTAATTACCTGTGTGAATTATGGATACCAGCGTATTATTGTGTTATTGCAGCCACGGGAAAAGGACCATGTGTGGGAATTTGAGTATATGTATTGTTGAATGCATGTTATGTTTACCCTTACTAGCTCATGTTCAAACTTGAGGGAAAATTCATGATTTATGCCTCGTATAGGTGCAGACTTCGCGGGAAGTGATTCCGCTGGGTGCTTTATCGAGAGGGTATTCATATGTTATAAAGAAATTCAGTAGAGTTGGTTGCGTACTGGGGCAAGTTAGAACCGGATGGTTCTCAATAGCGGTCCTAGTGAATTCAAGAGGTAAAGTGTGGTGCCTGATAATTCTAAGTCTATAAGTACAGTTAAGGCTCGAGCTTTTGAAGCAACTTATGAAGAAAGGCACAAAACGATCTATGATGTTTTGACTTATGGTGTAGTATTTGAGAGACATGAAATGGTCGTCGTTCTTGAGATAGCATGGCCTTATGATTTAAGGTCACTCGGGGTAAGTGCGGTTGAAATAAGTTAGGTATTGAAGGAAGATATTAACATTTCTAAGGTAATCAAGGATAACCTGGAAGGAAGTAGATTGATCAGCCATACTTGAGTTGGCGTATTGGTGTCAATGATCGGTTCATGCAACGAGTTATGCATGTGATTTGTGGCGGTGCATTTGAGACTTGTCGGCCGCAGTGATTGATGTCATTCTGAAGTATTCGTCTGTTAGGGGCCTGTTATGAGTAGGCAGACCTCGGAAAGGGTTATGGTGGCTTGGACCACTACTTAGATATTGGCATATTCGATGGCTATGAGAATTCGCCGTATGTTGTTATAGCTCTCCTGCAGTGAGCTAAATGGAAAGTATTATGTGATGAAGTATTAGTCTATCGTCAGTTCTAGAGCTATGATGGAAATTGCGTCTATTGTATATCGGCACGTGAGGTGCAGTGAGTAGTATAAAAATTGAAGTAAGGACCAAGGTCACAGTTTGGTCAATGAATGTGATATGAAGAGCTCGGATGAGCAGGAAAGGAGTTTCAGTGTTTTAAGTAAGATGGGTATTAACATCAGTATCATTTGAGGTCGGTGTCCTGTGAGAAAGGCTTTGCATCCCGGTTAGGGACTCCTGATCACTTTTCAGTGTTAGTGCAGCCGGTGGGTTGAATGTGCATGCCCGTTTAATTATTCGGAAGATGGTGGGAGCTTGTCCCACAAGAAGATTGTATAGGTGTGACTTGCATTCACTTGATTGGTTAGAAATTTAAACCAAGTATGAGGATTTTGGTGATATCATTCAATTGAGAAGTTATGCCTGGAGGGCACTCTGCTTATTGGGTTATAGACCTGTGAAATACTATTGACTTATCTTGGCACGAGCAGGATAGACTTAAGGTCGGTGGATAGATTTAAATGTGGAAGTGAGCCTTGCGTCAGGCCAGTTATGTTTCTTCCAACAATGCGCCCTTTATGAAGGGATAGTCGCGGTCTTATTTCGCGGTTGGTTAATTCATGTAAGATATATTGTGCCGTATGAGTGTGAGACGGCTTGGTAAGTTCCTTATGTGTTGGGGTTCCGCTCAGCGGTGATGTTATAGGAGCATGATGGCTCTTGAGACTCAGATCTTATATCGCACCTCGGTTGTGCTTGAGTTGTAGCCTATAGCGCTATATGTTTCATTGTGTCTGATATCATGCACCTTAGTGTGCTTATGATCGATAGTCGGTATTTTGATGTGACGAGCTATTCAGCTCGACATATGACTCCTTGTGTGAGTTTTATATCGTTGGGGTCGGATGGCACGCCGCCATGGTTATATTGTTGGGATCGGGTGGCACGCCGCCATGGTTATATTGTTGGAATCGGGTGGCACGCCGCCATGGGCATATTGTTGGGATCGGGTTGCACGCCGCAACAATGTGGTGTTTATTTCAGTGTCTATAATTGCTTTTATGTGTTATGTTTCCTATTTTCTGAGGAGGCCCATGTTTATGTGAGAGCTGAATAATTCTCTCTAGTTTTCGCCTTCCTTTGTATCACGTAGGTATTAGTGGATTACTAGCACATTGTGTCATCTTGTGGGACTTTTGATTATGTCCAATGTGGCTTATCGCCTGAGCAGTTCGTACTGGGTGAGATGAGATTATGTGATTTGGGGTCAGTGCAAATTGATTATATGAAGTATATTATAGAGGAAAGGATCATCCTCTGGTTTAGGACAAGGTAATGGATCTTGTCAGGAGTATAGACCCAATGAATTGTTGATTCGGTAGTTGGTTATGGATATCGACACATCTCTTCCATCGTATCAGTATTGTAAAAGTTGGAACGAGACCTATGTAGATCATGAGGTGTGATGGGAGCATCTGATTCGTTGAATTTTTGGCTAATTTGATCATAAAATATTATTGTGGTCTTGTGGATTTTGAGTTGCAAGGTAAGAATCCAGCAAGGTTATGCAATCATGTTTGAGGACGGCGTTTGAGGAATATTGAGTGATCTCTTGATGAAAACAAGCCCGACATAGAATTCCGAATGTTGGAATTAGGCTCTAAGACTTAATTGCTTAAACAAGAGGGAATATCTTCAGATATATCAGGCTAATGTGCTCAGCTGAGTCTTAGATTTATTGCCCCTTTTTAGATTTTGAGGCGTGTTGGGGAGGTTGCTTATGAGTTGGCCTTACCTCCCAGCCTAGCCGGAGTTCACCCCGTGTTTCATGTCTCCATGCTCCGGAGATACCATGGTGACCCGTCGCATGTGTTGGATTTCACATCTATTCAGCTAGACAAGGATTTGTCTTATGTTGAGGAACCGGTAGCCATTCTAGACAGGCAAGTCAGAAAGCTAAGGTCAAAGAACATCGCTTCGGTAAAGGTTCAGTGGCGGAGCCAGCCGGTCGAGGAGGCGACTTGGGAGACCGAGCAGGATATGCGCAGCCAGTACCCTCATCTTTTCACTACTCCGGGTATGTTTTCTATGCTCGTTCGAGGACGAACGAATCTTTAAGTGTGGGAAGATGTAACGACCCGACCGGTCGTTTTAGAAAATTACGCCCCAATCCCTAAGTTAACTATTCCCCTAAGTTCATTTCTACTATTGTGGGTTGCCGGGAGAGTCGGTTCTGAAATTTGAAGCATTTTGGGACACTTACTCCCTAAACGAGAGCTTTAAAGCTAGAAAATGGTCCGTAGCCAGAACAGTGTTAAGACGATCTCGGAACAGAAATTCGATGGTTTCATTAGCTCCGTTAGGTGATTTCGGGGTTGGGAGCGCGTTCGGAATGTATTTTGGAGGTCCGTAGCTCAATTAGGCTTGAAATGCCGAAGGTTGGAATTTTGGCGAATCCGAACGATAGGTGAGATTTTGATTCGGGGGTCGGAATGGAATTCCGACAATTTCTGTAGCTTCGTTATGTGATTTTGGATATGTCCGCAAATTTTCAGGTCATTCGGACGTCGTTTGGTCGGGTTTTTGATCGAATATGCAATTCGGAAAGTTTTAAGAAATTTAGGCTTGAATTCGATGTGAATTATGGGTTTTGATGTTGTTAGACGTGTTTTGATGATTAGAATAAGTTCGTATCATGTTTTGGAATAGGTTGGTGGTTTTCGTTGGGATCCGGGGGTCTCGGGATGAATCCGGGGGTCCAATCGGGCTAATTCATGCATTTTGGAAATGCTGATAACTGCTGGTGTGTGCTGCAGACGAATGCTCTATGCGATCGCAATGGGCTAATGCGATCGCATAGAAGGTTTTGGAGAGGCCAAAAATTTGTTCTATGCGATCGCGGGCATGGATATGCGATCGCATAGTTCTGGAAAGTTGTTCTATGCGATCGCGTACAGTCCTATGCGATCGCATAGTGTATAGAGAAGAGGGATCCCAGGTCCAGCTTTTGTTCTATGCGATCGCGGAGGAGGGCATGCGATCGCATAGTTATATTTCGGTAAGCATTGCGATCGCATTGAGGTCTATGCGATCGCATAGAGTAGTTTGGCGAGGGTCAGAATTTGTTCTATGCGATCGCAACAGGGATCATGCGATCGCATAGAGTAAAAATGTCTGGCAGTGACTTAAGTCCAGAAACATTTCAGCCGCGACCCTCATTCGCAAAAACGCCATTTTTGAGCTCCAAGAGAGGATTTTGAAAGGGAAACGTTGGGAAATCATCGGGAAATCATCGGGGGTAAGTTTCTTGACCTTAATTCGTTGGTTTATCATGAAATCCGTGATTATTTCACTGAAATTGGAAGATTAAAGGTGGGTTTGAGCCCTAGGCCTAAATGTTAGAAAATCTCCGATTTGAGTGGGCAAATGGAGTCCGATTTTGGTAAATTTTATATGCCTAGACTCGTATTGAGATAAGGAACCCGAAAATATAATTTTCGTGATTTTTCGATAAGCGTACCGGAAGTCGGGTTTTGGCAACTTGTGGGTTTTGGTGAATTTTGAGTTATTTTGATTGGGTAATGCCCAATTGGCCTATTTTGACGTGATTCTATTGATTTTATCAGATACTACACTTGTGGAGGCCGACATTCGTGGCAAGAGGGTTATTACTTAGCGGTTTTGTACCGGAATTGAGGTAAGTGGCTTGTCTAACCTCGTGTGGGTGAACTTTCACCCCTAGGATATTATGTGATAGTTTAAATGCCTTGTACGCGAGGTGACGGGCGTGTACATGCGCTGGTTGTTGTAACACACACTTTACTTGAATTGTCCGATTAGTGATATTCCTGCTCTTAGCTGATAAAAGCGTTACCATTACCCGGTATTACTTAGAAAAGCATGATTAGCTAGGATTCAACATGTTTAATTGCCTAGTTGATTTACTTGAACTCTTGATAAATTGTTGGCACTAATTTTGATGAAGTTGTAATTTAACATATTATATTCTCTCTGTGTGTTTTCTTTATTTGATTTGTTTGTGGACTGCGGGTTCAATTCCCGGAGATCTCAGTGCTGTGGGTTCGATTCCCAGAGAACCGGAGTGATATTGTTTGTGGACTGCGGGTTCGATTCCCGGAGATCCAAGGGCTGCGGGTTCGATTCCCGGAGACCCGGAGTTATTGATATATTATTGAGATATGGACTGCGAGTTCGATTCCCGGAGATCCTGAGATCATTGAGACACATCCTGAGGTATTGAGGCATGGGTTGCGGGTTCGATTCCCGGAGACCTAGAGATACTGTTATTGGGATTGCGGGTTAAATTCCCGTAGATCCTGAGTTATTGGTAGGGACTGCGGGTTCGATTCCCGGAGATCCTGAGTTATTGGTAGGGACTGCGGGTTCGATTCCCGGAGATCCTGAGTTATTGAGATATGGACTGTGGGTTCGATTCCCGGAGATCCTAAGCTATTGATATATTATTGAGACATGGGATGCGGGTTCGATTCCGGAGACCCAAGGGTACTGTTGATGGGACTATGGGTTCAATTCCCACAGGTCCTGGACTTGCTGATTGAGTTTTTATTTAGTTAGTTACTTGTTGCTAGCTTACATTGTAGACGGTTGCAGAAATCACTTTACTGTCGTCATTCAGATTCATAATTATTTAAACTGCTTATTATTGTTATCATCATTATATTATTGTTCTCTCAGTAGGGCCCTGACCTTCCTCGTCACTACTCCATCGAGGTTAGGCTTGGCACTTACTGAGTACCACCGTGGTGTACTCATGCTACTCTTCTGCACACTTTTGTTGTGCAGATCCAGGTACATCAGAGCAAGCTCGTACTAGGTGATTCTGCAGCTTTCTGGGAGACTTCGAGGTATGATCCTGCTACGTCCGCGGATCCGGAGGCTTCCCTTCTATTCTAGTATTACTAGTTGACATTTTTCTTCATTTCGTTGTTAGATACTCTTTACACATAGAGCCACAGTTGTATTTCCCTTTAGTCTATGTTACCGTGGGGTTCCGGATCTTGGTAGTGTTTATTTATTGTGTGACGGATGTATGTGCCAAGTGGCACGGATTACATATCTTTTATGTTATTTTCCGTTGTTTCTTATTTAAGTAATTATAATTTATAGATTTCGCAACGTGTTAGGCTTACCTAGTCGTGGGTACTGGGTGCCATCACGACATGTTCACAATTGGTGAACTAGGGTCGTGACAAGAAGGAACCTCAGCACTAGAATCACGGACATAGGCCAAATAAGCCAAGCATCCCTTTCCAACCATACGCCTGAGCTTTAACATAAGAAATAACATTACGGCTAGTATGACCTGAAATCCCTTTCCACTCTATACGAGGCGAATTCGGCGAGGCTAAAGTCACAGTCTTGGCATGGCAATCTAAAATAGCATGATACGGAGATAGCCAGTCCATGCCTAGTATAATATCGAAGTCCACCATATTTAGGAGTAATAAATCAGCACGGGTCTCGAGACCCCCAATTACTATAATACATGACCGATGAACTCGATCAACCACAATAGAGTCGCCTACTGGTATAGACACATGAACAGGAACACTCAGTGGATCACTGGGCTGAATCAAGTATGGTGCAAAATAGGAAGACACATACGAATATGTAGACCCGGGGTCAAATAATGCTGATGCCTTTCTATCACAAACCAAAATAATACCTGTAATGACGGCATCAGAAGACTCAGCCTCTGGTCTGGCGGGAAGTGCATAACATCGGGGCTGTGCCCCACCACCCCGAGCAGTATCTCTAGGACGATCAGCTGTTGGCTGGTCTCTACCTCTATCGGTCTGAGCTCCACCTCTATGACCTCTACCTCCACCTCTATATCCTCTACCTCCGCCTCTAGCCGGCTGGGCAGGCTGTGAGGGAACTGGGGCCTGAATCATGGCACGAGAACCCTGCTGGTGAGATCTGTCAGAAGCTCGAGGGCAATACCTTGCAATGTGCCTAAAATCACCGCACGTAAAACAAGCCCTCGGCTGCTGAAAATGGCGAAGTGGTGGTGCACTGATAGGCTGCTGATCAGAGTAGCGTGGCTGAGAATTACGATCACCTGAAGCATCGTGAGAAACCTGAAGAGCTGACTGATAAGGCCTAGGAGGATGGCCTCTATCATAAAAATCTCTATCTCCAGACGAGGTACCACTGAATCTACCAGAATTACGAGATCTCTTATCTGATCCATGTCTCGCTCCCTGTGACAGAGCCATCTCTATCCGGCGGGCTGCATTAGCCGCCTCCCGAAAAGTGATTTCAGTTCCTGCACCCATAGCCATCTGTAGCCGAATTGGCTGATTCAAGCCATCAATAAACCTTCTCACCCTTTCCCTATCTGTGGGAAGTATGATAATAGCATGACGAGCCGGGTCCACGAACCTAGTCTCGTACTGTGTGACAGACATAGAACCCTGATGAAGACGCTCAAATTGCCTGCGCAGAGCCTCCCGCTGAGTTGCTGGAAGGAACTTTTCCAAGAATAATTCTGCAAACTGCTCCCAAGTCAAAGATGACGATCCCGCTGGCCTGGTTAGACAATAATCTCTCCACCAAGTCTTGGCGGAACCGGATAACCGAAAAGTAGCAAAATCCACACCATTTGTCTCCACAATACCCATAGTACGGAGAACTTCGTGGCAGCTGTATAGGAAGTCCTGTGGATCCTCTGAAGGAGTGCCACTGAATGTGGTAGTGAACAGTTTGGTAAACCTGTCCAATCTCCACAACGCATCAGCAGACATGGCTGCACCATCATTAGACGGAGTCGCAATAATAGGTCGAACTGCCTCAACTGGCTGAATCACAGGATCCTGAGCCTGGGGAATTACTGGCTCCGGAGTGCGCGTAGCAGGAGTCTGATTACCTCCTCCGGCCTGAGAAGTGGCTGGTGCCACCGGTAATAAGCCTGCTCTGGTAATATGATCCATAAAACCTGCTATACGGACCAAAGCATCCTGTAGATCCGGTGAAAACACAGCTCCTCCTGGGACCTGAGCTGGGCCTACTGGAGCTGCTGGGGTTGGAACTTCCTCCTCGATATGAACATGAGGTTCTGCCACTCGTGCTGCTGCTCGGGGCTGAGCCCTGCCCCTACCTTGTCCTCTAGGACGGCCTCGACCTCGGCCTCTACCCCTAGCAGGAGCTGTCGCTGCTGGGATCTCGGGCTGCTGGTCAGTAGATGAGGATGCACGTGTCCTTACCATCCGCGGAAGAACAGAGTAGAAGTTCAATTAACATTCAAAAGATCAAGTCGCACGACTGGAAAGAATAAAGAGAATATTTTCCTAACTCTGTAGCCTCTGGAGGATAAATACAGACGTCTCCGTACCGATCCTTCAGACTCTACTAAGGTTGTTCGTGAGTTGTGAGACCTGTGCAACCTAGTGCTCTGATACCAACTTGTCACGACCCGGATTTCCCACCATCGGGGTCATGATGGCGCCTACTAAATGGAAGCTAGGCAAGCCAAATATTAATTACATCTCCATTAATTACCAATTTATTATTAACAACATAAAAATTACAGCGGAATAATCAAAATTAGCGGAAGACTTAGTCAAATATGATAAAGAAAATCCAAATCTGATACACTACCCAAGATTGGTGTCACAGTACTCACGAACTTCTAAGAATAATACACATAATTGTTTGAAAGAAAATACAAACGGTTTATCTCGGTTACATGAGATAACAGAATGAAAAACATAGATAGAAGAGACAACGGGTCCTGCGGACGCCTGCAAGGCTACCTCGTAGTCTCAATAGTCGGAAAATCCACAAGTCGCTACTGCCGCTGCTGCTGTCCGTAACCTGTATCTGCGCAAAAAGAGCGCAGAGTGTAGTATCAGCACAACCGACCCCATGTGCTGGTAAGTGCCTGGCCTATCCCAACGAACTAGTGACAAGGCTAAGGCCAGTCACCCACCTAAACCTGTACAGTTGCAATATAGGCATATATATATAATACATTATAAGGAAATACTCTGCTCTGAAATAACAGTCAATAACTCACGATATCCAGAATAATCTAATCAACATAATAAATCTTACTTTCTTGTCTCAATTCCTCTCTCATTTCATATCTCGTGGTAGGCGTACCACCCGCTCCCAACTATCACAGTAATTATATCTTGTGGTAGGCGTACCACCCGCTCCCAATTATATCAATAATTATATCTTGTGGTAGGCGTACCACCCGCTCCCAAATATATCAATAATTATATCTTGTGGTAGGCGTACCACCCGCTCCCAAATATATCAATAATTATATCTTGTGGTAGGCGTACCACCCGCTCCCAAATATATCAATCGGCTACCGGCAACTATGGCCAATGCCAAGATTTTAAATCACTTTGTGGTCGGCGTACCACACGATCCCAATTTATAAAACATATATATTACCGGCATTTAGCCAATAATCTCTATATCAACAATATTTATAATTACTGGTTTTAAACCAATAATTCATAATAATTTCAACAATTTACCTTCATTACCGGTATAACACCAATAACTCTTATTCAACAATTTATTCATAACTAAATTCATATTCCTACAAACTAGGATAGAACAAACACTTACCTCGAAAGTTTACGAACGATTCAATCCGTAGCAATGCCTTTTCCTTTCGAATTTGACTCCAATCCAATCGTATCTATACACAATTGATTCAATATCATCAATTCTACTTAACAAACTAGTTCATATTGCTAAATATGATTTTTACAACATTCTGCCCGGAATAGTAAAAATCGACCCTGAGCCCACATAGTCGAAACTCAAGTTTCGAACCAAAATAAGTTCACCCAATCCTCCATGAGTTCAAATATACAATTTGTTCTTAAGTTCGACTCCAAAACGAAGTCTAGATCGTAAATTAATTGAAAACCCTTACTATACTAAATTCTCAATTTTTCTACCCATTTACACCTATTTAGGCTTAGGAATTCAAATAATATTGATGGAAAATGAAGAAAACGAGTTAAGAATCACTTACCCAAGAAGTTTGGTGAAGAATAGCTCAAAAATCGTCCAAGGGGCAGTGAAGAAGGGGGTTGAACAGAAATGGGATTTGTTATCCCGTTTCTGTTCTGCTTTTGGGATTAAAATGACTGGGCAAAAGTTTGCCCTTCGCGTTCGCGTGGACAGTGTCGCGTTTGCGAAGGGTTGGGCAAAATGGGCATCGCGTTCGCGTGGACATAGTCGCGAATGCGAAGAATAAAAATCTGGGCTTACAAATTGGACTACGCGAACGCGTGGCACCTTACGCGAACGCGTAGAGGAGGCAGGCCAGGCTCCGCGAACGCGGGAGCCTTCACGCGAACGCATAGAGGAAAATGGCTGGATCCAAATTTGTTGTACGCGAACGCGATCCTATTGTCGCGAACGCGATGGAGGGAAAGGAGATGCCTTCGTGAACGCGACCGGGTGGACGCGAACGCGAAGAAGGAATGTCTGCTGCAGATTTTCTGCAGTTTTTCCTAGTCTAAAACCACCCCGAACCACCTCCGAAACACTCCCGAGCCATCGGGGCTCCAAACCAAATATGCACACTAACTTGAAAACATCATACGAACTTGCTCGCGCGATCAAATCGCTAAAATAACATCAAAATCCATGAATTGAGCCTTAAAACTCAAGAATCCTTTCAAATTTTCATAATTTCCAAACTTTCCAATTTAAAGCCAAAACACGTCAAACGACGTCCGTTTTCAACCAAACTTTACAGGAAGCGCTTAACCAATATATATGACTTGAACCGGGCGTCGGAACCAAAATACGAGCCCGATACCAGTACTTTTTAATAAAAAATCAGTTTCATTTTCCTTAAACATTTTCAGAAAATAATTTAACAGAAAAATTCTTTTACCGGGGTTCTAGACCTCGGATTTCAATTTCGGACATATGCCCAAGTTCCATATTTTTCTACGGATTTTCTGAAATAGTCAAATCACGGATCCGGGTCCGTTTACCAAAAATATTGACCAAAGTCAACCATATCAATATTAATATCAAAATTTTTCACATATTTCACATATTTCAACATAAATCTTTTCCAGCTTTGTGCCCGGACTGTGCACGCAAATCGAGGCAACTATAAATGAGGTTTTCAAGACCTCAAAAGCTTGGAATGATTAATAAAACAAGTGATGACCCTTTGGGTCGTCACATTAAGCTTACCCCTAACTTCACGAACTTAATATATAATTTACTATCAATTCCATTCCAAATTCGTGGTCAAATTCCAAGAATATCAATTACTAGGTCTTTCGACCAAAACTTCAAATTTCTACCAATTTACATACTAAAATCCACCCATAATCAATGTATTTTACACAAGATAGACGGGGATAGCTTACCGTATCATTGATGACGAAAATTCCCTCTTGAAACCCTCTAAGAATAGCCCAAACCAAAGAAAATATGAGAGAAAAATGGCCAAACCTCGATTTTTAAAATACTTTCTGCCTCCAGCCTTTTCCCCACATGTGGTCCCCCGACTGCTTCTGCGGTTCCGCAGGCGCGAGCCATTCTACCGCTTTTGCGGTTTCATCCAAGATCCGCTTTTTCTGCTTCAGTGCACTCTCTTCCGTAGTTGCAATCTTGCGTTTGCGGAAAAACGATCGCATTTGTGATCGCAACTCTCTTCACACCCAACCACTTTTGCGGTTTAATTCCTCGCTTCCGCGGGGCCGCTTCTGCGGTGAACCCTCCACAGAAGGGGTTGTGCAAACAACTAGACCCCTTCAGCTATCTCCAAACTTTGATTTTCATTCCGTTAACCTCCTGAAATCCACCCAAGGCCCTCAGGACCTCAACCAATCATGCCAACCAGTCCCAAAATACATTACGGGCTTACTCGTGGTCTCAAATTATATCAAACAACACTAAAATCAATAATCGACCTCCAATCCAAGCTTTATGAACTCTAGAATATCAAACTTCTAATTTTGACGTTTAAACCTATCAAATCACGTCTGATTGACTTCAAATTATGCGCACAAGTCATATTCGACATTACGGACTTAACCCAACTTTCGAAATTAAATTCCCAGCCCGATATCAAAAAGTCCACCTCTGGTCAAACCTTTGAAAAACCTTCAAATTTTTATCCTTAGCCAAATGGCTCTAAAATGCTCCACGAACTTCCGAATTCTCTTGTGATCGCACTGCGAACTACAGAATCACCATGCAGAGCTACTCCCAGACTCATAAACCCAAACGGATATCGATAACATTAAAATTCACTTCAACCCAAACTTATGAAATTTCTTTGAAAATGCTAACTTCCATAACAGGCGCCAAAATACTCCTTGGTCCCCCAAAACCCGATCATTGTATACGACCAAGTCTGAAATCATCATATGAACCTACTGGAACTTTCGAATCCCGATTCTAAGGTTATTTAATCAAAATACGATCCTAGTCACTTCTCTCAACTTAAAGCTTCCAAAATGAGAACTTTCTCTCCAAGTCAACTCCGAAGTTCCTAAAATTTAGTTTCAACTACGCGTACAAGTCATAATGCGTGAGTTGAACATGTTTATGGCCTCGAACTGGTGAACGGCATGCTAGGGCTCAAAACGATCAGTCGGGTCGTTACATCCTCTCCAACATAAACATACGTTTTTTCCTCGAACATGCTAGAAACTGTGTTGGGTTTGTCTGGAATCACTGCTTAATACCTCGTGCACCTAGCCGTGCTACCACAAATCAATTGGGCACGTCAGCTTAATCAAATCAAAACATAACCTCTTTAATTTAGGCAAATAGGCCTTGGAGCCCTGTTTCAACATTCGAAATTCTCTGCAAGCATGTTTTCAGCATATGAACTCCATTTCAATTACCACACGTTGTACCAGAACGTGACTGCAGACTCTTTTTGAATTCACACCATGCACCCCATTATTTACCAGACCATAATAACACTCTCTGATCATAGTAGTCGATATTGCCCGAATTTGATGCTCACAATGCACCCCATGACATATATAAGTCCTATTCCAACTCTCGCAATACCGACACGACAAATGGAATGCGTAGAAATTCATAACCAACTACCGAATCAACCATCCATAGGGTCTATAACCTGCCAAGAACCCTCACCTCTTTCTGAGCCAAATAATGGCCTTTGCTCTTCAATATACTTCACATACTCAAATTGCACTGATCTTAAGTCTTTTCAATCACTTGTGTCGCTGACGTCACGGAATTGACATCATGATCGGGGCATTAGAGGATCGAGGATTAGATTGTTTCTTATCATATTACTATAAAAAATGTGGGGACTATCTGTATACGATCGAAATCATGTATGACCTATTTCGTGGGCTCGAAATGGACCAGGCTCGAGCTTAAGGGTGGAGTATAAGACTCGATGATTGAAGTGCACGATGAACATCGAGGCCCAATATGACTGACCTCGATATAATACCATTATGATTTCATAATAGAAAGAGCAAGATTCTCGCAGTGGCCCTAAGATCGGTGTAAATTCCGCGATAGATTTATACCATGCGGTTAGAGAGCTATATAATAAAATTTCCTACTTCAATTAGAATAGTACCATTTTAAGGATTCCCCTAATATATAAAGGAGATCCCAATCATTTTCAACACATCAGTCATTGAGAAGAGGATATATATATTTCACTTTCTTATTTGATGTTCATCTGACTAGCCTTATTATTTTATGCTCTTGTTCATTTACCTCGATGTCGTCTTAGCCCGTGGTCGAGACTAGCATACACACTGGTTTGATTTACCTTACTCTTTAATTTATACATATTATTCATTGTCTATCAGTTAGTATTGGACTCAATAACATATCTTTAAAACCATAAATCAAATTTAATTGTTACTCGAATTTCTGGGTAAACAAATTATAAATGATATAGAACCGGTCTACTCTTCCTTCCTGCATGCATTACATATTTTTAAATCTCCAAAGCTTGTAGTGCTTGTGTCTTCGTGTGATTCTTCAACAGGGGGACTTAGACAAAGGGAAGCTTAGTTCATAACGAATTCCGCATTCACCATGAATACTCCCTAATGTGTAATGTATACAATTTATCCTAATAAAATATTAATGACTGCTTTTACGACTCAAACATGTGATTTATAGATCTTACGAAAACATTTTTACCGTTCAAATGTCAACACCAGGATATGTGTTAATAATGGATATGTGGTCCATCATGGAAGGGGAGATGGATTCATAGCAACTACAAAAGTCTTCCATCATTTCATCTTTAATTAGCTCATCTCCCTCTTGTTGGATTCTCGTAAATTAAATATGGGCACCTGTTCAGAGATAGAGTTAGCATTTAAAATTTATGTGCTTTAAGTTTACCGTCGAACTCATAGCCCGTTTTCATATATAAATTTTATAATCACCTCTTTATAATAGTGCATCCATTTTCTTGTAATCCTGGATCCGTCTCTCCTCGTCTTAGTTCTTGGGTTCATAATTTTATATATATATATATATATATATATATATATATATATATATATATATATATATATATATATATATATATATATATATATATATATATATATTCGGGAGAAGGTGGGAGTGGCCCCAGTGGATGAGAAGATGCACGAGGCAAGACTTCGGTGGTTCGGGCATGTGCGGAGGAGGAGCCCCGACGCCCCGGTGAGGAGTTGTGAGCGGCTAGCGGTGGTCGGAGTGAGGCGAGGCAGAGGGAGGCCTAAGAGATACTGGGGAGAGGTAATTAGACAGGACATGGCCGGGATGCGGATTTCCGAGGACATGACCCTTGATAGGAAAGTCTGGAGGTCTAGTATCAGGGTTGTAGGATAGGGGCTTCTAGATTTTTATACTCCTTTCCCGGGGTGTGAGGCGTGGTAGGGCCGCCCACAGATGATTAATTTGTGTTCTCTTTTGGTATTCATTTTTGGTAGTTACTGTTTTGATATCTTTGCATGTCTGTTTATTTATGGTACATATGCATCTTATGTTTAGATAATGTTTATGAGATGTATGCTGGAGTAACTAATGCGATTTTTGTTTTTGTTTTTGTTTTTACTTTTGTTTTTGTTTGCCTTTTTTTCCATGCGCTCGTCGATTGGAAACAGCCTCTCTGCTCTCTTGGGTAGAGGTAAGGCCTGTCTATATATTACCCTCCCGAGACACCACTTTGTGGGAATATACTGGGTTGTTGTTGTTGTTGTTGTTGTTGGACTTGTTGTCCAAAGTAGTTTAGGACTTTATTTCCTTACTTTTTTGGTACAATTTCTATATATATATATATATATATATAATGAATCTCTTAATGCAAATATAAGATACAAGCAAAAGCTTTGGGTTCGTCCGAACCGGTCGCTATTAATGTCAGATCTAGCTCCGACCTTGTGTATATCGTGTAAAGGTTGAACCAAGATTTGAATGAAATGAGTTCAAATTTCTAGTCATTTTAAGTTACTAGGTTCTAATCCAATAATACATACATAGTACCTGGCCTTTTATGACAAACGCAAAATTTAAATACTACCTCCGTTTCAATTTATGTGAATTTATTTCCTTTTTAGTCTGTGCCAAAAAGAATGACTTCTTTCCTTATTTGGAAACAATTTACCTTTATGCAATAATTTATAGCCATACAAAATAAAGGTGCCTCATTTTACAACCACAAGATCAAAAGTCTTCTATCTTTTCTTAAATTTTGTGCCCAGTCAAATGGGTTCATATAAATTAAAATGGAGAGAGTATAAGTTAACTTTAGCTTAGTCCCGATATACATTTCAAAGTTTTTATATGCATATACACATAATTCAAACAAAAAAAGAGTTCAGTTGAATCGACACGTCTTTAGTTTGTGGGGCATAGGGCCCATCAGTCAGCGCATTTGCTGGTGTAGATAGCTGCTAGCTAGTGCATTAGTTTATCACCAACTTTGCCCTTGTCTTACAGTTGTTGGTTGGGAAAAATTTATTGTGCTAATGTTGTCTAATATTGGAAATGCAATGATATGACAAAAGTACAGAGGGTTGTTGCCCTTGTATTAATTGCGTTATAAATGTCTGAACAAACATTAGTGAAAATGGATCTTTAACCAAATTAATGGATAGAAAATCATGACAAGATAACCTGAAAGGTACAACTAGATCACCTCCTCAGAACGTATGCATGGTCTGCTGGCAGGCATATCATTTAGGGGTCGTTTGGTACGACGGATAGGCAAATATAGTCTTGGTATAAAATTTAGTATCGGCTTATCCCTTGCTTGGTTACTAAAGTGAGATAAAGTATCTCGGCATTAAAAATAGTATCGGAATAATTTATACCTATCAGAGAGTGAAAGTAATCTCAGAATAAATTATCACAACAACAACAACAACAACTACCCAGTATGTTCCCACAAAGTGGGGTCGGGGAGGGTAATACGTACACAGGCCTTACCCCTACCCGAAAGGGTAGAGAGGTTGTTTCCGGCCGACCCTCGGCTCAGAAAAAGAGAGAGAAAATCAACAAATAAAACAAAACAAAACAATGTTAGTAAATCCGGGATAAATCAAATAAATAATTATCTAAACATAAAACCAAAAGTAGAATGACATGCAATAATACCAATCGGTTACTACCATAAGAGGCACAACACAATACATTAATTAACTATAGAGATCGCTACCAAACCCCACTCATCCCCTAACAGAAGTACTAAGAATTCTATTATCACATGAATTAGAATAATGCAGTAAAATTAATAATGCAGAATTAATATAATTTGTCAAACGGTCAATAATAAATATTCCTAGCATAACTAATCTACACATAATTTATTTTCAAACCAAACCACATAGTGAAAAAAAAAACTAGTCTAAACATCAATGATCAGTATACCTATCTTTGGATGTGATTCTTGTGGCTAGCTAGTGTTATTTTTCTCTCTCAAAAGGCAGACATATAAGGCTTCGTAAGTTACATTCTTAGCTAAATTAAAATTATCTTTGTGGTACTTATAAGTTATAGGTATAAGTCGTAGCCTTAATCAGTCACTAATACGTGTATAAGGGTGCATTGCTTACATTACCTCCTTTTAAGGTAGGATTTCTCCGAACTTTGCATAACCGCATAAAATACTTCATGCACTTGGCTAATTTTTTTTAAACTCTTTCGCTAACTTGTTCATTGAGATGAAAACATTAAAAATAGTTGAATATCGAAGACTTTTGAATACAAAGTGAAACAATTAAAAATGTCGACGGTAAATTTTTTTGCGAATTGACAAAATAGGCAACTTTGAAAAAAAAAAGTCTAAAAAACTAGAAAAAGGTCCCTTTCATGAAGTCAAATTAGTAAATGACTAGTACTAGAATCTACCACAGCTGCCAAATATATTATCCCCACAGAAGAAATAAATATGTAGGGCTACTTGACCCTTCTGGAAGGGTTATAGGTAGTAAGGCACCTAAAACGTACCTTTTTTTTATTTAAGGAAGAACTTTTAATCTTTCAAATCCCATACCCATGGGCTCTCTCTCTCTCTCTCTCAAAGTACAAGGGGGAAAGGTGAATTTTTAAATTTAATTGTTATTAGTTGACTAGCTTTTTAATTAGTCGATTAGTTGTAATAAGTTGACTATAGTAACAAAAGAATTTATGATGCTGAAATTAAATGCAGGAATTAAAGATACCAGAATTTTTATACCGGTACAGATTAAATGTGAATCATAGTCTAGTTCCCTTCGGTTGCAAGAGAGTTCTTTTCTATGAATGAGTTTCTTCGTATAACGATCCGACATGTCGTTACGGGAGTTACCGCACCGTTTTCTCCATTTTATACTTTAATATGTTCATTTATATGTGTTTGGAGAGTTAGAAGTAAATCTGATAGAATCCGATTAGAAATGAGGCAATAAATCTCTTTATGGGAAGGTTAGTTTGGAAAAGTCAACCGAATATTGATCGATGAGTTAGAAAGCTCGGAATGGATTTTTGATGAGTCGACTAGTTTTGGGGGATGATTTATGACTTAAGAGAGCAATCGGAATCGAATTCGGAGGTCCGGTGTAGATTTTGGCTTGAATTGGCTAAGGTTGAATTTTGGCGAATTCCGGACGGTAGGCAAGATTATGATCCGGGGCTCGAAACGGAATTTCCAGAGTTGCAGTAGCTCCGTTAGGTGATTTTGGAGATGGGTGCAAAATTGCAGAACATTCAGAGATGTTTAGGTCGGGTTTTTGATCAAATGTTTGTTTCAGAAGTTTTAGTGAAACTTAGGCCTGATCCGTGATAATTTGATGATTTTGATGTTTATGATGGTGTTTTTAGGTTGCGAGAAAGTTTGAGTGAAGTAATGTGATATATCTGTGCATTTGGTTGAGGTCCTTAGGGTCTCAGGGTGATTCTGAGTGGTTAAGATTCTGGACCGAGTGGGAGAGGTGGCTTACAGACTAGCTCTGCCACCTAGCTTATCAGCCGTGCATCCGATTTTTCATGTATCTATGCTTCGGAGGTACCACGGCGATCCCGCACATGTGTTAGACTTCAGTATTGTCCAATTGGACAATGATTTATCCTACGAGAAGAAGCCGGTGGCCATTCTAGACCGGCAGGTTCGACAGTCGAGGTCGAAGAGTTTTCCTTCTATGCGTGTTTAGTGGAGAGGTCAGCCTCCTGAGGCATCGACCTGGGAGTCCGAGTCTGATATGCGAAGCCGTTACCCACATTTGTTCCCCGACTTAAGTACTTCCTTCTCTTGTTCGTTCGAGGACGAACAGTTGTTTTAGAGGTGGAGGATGTGACGACCCAAAGGGTCATCACCTATTTTCCTCACTTGTTCCGCACTTCCGAGGCCTTGAAAACCTCATTTTATATTGCCTCGATTGACGTGCATAGTCCGGGCATGTAGCCGAAAATATTTTGTGCTAAAATATGTGAATTCTATAAAAAATTTGAAGAAAAGTAATATTAATATTGATATAGTTGACTTCGGTCAACATTTTTGGTAAACGGACCCGAACCTGAGATTGGACGGTCCCAGAAGGTCCGTAGGAAAATATAGGACTCGGGCATGTGTCCGGAGTCGATTTCAGGCCTAGAGCCCAAGATATAAATATTTCTGTTAAATTGTTTTTGCGAAAATTATTAAATGAAAATGGATTAAACGATCATGGTATCGGGCTCGTATTTTGGTTCCGACGCCCGGTACAAGTCTTAAATATTATATGAGTGCTTTCTGCAAAGTTTGACGACATTTGAATGTCGTTTGATGTGTTTTGAACCTTGAGTTCCAAATTTGAAAGTTAATGAAGTTATAGGAAGATAATCATGAACTTGAAGCTTGATTTGATGAAAACGATATTATATTGGAGATTTGATCGCACGAGCAAGTTTATAATATATTTTTGAAGTTGTGTGCATGTTTGGTTTGGAGCCCGAGGGCTCGGATAAAGATTTGATAGGCCGTGGGAGCAGATTTTGAAAAATAACACAGCTGGTGTTTTCACCCAGCTGGTATCTTCGCAATTGCGAAGAATTTCTCGCAATTGCGAGAAGACTCAGACTTGGCCTTGGTTTGCAAATGCGAACCAATCTTCGCAAATGCGAATATGTCAGGAAAATGCCCAGGCTCGCAAATGTGAGAAGAATATCGCAAATGCGATGAACCCAGAAATCACCCTAAGCTCGCAAATGCGAAGGAAGTCTCGCAAATGCGAGGATGGCAGGCCTGGGCCAGAGTTTGCAAATGTGAACATTTTCTCGCAAATGCGAGGTCAACAGTCCCAAACCTGCTATGTTCACAATTGCGAACAAACGTTCGCAATTCCCATAACCGCAGCTATGCAATCTGTTACTTAAACGAATTTTACACCTCTTTTCTTCATTCTTGGGCAGCTGTGAGCACGTGATTTTTGCCCTATATGAGAATTACTCCCAAAAATTCAAAATAAAAGAGTTTTGTGTTGTTTGCAATTGTTGTGAATTTAGTGTCATTTTTAAAAAAATAATGACAATATATATATATATATATATATATATATATATATATATATATATATATATATATATATATATATATATTTTTAAAAAATAATGACAATATATATATATATATCGCATTTGCATTTAGGATTTAATTCTACAATTAGGAGTAATTAATTTTATCTTACAAAAATGAAAATCACAAAAAATAGGCATTTTTTGCATTTTAGCCTTTAATGTCCAAATTGTGTGATTGTATTTTAATTACCATTTAAAATTAGGTGACAATTATTATTATGATATTAGTATTTCAAGATAATTTTAGTTTTTATAAATTAATCTTAGTATATTGGGCTTTATTAATTAGGAAGTTGAATAATGGAGAAGAACAAAATGGAAAAAATTTGGATTGGGCCATCTTGCAAATTAAGTTACAAGCCCAATCCTAAGAACCCTTACCCAACCCAAAACCCCTTGGCCCAAGAAGAAAATTTCAGATTTTTTTAGCAAAAAATAATCATAATTACATGACATAAAGTAGTGGGGGGCAAGGAAATCAAGGAAGAAAATAAGGAGAGGAAAACATGGATTAGTGGGTTTTCTTTAAATTAAAAAAATATTTTCTTTTTAATAAAAAATCTGAAAATTTTCGAAATTCTTGCCTATAAATAGAAGAGAAGATTTATGAAAAAGAGGGTGGAAAAAAGAGAGGAAAAATAGGAAGAGAAGTAAAAATAAAAAAAATTCCCTGCTGTAGTATACACTCGATATACATTCTGGACACAGAAGTATACATGGCAAAAATTTCAATTTTTGAGAGTTTCTTTTGAGAGTTTCTTTTGAGAATTGAAAAGAGTTCAAAGATAGAAATACAAAACAAAGAGAAAATCTGGAATATATTTTTCTTTTCTATTTTTTTACTGGTTTTTGTTTTTCTCCGTATTGCTGGGATTTTCGGGATTGAGGTGTTGAAGCTACTGCTGGTTGTTATTGTTGTTGTTGCTGTATTTTCACCGCCCTGTTGATTTGCTATTTTCCCATTCCTTTCAAAACCAGGTACACATCTTGTAAATCTCCAAAGCTTATGGAAATGAAAGCTGTTTTGAAGCTATGTTGCTGCAATCTTCTCTTTCCTATTTTCTCTTAGTTTTCTTTTGTACATAAAAAATAAGCAGATTATATGTAGTAGATTTTAAAGATTGATTTCTAATTGCAAGTCATAATTGGACTTTTAAAATAGATACGGTATTAGCCTGCTAGTTAATTACTGGTTTATAGTTCAACAATTATTTAAATTGATAGTATATAAATAAGTTTGGTTGTATTTGATGAAGTTGTTCAGATGTATTTCATATTAAATTTGTTAGCTCATTTAGAATATCTCAAATATGGTTTAGTTGTTAAGAAAGATTTAATCGAAAGTGTAGCATTAGGCTTGGAAGCAGCGATTATGTTTAAAATAGTAATTTGAGAATCACTTTAGTATATTAGTTAATTACGATAGTTAGTTTAGTTTAATAACAGTATACAGATTATATAAATTGTTTGCAAAAGTGGAGTTTCGTTTAGTGTTTTAGAGGAATCACGATTTTTTTTTTTTTTGCTAAAATGAAGATTTGCTCAATGGAATCACGTCCTTTTAATGTGAATCAGTCATACAAATGACTGAAATTATGGTGTAAACAGATGACTATAACAAGGTAATGGGCTCTAACATGTCTTTAACATGCCCAAATTGCTGTAAATCAGAAAACTATGCAATAATGTAACAGTTAGGTAAAAAATAACAAAGTAATTAGGACCTTTCTTTTATTATTAGAGATAAATCATAGAAAATCATAGTCATGTTAGGATTGACCTTAAATAAAATAATGAGACGAGCCTCGCCAAACAAAATATACAATTGCGGGGCCCTCAAATAAAATGTTATGAAAATCTTAGACTTGGAAGGACCGTTTAGTAAATTTCATGGTCTTTCCCGAAGTTAACAACACGATAAGACTCTTTAGGCACGACTTAAATAAAATTACTTTCCTAAATACGGGTGCGCATTTATGTGACCCAAATCTATCTCTCGACGAAACTGAAATACATTAAAGTCACAGGCGTACTGGTTGCGGTGTGACTCGAAATGTGTTTTCGTGACGTCGCAATTCTTCTAAAATTGAAAAGCGGAACATTAAAAGTACATAGTTAAAATATATAAAGAATTCAGATAAAAGCATACAACAGTTGAGCGACTGTGCTAGAACCACGGAATTCGGGAGTGCCTAACACCTTCTCCGGATAAACTGAATT
This sequence comes from Nicotiana noctiflora, assembly GCA_032618575.1. Lineage (NCBI taxonomy): Eukaryota > Viridiplantae > Streptophyta > Magnoliopsida > Solanales > Solanaceae > Nicotiana > Nicotiana noctiflora. The sequence continues at coordinate 120,598 of JASVEL010012967.1, forward strand.
CCTTATCCGGATTTCTAGTTCGCAGACTGTAATAGAGTCTCACTTTCCTCGATTCGAGATTAAACCGGTGACTTGGGACACCATTATTTTCTCAAGTGGCGACTCTGAATAATTAAATAAATTGATCCCGTTCCGACTGTCCTTCAAGTGGAAAAACTCCTTCACTGATTATTATTATATCCCTTCTCGGGATGTAGTATTAAACAGTGGCACATTACATTTGTGTATGCGGTAAAAAAGGGAGGTGTGACAGCTCTGGCGACTCTGCTGGGGATAAGTAACCCAGAACTTCGGTTCAGGGTTTAAGAATTCGAGCTCAGTAAAATTGCTATTTTTGCTTATATCTGATTTCATTATATGTTTTGATTAATGTGCTACATGATTACCGCTTTGATATTGCGTGAATTGTATATATAAAACTGTGCCGAAAACCCTTCTCTTCTTATCTCTGGGGATGTGCTTACTGGTTGAGACTCCCCTTTTCTGTTAGTGTCAATACCAAAAATAAGAAAAAGAGGCCGGACAAGTTACAAAGCCGATTGACTCCGCGGGTCACCGGTACGTAGCCCCCTCCTCGATCCGAGTTGTCCGATCGGGTACACGGTCTAGCACCATATGAAAACTTCAGGATATTGAACCTAGGTCTAGGACGTTTATTTGCATCATATCTGACTTAGGGGACTCAACATAGGGGTTGGGTCCGTCTAGGACAGGTGACCCGGTAATTAAGACCGAGCATATTATGTGTTGCATTTTTAATTGTCCTTGATCATTATGCGGACCGGCAAAAATCCCAAGGGTAGAAAAATTATTGAAAAAAAGAGAGAAATAAGAGTTAGTGAAAATGGGTATCAAAAAAAAAAATTTGAAAAAATGGTTTTGTTGTTGAGATAAATTGGTCGATTAATCTGACCGAACTACGCAGGTTTGATTCTCGCCGTTAGGTGAGATACGTAGGCAACCCTCATCGGGTCCAACCACCCATTTCAAAAAATCAAAAAAAAATGTGTGTGTTTTTGTCAATATAATCAAAGTGATGCCGTTTTTGAAAATAGCCGAATGTTCCGAAAGGACGCCGGAAGGCTGTTTTTGCAAAAAGGCCACTTTGAATCATTTCTAATAATTTGCATGCATAGCCTTGAAATATTCCTTGTGGAAATATTGCAAGACCATAGCCGCAAAATCAAGTCGGGGTTCACACCCCTTTTACAAAAATAATAAAAAAAATGTCAATTTTTGTTTATTTTATTATAAATAAGTCGGGTGATTCTATTCTTGCTTAAAATAAGTCGAACGTCCCTCAAAAGGACGCTGGAAGGCTGTTTTTGCAAGAACAGCCACTTCGAGTCGTTTGTAAATAATTTTGGACACAGCCTTGAAATGTTCCCTCGCGGAAATGTCGAAAGGCTGTATCCGCAAAATTAAGTTTGAGTCATTGCTCAACTTTTCAAAATATCCACTTTATCAAATAAGCCATTACATGGCTGGAATTTTGCTGAAATAGCCACATTTTTGCATTTTAACTTCCTCAGTCTTGTGTTGGCCTGTGTCGGTGCTGAACGATGCCCCATAGGCCCTCCAGGATAAAAAAATTTGAAAAAAGAGCCACTTTGTCTAAATAAGCCATTATATGGCGAATTTATGAAAATAGTCTTGTGTTGGTTTATGGTGATGCCGAACGATGCCCCATGAGCCACAGGATAAGAAAATTTCAAGTTTATCTTTCTTAAATAAATTTTGCAAAAATAGTCATTTTGTCAAATAAGCCATTACGTGGCCAATTTTGTAGAAATAGTCATAATTGACACCAAAAATATTCTTATTCTTGTAGAAATCTCCGGTACAAAATGTGAAAGTTTTTCAAGTTTGTAGTTGGAGTCGGTTTCTGTAATTTTCCTTTAAAAAAAAAATCAAATAAACATCTCTTTATTTCTTGCATTAATTTGCAAGAACTACGCTCGGTCTGATTCATGCGGGGTCATGATACGTAGGCAATCCACATAGGATTCGACCATATCCATTTCCATAACCAAAAAAAAAAAGAGAAAAAAAATAGAAAACAAAAAAAATGAAAAAAAAAACTACAAAAAGAAAAAAAGGAAAAATGAAAAAAAACCACAAAAAGGGAAAAAGAAAAGAAAATAGCAGAAAATAAAAAAAAATGATCAATAAGCGGGATACTTTAATGCTGACATGCTGGCTTCGTTTTGTTGTGTCCATTTTTCAGAAAGGTGGTTGGTTGTGGTTCCCAAAATAACTCTTCCCTATAATACAAGGTTAGAGGACAATGGCAGAGAATCTCAAGACCTGAGTGGGTTGGTACCGGTTCACGACAACAGCTGGTTGAACGGAACCACATGTTAGTAGAAGAAGTCAAAATATTAAGACAACATGTGGTTGAAATGTATCGGGCATGGAGGGATGGAAAAGCACCACCCCCGCCACCACCTAGTTTCATGGACCCGGTCCTTACACTGAACCCGATGCCAAATATACTTGCCTATCGCAGCCTTTCTAGCCACTCGAGTAGCTCAATTACTCGTCCCCCAGCTATGCTTTCCCAACACTACTTCCATCCCCAACCCCACTACTCTCCCGGGGGCACCCAAAATCGTACTTCACCTTCCATGTACCCAATTCCACAAAAAGCCTACCGACCCCCACAAACATACCGGAAACCCCCGGGTCAGGTTTCAGGCCAAACAAGGCGTTTAGGGAGGAAAGGTTGCTGAAGCGAGAAAAGGCTTTCACCCCTATCAGAGAATCCTATGCGAGTCTTTATCATAGGTTGAAAGAGTTGGGGATGTTAAGACCAGTCGCACCAAAAGTTCCAAATCCACCCCCGAAAAATCTTGATTCTTCTGTCAGATGTGAATACTGTTCGGGAACATTGGGTCACGATACTGAAAAGTGTTGGCGATTGAAGAATGCCATTCAAGATCTTATCGATGAGAGGAGAATTGAAGTACAGACTCCCGAAACCCCAAACATTACACAGAATCCTCTACCTGCATGTGACGTTGCGCATTTTGTGGGGATGAGGCCCGATGACGAGGGTGAAGAGATTTTTCTTTGGAAGCCGAGAATATTGAAATAGAAAGCGATCTTAATACAGTGGCTAAGATGCCATGCTTGTCAATTGGGAAGGTGCTCAACTCTTGGAGTTTTGGTAACTTTATTTTGATGTCGTTTCTGTTACCCGGGTTATTTCAGGGTTGTAATCCGGACGTTGTCTTGAGAGTCAAAACCCTTCTATCTTTGCTTTGTTTAGTATAAAAATTGTTCAGTGCCGTCTAGGTTTGTAATTCTAATCTAGTCTGTTCGTTTTATTGTTGTTTCAACCCATCAGTTTAGTACAACTCTTTGTTTCCCATCGTTCCTAGTCAGTCCATTTCTGATCACTTTGCATACTGACTTTAGCAACACGACATGCACGTAATTCTAAGCCTGGTTTTTAAAAGTTAATGAAACAATGTTGAAGATGTAATGATACTCGGAAGAAATAAAAACGTATTGGAATACTGTGAAGCCGGAATCAAGTGAACATTGGGGAAAGCGTAACATAAAGAAATGACTTGGAAATACATCATCAAGTTAAAGCCAAAGGCAAAAATACCCCAAAGCTAAGGAACCATTCGTGGTATCGAGATTGTTGCCCAATGGCACTGAGAATCGTCAAATATCGAAGGCAAATGTGTGAATCGGTCGAAAGGTGTTTAAATGTGTAGTTTGTACTTGGTAGGTCTTGAAGATTGGAATGACGAAGGCATTTTATTCGGCTATCCAAACACTTCGTCCATTGTTATCCCTTCGAGCCTTATTATATTTTCTTTCATATCCCTCTTTCGGAATCAACAACAAAAATTGAGGATTAAGCGAGAAACAAAAAATACAGAAAAGAAAAAAAGAGAAAAAGAGGAGAAAAGAAAAAAAAAGGAAAAGAAAAGAAAAAACCGGGAAAAGTCAAAAGAAATTCATTAATTAATAACGTAGTCTGAACTACGTCTGACTTGATCCCGAAAGGGTACGTAGGCAGCCTCACTGAGGTTCAGTCACAATAAAGGAAAAATCCGAAAATCTAAAAAAAATCCCCCAAGAAGGAAACTGGGGCAGAAGTTATGGTTGTTGAAGAAATAAGATTCCGAAAGTTGTAATCTTTAACCCACATTGAAATATTTTGAGCCTTTAAATCCCTTTTTCTAAACCCCATCCAAAAGCCTGCATTACGGTCCAAATGGAGACCTTCCGGTCAATCTTCAAGAAATGCCGAGTCAAGCGAACAAAGGTCAATCGCATCAGGGGCAACACTCCAGTCCGAACAAAGAAGAGTGAAGAACTCAAACCACCACGAGACTCCAAGATGAGAGAAGTCAAAATGAGAGAGTCGTATCGGTGAAAACCCGCACGGGCACCATAAGGCGACGGTGAGTTGAAAGAAAGGAAGATCAAATGAGAGAGGCTTGTTGGCGAAAACCCTACGGGCGCTGCAAGTCGACTAAGGATCGGATCAAAAAAAATGAAGTAGTAAAGACCGGTTTCACAGCAGAACTTTGCAACAAGAGTTGAACATCAACTTTGCTATACGGAGAAGGCCAAAAGTGCGTGTCAAGGTCGCTAGAGTCGGTATTCAAAATCCGTTGGGTCATTTGTCTGTAGGTTTCTTGTTAGGAATTGTATTTTTCTTTCTCTTTATTCTTCACACTTTGTTCTCCTTCTTATCGAGTTAGTCAGGTCATAACAAGTATAGAAATGATTTCAAAATTTGCCACCAAGCTTTCCAATTGCACAAGATGGGATTTAGCCAACACGACAATCGTCGTAGGTCAGGGAATGACAAGGCCGGTGATTTAAGCCCACAAGAGCAACATGTGCAATGAGGATCATGCAAGACACAAGGGTCGGCAAGGTGCCAACTCAGGGAAAATATAGCAAATGGAAGTACGGGGTTCGAACAGAGAGGGGGTATGTCTTCTAACAAGAGGAAGACCAAAGGCTGTCAAGTGGAGTCATCAAAGGAATCGAGATCGAAGTTTATGGGATCCGTCAAGAAAGGAACAATATACATACCTAAAGAGAGTTTGATTTTGAACAAAGAAGAAGTGAAAATGGATAGTCGGTGAGCAGGCAAGGCGCTCGGGTGGAAAGCGGTCGCCATCAAAGTTCAAGGCCACAACCAACCACCGCATTTAAACTAACATATTTTTCTTTGCTTTGAAACAGGGGCATAAATGTTATTGGTCCGATAGAGCCAACAACTTCCAATAGGCATAGGCTCATTTTGGTTGCGATGCGTATTTTACCACATTGGGCAGAGGCAGAAGGAAAGTTTGCACCGAATTGGCAGGGACCGTTCGTGGTATCACGGGTGTTGTCCAATGGAGCATTATATTTAACAGATGTTGAAGGAAAGTGCGTAGAGACTGCTATCAATTCGGATGCGGTCAAAAGATACTATGTATGATTCCTTTTCAATTGTATGTTTTGTATTTTGTTGTGATTTTGGAATTGAAACGACGAAGGCATTTTATTCTCTATCCAAACACTTTATCCATTGATAGCCCCTTCGAGCCTTAATGAATGAATTCTTTCATATCCCTCTCTTGGAATCGCTCTAGTGCAATAAGATCAAAATTGCTAGAATGAAAAATGAAATGACAGAAAAAAAAAATGAAAAATGATGAAAAAAAAGAGAAAGAGAAAAAGACAAAAATCGGGAAAAAGTCAAAAAAGAAATCCATCTAACTTGTAAAGTTGGATGAACTACGTCTGACTTGATCCCGAAAGGGTACGTAGGCAGCCTCTCTGAGGTTCAGTCACAATAAAGAAAAAATCCAAAAATTCCCCACATATTGAAACTGGGGCAGAAGTTATGTTTAATAATTCCGAGAGTTGTAAATATTTTTAACCCTCGTTGAAATTTTGAGCCTTTATATCTTTCTTTCTTAACCCACCCGAAAGCCACGTTACAGTCCAAAGAAAGACCTTCCGATCAATTTTGAAATGATAACAAATACAGCGAAGGAGGAGCGAAGCATCGGATAATACCCGTGGTACAGAAAACAAAATACAAAAAGGAAAAATGGAAAAAATAATAAAAATGAGAGAGTCTCATCGGTGAAAACCTTAGCCGGCACTGTGAGGCGATTGTGAGGTTGAGAGAAATAAAATGAGAGAGTCTCATCAGTGAAAACCTTAATCGGCGCTGTGAGATGATTGTGAGGTTGAGAGAATAAATGAGAGAGTCTTATTGGTGAAAACCTTTCGAGGCACCGTAAGGCGATCGTGAGGACTATCAGAAAAGAGAAAAGCAACAAAAAAGAGTATCGGTTTTGGGTCAAAGGCAATCCAGAGTCAGAATAATGATTGGAACGAACTGGGTAAGAGTTTAAATACATGGCATGGTCAGCGGAATCAGCCAGCAAATACCCAGATAAGTTCTGTCATCTCTCCAAAATACCCTTACATTCCTTTCATTTTTCTGCATTTCATTGTTTACCTTTTGAGAGATAACTACCAGCTCCTGATAACGAAAGCTGAAACGACACTGGATTAGAAAGAAGGAAGATTTGGGAAAGAAATAAAGAAGCTTGGCAAACATGGCCAAAGGAAAAGAAAACAAAACAAAAATGGAGAAATGAGAAAATACAAAAAGAGTCTGCAGGGGACAAGAAGTCGAAAGTCATGCAACATGAGAAAGCAAAAACAAAGGAAGCAATAAGAAGTGGGGACGGCGGATGCCAGTTGCCGGCAGTTTATATCTAATAAATTTTGTTTCATGCAGGAACAAATTGTCACTAATCACTTTAAAGTGAATGTGACCAATGTGGAAAATTTAAAATACCAAAAAGAGAAAGTCTGCCGAATAAGTGGAGAAATTCACAAGCGAGAGATAAGTTGGTAAAAGAAAATACCAAAAAGAGGAAGGTAACATCTTTTAAAATCCACTCCCCAGTCCTCAGGCTGAGGGAATACTTTTCTGCATCGCATTGCACGTTTAAATTCTGTTAGGCGCCCACCTTCAAATACGGGAATACTTTTCTGCATCGCATTGCACGTTTAAATTCCGTTAGGCGCCCACCTTCAAATACGGGAATACTTTTCTGCATCGCATTGCACGTTTAAATTCTGTTAGGCGCCCACCTTCAAATACGGGAATATTTTCTGCATTCGCATTGCACGTTTAAATTCCGTTAGGCGCCCACCTTCAAATACGGGAATATTTTTCCGCATTCGCATTGCACGTTTAAATTTCGTTAGGCGCCCACCTTCAAATACGGGAATATTTTTCGCATTCGCATTGCACGTTTAAATTCCGTTAGGCGCCCACCTTCAAATACGGGAATATTTTCTCTGCATCGCATTGCACGTTTAAATTCGGTTAGGCGCCCACCTTCAAATACGGGAATACTTTTCTGCATTCGCATTGCACGTTTAAATTCGTTAGGCGCCCACCTTCAAATACGGGAATACTTTTCGCATTCGCATTGCACGTTTAATTTCGTTAGGCGCCCACCTTCAAATACGGGAATATTTTCTGCATTCGCATTGCACGTTTAAATTTCAGTTAGGCGCCCACCTTCAAATACGGGAATATTTTCCGCATTCGCATTGCACGTTTAATTTCGTTAGGTGCCCACCTTCGAATACGGGAATATTTTTTGCATCGCATTGCACGTTTAAATTCGTTAGGTGCCCACCTTCGAATACGGGAATATTTTCTGCATCGCATTGCACGTTTCATTTACTGTTAGGCGCCCACCTTCAAATACGGGAATATTTTCCGCATTCACATTGCACGTTTAAATTCCGTTAGGCGCCCACCTTCTAATACGGGAATATTTTCTGCATTCGCATTGCACGTTTAATTTCCGTTAGGCGCCCACCTTCAAATACGGGAATATTTTCTGCATTCGCATTGCACGTTTAATTTCTGTTAGGCGCCCACCTTCAAATACGGAAATATTTTCTGCATTCGGATTGCACGTTTAAATTCTGTTAGGCGCCCACCTTCAAATACGGGAATATTTTCTGCATTCGCATTGCACGTTTAATTTCTGTTAGGCGCCCACCTTCAAATACGGGAATATTTTCTGCATTCGCATTGCACGTTTAATTTTCTGTTAGGCGCCCACCTTCAAATACGGGAATATTTTCTGCATCGCATTGCACGTTTAAATTTCTGTTAGGCGCCCACCTTCAAATACGGGAATATTACACGTTTAAAATTCTGTTAGGCGCCCACCTTCAAATACGGGAATATTTTCTGCATTTGCATTGCACGTTTAAATTTCTGTTAGGCGCCCACCTTCAAATACGGGAATATTTTCTGCATCATCATGGTTTATATATTTAAAAGCCCACACTGGGGCAGAAAAAGAAAAAAAAGAGGTAGTTTGTTGTTTTGAGCAGGTTCAGCTCGAGATCAAGAAAAAACAAGAAAATCAACAAAAAAGAGAGTCATCAAGAAAAAACAAGAAAATCAACAAAAAAGAGAGTCATCAAGAAAAAACAAGAAAATCAACAAAAAAGGAAGATTTTGCATCACCGGAAAGGGAAGAAGAGCAAAAGCTAGATTAGGAACAATTGTAATTGTAGGATCATAGCTTAGAATAGCTTCTTCATTTTACATTTTACCCCCCCCGGTGTAATAAGGAGGTCAGCAAGCAGTAACCGCAACAGCAGCAACAGTAACAACAAAAATCGCAGTTTCATTGGTAGTCCCAGCTACCAAAATTTTCCGAACTACATTGACCTGATTCCCTTTTAGCCAGGGATATGTAGGAAACCTCTTGAAGCAAAGGTTCGGTCAAAATTTTGAAAAAAAATAAATAAATAAAAAAAATGCTTCTCACGGAGTGCTCAAACGGGCAAAAATCGCTCGTATCCGCTCACTTGTCTTTGCACAGAAACTCTTCGTGTTTACGCGCAAAGAGGGGCAGTTGTGAGCACGTGATTTTTGCCCTATATGAGAATTACTCCCAAAAATTCAAAATAAAAGAGTTTTGTGTTGTTTGCAATTGTTGTGAATTTAGTGTCATTTTTAAAAAAATAATGACAATATATATATATATATATATATATATATATATATATATATATATATATATATATATATATATATATATATATATATATATATCGCATTTGCATTTAGGATTTAATTCTACAATTAGGAGTAATTAATTTTATCTTACAGAAATGAAAATCACAAAAAATAGACATTTTTTGCATTTTAGCCTTTAATGTCCAAATTGTGTGATTGTATTTTAATTACCATTTAAAATTAGGTGACAATTATTATTATGATATTAGTATTTCAAGATAATTTTAGTTTTTATAAATTAATCTTAGTATATTGGGCTTTATTAATTAGGAAGTTGAATAATGGAGAAGAACAAAATGGAAAAAATTTGGATTGGGCCATCTTGCAAATTAAGTTACAAGCCCAATCCTAAGAACCCTTACCCAACCCAAAACCCCTTGGCCCAAAAAGAAAATTTCAGATTTTTTTAGCAAAAAATAATCATAATTACATGACATAAAGTAGTGGGGGGCAAGGAAATCAAGGAAGAAAACAAGGAGAGGAAAACATGGATTAGTGGGTTTTCTTTAAATTAAAAAAATATTTTCTTTTTAATAAAAAATCTGAAAATTTTCGAAATTCTTGCCTATAAATAGAAGAGAAGATTTATGAAAAAGAGGGTGGAAAAAAGAGAGGAAAAATAGGAAGAGAAGTAAAAATAAAAAAAATTCCCTGCTGTAGTATACACTCGATATACATTCTGGACACAGAAGTATACATGGCAAAAATTTCAATTTTTGAGAGTTTCTTTTGAGAGTTTCTTTTGAGAATTGAAAAGAGTTCAAAGATAGAAATACAAAACAAAGAGAAAATCTGGAATATATTTTTCTTTTCTATTTTTTTACTGGTTTTTGTTTTTCTCCGTATTGCTGGGATTTTCGGGATTGAGGTATTGAAGCTACTGCTGGTTGTTACTGTTGTTGTTGCTGTATTTTCACCGCCCTGTTGATTTGCTATTTTCCCATTCCTTTCAAAACCAGGTACACATCTTGTAAATCTCCAAAGCTTATGGAAATGAAAGTTGTTTTGAAGCTATGTTGCTGCAATCTTCTCTTTCCTATTTTCTCTTAGTTTTCTTTTGTACATAAAAAATAAGCAGATTATATGTAGTAGATTTTAAAGACTGATTTCTAATTTCAAGTCATAATTGGACTTTTAAAATAGATACGGTATTAGCCTGCTAGTTAATTATTGGTTTATAGTTCAACAATTATTTAAATTGATAGTATATAAATAAGTTTGGTTGTATTTGATGAAGTTGTTCAGATGTATTTCATATTAAATTTGTTAGCTCATTTAGAATATCTCAAATATGGTTTAGTTGTTAAGAAAGATTTAATCGAAAGTGTAGCATTAGGCTTGGAAGCAGCGATTATGTTTAAAATAGTAATTTGAGAATCACTTTAGTATATTAGTTAATTACGATAGTTAGTTTAGTTTAATAACGGTATACAGATTATATAAACTGTTTGCAAAAGTGAAGTTTCGTTCAGTGTTTTAGAGGAATCACGATTGTTTTTGCTAAAATGAAGATTTGCTCAATGGAATCGCGTCCTTTTAATGTGAATCATTCATACAAATGACTGAAATTATGGTGTAAACAGATGACTATAATAAGGTAATGGGCTCTAACATGTCTTTAACAGGCCCAAATTGCTGTAAATCAGAAAACTATGCAATAATGTAACAGTTAGGTAAAAAATAACAAAGTAATTAGGATCTTTCTTTTATTATTAGAGATAAATCATAGAAAATCATAGTCATGTTAGGATTGACCTTAAATAAAATAATGAGACGAGCCTCGCCAAACAAAATATACAATTGCGGGGCCCTCAAATAAAATGTTATGAAAATCTTAGACTTGGAAGGACCGTTTAGTAAATTTCATGGTCTTTCCCGAAGTTAACAACACGATAAGACTCTTTAGGCACGACTTAAATAAAATTACTTTCCTAAATACGGGTGCGCATTTATGTGACCCAAATCTATCTCTCGACGAAACTGAAATACATTAAAGTCACAGGCGTACCGGTTGCGGTGTGACTCGAAATGTGTTTTCGTGACGTCGCAATTCTTCTAAAATTGAAAAGCGGAACATTAAAAGTACATAGTTAAAATATATAAAGAATTCAGATAAAAGCAAAAAATTGCAGTTGAGCGACCGTGCTAGAACCACGGAATCCGGGAGTGCCTAACACCTTCTCCCGGGTTAACAGAATTCCTTATCCAGGTTTCTAGTTTCGCAGATTGTATTACGGAGTCATAAATTTCCTCGGTTCGGGATTAAACCGGTGACTTGGGACACCATTATTTTCCCAAGTGGCGACTCTGAATAATTAAATAAATTGATCCCGTTCCGACTGTCCTTCAAGTGGAAAAACTCCTTCACTGATTATTATTATATCCCTTCTCGGGATGTAGTATTAAACAGTGGCACATTACATTTGTGTATGCGGTAAAAAAGGGAGGTGTGACAAACCCAACACACCACACACAATTCTCCAAGAGCAAAATCACTCCAAAACACTTGTAAGTCACTTTTTACTTAATTATTTCAATTCCTAACATCACTAAACATGTTTTTCAAGAGAAATCAAAGGTTTCCATGGTAGAAATTCTTGTTTTTGGATAGAACCTAGATTTTTCATGAATTGGGGAATTGGACCTCGATTTGAGGTCCGATTTTGTAACAAATCATATATTTGAACTCGTGAGGGAGTTGGTAACCGGATTTTGGTCCGAACCCCGAGTTCCGACCACGTGGGACCAGGGGCATTTTGGAAAATTTTGGGATAAACTTTGAGAAAACCATTTTTAAGCATCCAAACCAAGTTACATAGTATTTATTAATGTAATTGAATCAATTATGATTAGATTCGAGCAAGTTGAAAGCTGAAATTCAAGGTAAAGCTATAGTTGAAGGATAATTTGGACTTCAACGCTTAGAGGTAAGTGTTTGATCTATCCTAGCTTAAGGGAATAAGATTAATGTGCTAATTGCTATGTCACCGAGTGCGGTGTATGGGCTGTGGTGACGAGCATCCATACACTGGCGTCTAGCATGATCGTGAGTCTTTTGTTGATATCTATTGTGGGGTGTTTTTAAGATATAATCTTGAACCCTTGTCGGGTTGTGAAATTGATCAATGTTTTCCCTTGCTGGGACTTTACTGTGAAGTTGATTATTGTTTCCCTTGCCGGGACCTTGTAGTGATGATTATTGTGTCCCTTGCCGGGACGGTTCATGATTATTGTTTTCATTCTTTTGCCCTTAACTGTGATTGTTATTTGGGTGAGGAAGAGTTATAATGCACGAAGGGTGATGTCGTGCCTTGTTTTAATGATTATGCACGAAGAATCATGCCGCGCCTCATTTTATTGATTATGCACGAAGGGTAATGTCGTGCCTTGATATTGATTATGCACGAAGGATCATGTCGTGCCTTGTGATATTGATTATACACAAAGTAACATTCTGTGTCGTTGTTATTTGAACCATGCACGAAGGATCATGCCGTGCCATGGATGTGAGGATGAGAGTAAAAGCACGAAGGGCGATGCCGTGCAACTATTTGATATTTTCCTTGTTTTGATATTAACTGTTTTCGTTATACTTTGATTTTTTTTACTGATTTAATAGATGTTGCTGATTGTGCTTCCCCTATTATAATACTTCTTGTTTAATTTGTTACTTGGTATTCCTGTTATCTTGTGGTGTGTACATATATATAGAACTGTACATGTTTATGTGAGTGTCTGGTCCTAGGCTTGTCACTACTTCGCCGGGATAGGCCAGGCACTTACCAGCACATGGGGTCGGATTGTGCAGATACTGCACTTCTGTGCATTTTTGCACAGGTTCAGGTTTTGAGTAAGAGCAGCAGCAGGCATAGAGTATTCGTGGGAGTTGAGAATTTCGAGACTGAGGTAGCTTGCAGGCGTCCGCTGGCCTGGCGTCTCTTCTATTTTACTTATGTTATTTGTTGTGGTCTCATTGTTTCGAGACAGACAGATATTTATTATTTTCTTTCAGACCATTATTGTCACGACCCTAGTTTACCATTCGTGAACATGTCATGACGGCACCCAGTCACCGCAACTAGGTAAGTCTAACACATTGCGGAATATACAAGTTTATGAACTTTAAACAAGAAATAGCGGAAAACGATATAAATAGGAATGTAATTCGTGCCGCTTGGCACATACACTCGCCAAACACACTGTATATATACCACCAAGACCTGGAATCCCACAGGTAACACAGACTAAAAGGGGAATACAGCTGTGGCTCTATATGTCAAGAGTATCTAAAACAACGAAATGAGGGAAAAACATCTACTAATACTATCAGAATAGAAGGAGGGCCTCCGGATCCGCGGACGTAGCAGATCATACCTCGAGGTCTCCAAAAGTGTTGCTGGATCACCTAGTATGGTCCTGATGTAACTGGATCTGCACAACAAAAGTGTGCAGAAGAGTAGCATGAGTACACCACGGCGGTACTCAGTAAGTGTCAAGCCTAACCTCGATGGAGTAGTGACGAGGAAGGTCAGGGCCCTACTGAGAGCACAATAACATAATGATAGTAACATTAATAAGCAGTTTAAATAATAATGAATCCGAAATAACAACAATAAAGTGATTACTGCAACCGTCTACGATTAAGCTAACAACAAGTAACCAACTCAACAAAACGCAACCAGCAAGTCCAGGACCTATGGGAATTGAACCCACAGTCCCACTCTATAATCAACAAATCCAGGAGCTACGTGAATTTAACCCGCAGTCCCAATAACCGTATCTCTGAGTCTCCGGGAATCGAACCCACAGCCCATGTCTCAATACCTCAGAATGTGTCTTAATGATCTGAGGATCTCACAGAATCGAACCCGCAGTCCATATCTCAATAATATATCAATAACTCCGTGTCTCCGGGAATCGAACCCGCAGTCCACAAATAATACCACTCCAGGTCTTTGGGAATCAAACCCACAGCCCTGGGATCTTCGGGAATTGAACCCGCAGTCCACCAACACAACAAATAAAGAAACGCACTGAGGAAACATAGTATGCTTAACTACAACTTCACCAAAACTAGTATCAACAATTTTCAAGAAGTTCAAATAAGACAATTTGGCAAATAGACAGATAAATCCTATCGAGTCATGCTTTTCTAGTGAATACCAGGCAAATGTAACAATTTAATCAACTAAGAATAGGAATATCACTAATCGGACAATTCAAGTAAAGTGGGTTACAACAACCAGCGCATGTACACGCCCGTCACCTCTCGTACAAGGCTTTTCACCTATCACATAATATCCTAGGGGTGAAGGTTCCCCCACACGAGGTTAGACAAACAACTTACCTCGACTCCGGTACAAAACAGCTAAGAGACAACTCTGTTGCCGCGAATGTCGGCCTCCACAGGTGTAGTATCTGATAAAGATCAATAGAATCGCATCAAAATAGGCCAATTGGACATTACCCAATCAAAACAATTCAAAATACACCAAAACACACAAGTTGCCAAAACCCGACTTTCGGTACGCTTCTCGAAAAATTATGAAAGTTATATATTCGGGTTCCTTATCTCAATACGATTCCGTGCATATAAAATTTATCAAAAACGAACTCCCCATTCAAATCAAAGATTTCCTAAAATTTAGGCCTAGGGTTAAAACCCCCTATTAATCGTCCATTAACAGTGAAATACTCAAGGATTCCATGATAAACTAACGAATTTAGGCCAAGAAACTTACCCCCGATGATTTCCCGATGATATACCAGCGATTCCCATCAATTTCTTCTCTTGGAACTCAAAAATGGAGGTTTTGTGTCATAGGCTGCGTCTGAAATGTTTCTGGACTTAAAGTCACTGCCAGGCCAATTAACCCTACGCGATCGTAGCACTGGGCTCGCGATCACGTTGCACAAATTCCTGGGGCCTGATTTTTCTTCTATGCGATCGCAGCCTTTGGCACGCGATCGCAGTGAACAGCCAAAGATCCCTACGCGATCGCAACTCCAGCCCCGCGATCGCAACTCCAGCCCCGCGATCGCATTGCATCCGGACTTGACCTTACGCGATCGTGTGAACCCAAACGCGATCGCACTGCATTCCGACATTGGCCTACGCGATCGTAGACATCACCACGCGATCACGATACACCTAAACGCTGCCTTACGCGATCGCATGCAAAACTTCGCGATCGTGAAGAACAACCCCCCTGCAATTTATTGCACCAAATTCCAGCAGTTCATTTTGGCTCAAGATGGTCCGTTTGGAACCCCTAATTCATCCCGAGGCCCCCGGGACCCCAACGAAAACCACCAACATACTCCAAAACACGATACGAACTTGTTCCAATCATAAAAACATGTCCTTAAACACGGAAAACATCAAATTATAGCGGATTCAAGCCTAAGTTTTCATCTAAACTTCCGAAGTCAGCATTCAATCAAAAACCAGACCAAACGACATCCGAATGACCTGAAAATTTGCAGACTTATCCAAAATCACATAACGAAGCTACAGAAATTGTCGGAATTCCATTCCGACCCCCGAATTAAAATCTCACCTATCATTCGGATTTCGCCAAAATTTCAAACTTCGGCATTTCAAGCCTTATTGAGCTACAGACCTCCAAAATACCTTCCGAATGCGCTCCCAACCCCGATATCACCTAATGGAGATACTGGGACCATCAGATTTCCGTTCCGAGATCGTCTTAACACTGTTCTGACTACGGGCCATTTTCCAACTATAAATCTCCCATTTAGGGACTAAGTGTCCCAAAATACTCCAAATTCCATAACCGACCCTCCCGGCAAACCACAATAGTAGAAATGAACTTAGGGGAACAGTTAGATGGGGGTTCGGGGCGTAAATTTCAAAAAAGACCGGTCGGGTCGTTACAATTATGTGTAGTATTCTTTAGTAGTTCGTGAGTTGGTGACTCCACGTCTTGGGTAGAGGATTTTATCAGTATTTCACGCTATTATTATTCATCTTTATTTAGAAAGACTTCCGCATTCATTAAATTGAGTAATTATTTCTCTTGTTATTAAGAATGAGTATAAAAATGATGATATGAACAAGATAATGTTGAATGAATTGGCTTGCCTAGCTAACACGAGTAGGCGCCATCACGGTCCCAATGACGGGAGAAAATCTGGGCCGTGACAAAATACATAAAATCCTCTAACATAAACATACCTCATACGTTTAGCATAATATTAAAGCTCAAACAAGGATAAGTGGTCCTTATCTATAGAAAACTCTTATACCTCACTTTCACCAAGGTGTTTGGCGACAGGAGTTTCGATAAAAACTCCACCATGGTAAAAACAAAAAAGAATATATTTTGAGATGTCTTTGATTTGACCTACGATGAAAAGGAAAAAATGATGAAATTACTATGACCAATTGTGAAAAAAATGACAAAAGTCAAAAGATTTGAAAACAGAAATCAACACTTACTATGACCAACTATAAGAACATGATGAAGTTTGGAAAGGACCAATAATGAAATTTTGATTATCCAACCTTCAAACAAGATGAGCAACTCAAATAATTCATGGTTTCATCTCCTGTAAGAATTATAGGGCTTGTGATCAAGGGGAGAAAGAAGAACAGGAGGTGTAGAGAATTAGGTAAATGAAAGGTTTACTTTTACTGATGGTGTGGGTTATTTGTTTATCGGGTGTGGGTTTTTATTAGGTTAAGTCGATTTTAACCGGGCATGGGTTGACATTTTTTTGGAGGGAATTACGTGGATATTAAATCTATGCGGCAGTCAATAATTAGTTAGCTTTACACGTTGGTAGCAGTTATTAACATGCGACTGAGTCATAAGCACGGGTCAGAGTTTTGTGTTTAAATGACACATTGGATTATGGCTTCGAGTGTCAAAATGGAACAAGTCTAAGTTGGGGTGCCAAAATGAAAACTCGGGCCAACTTAAAGGGGCCGCTTATGGGTTTGGACTGAAATATATGTCTTAATACTTTTTAGGTTTGTCTAAATCTTTATATGACACTTGACTTAATATCAAGTTTGACTACCATCCTTTTAATATAACATAAATACTGACAGCAATCAAACTATTTATCTTTTTTCTTAGGTATAATGGTCTCCAGACCCCTTAAACTTGCACCCAATTTCCAATCCGACAAATAAACTTATAATTTTTCCATTTGAATACTTCAATTTAACCTATTGAATACTAACAAACACATCCAATCGATCGTGTATATTTACTGCGCTTACATGTCAAACACGTCATATGCTAGACCATTTAATGCATGTCACGTGTTATTAGTGGACCCCACTTTTAAAATTTAAATATCAAATTTTCATTTTATTTTTACTTTCTTCCCCACTCAGACGGTCCCCCCCTCACCCCAAACCAGTAAAACAAGACACTGTGGGAATAGTTTCCGACCAAACCCCAAATCCAAAAAGGTAGCCAGTTCCTTCATTCATTTTTACTCTTCTTTTTATATCTATTAAATTTAATTAGGAAAACTGAGTTGCTTTAGTGTTATTTATGAAATCAGCTACTATCGCTTACATACACTGAGCTGCCCTTACTGCTTCTTCTTCTTCTTCTTCATTGTCAGCCGGCGTTGATTCCTGAAAATGTTCTCACAATGGCCGCTATTATTATTATTATTATTATTATTATTATTATTATTATTATTATTATTATTATTATTTATAACCACTCAATCATTCATTTTGAGAATTTACGCCCTGAAACCTTATTAAATGGTTTTCCTATATCTTTATTTACTATGTGATATGCCGAGATGATTCATTTTGAATTTTGGTGTGTTTTGGGACACTTAGCACCCAAATGAAAGCCTAAGCCTTAGAATACGGATCGTAGTCGGAACAGTGTAAACACGGCTGTCGAATAAAATTCTGTCGATTCTGTTAGCTCCGTTGGGTGGTTTTGGGCTAAGAGGCATGTCCGGACTATATTTTTGAGGTCTGTAACTCATTTAGGCTTGAAATGGCGAAAGTTAAATTTTTCAAGTTTCGGGCCGATAGTGGAATTTTTTATATTGGGGTCGAAATCCGATTCAAAAGTTGAAATAGGTCCGTAGTTATTGAATATATTGTGTGCAAAATCTGGGATCAATCAGACATGGTTCGGTTGGTTTCGGTATTGGTTGTACCACTTTGAGATTTCAAGTTCATTAAGTTTGGATTGGAGGGTGATTCATAGTTTTAGCATTGTTTGATATTATTTGAGGGCTCGACAAACTTCGTATAATATTTTAGGATTGGTTAGTATGTTTGGTTGAGGTCCCGTGAGCCTTGACTGAGTTTCGAATGCTTAAACGGATTAGTTTGGGACTTAAGCATTATTGCTGAAATTTTGCTACACATGTTGTTTTTGCAGCATCAGATTTGGAGCGCAGGTGCGGTGCCGCAGAAGCGGATGGAGAGCCATAGAAGCAGAGAAGGACTTTGGTAGCTAAGACCGCATATGCGGATGTAGGACCACAATAGTGGGCTCGCCGATGCGGCAGAGTGGCAGCAGATGTGGCCTCAACCAAGATAAGTGGCTTTGCACCTGCGATGATTTCTCCACAGCTGCGTGACTGTAGATGCGGCCCCATTAGCGCATATGCGAAAAGCGCAAGGCTGAAAAGAGGATTACGAGGGCTAGAAACTTCATAACAGAAAAACTGATTTAAAGCTTGGTGGGAAGTGATTTCTCGAGGGATTTTGAGAGAGAACTATTGAGTAACTAATTCTAACACTATTTTGATAATATTACATTAATTCATTGTTGTTTTCCTCATCTAATTAAGGAATTTGAGGGTAGAGGTTTGAAAATGTGGGAGAAGTTCCCCAATTAAATTTAAGGTTTACATGAGAATTAGACGTCGGATTTGGATGATTTTTGTACAAGCGAACTAGTGAGTGAATGGATGTTCATAATTTGTGACTTTTATCCAATTCTGAGACACGGGCTCGGTGAGGATTTTTAGGCATTTTTCTTTTTTCTTATCCTAGATTTGATTTCATTACATAAATTAGTCGGTTGTAGCTTTATTTACATTATGTAATTAATTTGATTATATTTGGGCCACTCAGAGTTGGATACTCGTGGCAAGGGCATGATTTCAGATTGATTTTGAGCTTGGTTCGAGGTAAGTGACTTGCCTAACCTTGTATGGGGGAACTCTTCTTAGGATTTGGTATTGTTGTTATATGAATACCGTGTACATGTTGTGGCGAGTTTGTACACATGCTAACTATTGAAAAAGAATCCCATTTTTTTAAGTAAATATCTATGTTTTCCTTTAATTGAGTAATACTAGTATACGTAGCCATCATGTTTTGCTTAGAAAAGCATGCTTGCGTGCCTTAAATGTCTTAATTGCTTTAACTGCCTACCACGACTCAATGCAACATGTTTAGAGTAAGGATTGCATGTCATATTTGTTTTGAATTTAATTTAAATTGTAGCATTTATAGTTGAACTCTCATTAATATTGATTGATCGGTATGTTTACTTCGGGACTACGAAATCGTATATATATATATATATATATATATATATATATATATATATATATATATATATATATATATATATATCGGGATGGCTTCCGTAACAGTATGACTAATTCATACTCACTCTTTGGATTTAGGTCTCTTATTGAAGTTTTCCCTTGAATATATATATATATATATATATATATATATATATATATATATATATATATATATATATATATATATATATATAGTAGCGCATGTCATGATCCGGATTTCTTACCATCAGGAATGTGATGGCGCCTAACTTTTAGAATGTTAGGCAAGCCAACAGATAAAGATTGAATATGCTAACCAATATCATAAACAATAAATAACAATATTTTAAGCCAATATAAAGTAAAGAAATGAGGAAATTTTATGTTAATCTAATCATCAATACTCGACTACAAAATTTGGTGTCATAATTCACGAACTTCTAAGAGTGATAAATACCGGTTTAAAGG
Source organism: Nicotiana noctiflora (assembly GCA_032618575.1). NCBI lineage: Eukaryota > Viridiplantae > Streptophyta > Magnoliopsida > Solanales > Solanaceae > Nicotiana > Nicotiana noctiflora. The sequence goes on from JASVEL010012967.1 coordinate 140,705, forward strand.
AAATATATTTGTTCTTGAAATAAAAGAAAATAGGAAAACTAGGATAACTGGAAGAGTAACACATCGTGTTCGCGAACGCATATCCCTCCAGCCATCGCGTTCGCGATCCAAGCTTCGCGTTCGTGATGAGTTAACATCCCATGCCCCAGGTCCCATGCTTTGCTTTTGCGGTAGACGAGGCCCACTCGCAATGGGTAAAGCCCCCGCATTTGCGAAGAACAAAATTTCCACTGCCCCTTTTTACCATTCACATTTGTGAGACTACCTACGCGAACACAAAGAAGGCATATCAGAACAACGGTTGCAGCAAAAATAACAAATTTTTTAAGTGTAAATCACCCTGTAGCCTATCCGAAACTCACCCAAGCCCTCGGGGCTCAAAGCTAAACACACATACATGTCTTAAAATATCATACAAACTTGATCACGCGATCAAATCGTCAAAATACCTAGACTACGAATTTAGCATCAAATTACATGAAATTTTCAAGAAAGTTCAAAAGTTCTATTTTCACAATCAAATGTCCGAATCACGTCAAATTAGTCCCGTTTCTCACTAAATTTCATAGATAAAGTATAAAAATCACAATGGTCCAGTACCAATCTCTGAAACCACAATACGAACTCGGTATCAACAAAATGAATTGTTAAGCAAATTCTTAAAATCATTATATTTCTATTTTAAGAACTTTCATCAAAAATTTATTTCTCGGGCTAGGGACCTCAAAATTTGATTTCGGGCATACGCCCAGGTCCCATATTTTACTACAAATTCTCTAGGACCGTCAAAATATAGGGCCGAGTCTGTTTATGTAAAATATTGACCAAAGTCAACTAAAATCAATTTTTGAAGGCAAACCTTAATACTTTCTCAAATTTTCACATAAAGACTTTTCAAAAACTTGCTCGTACTATGCACGCAGATCGAGAAGGAAGAAAATAAGGTTTAGAAGGCCTCAAAACCTTGAATTGGGTTCTAAAACACAAGATGAACTTTTGGGTCATCACATTCTCCATCTCTAAAATAACCTTTTGTCCTTGAACGGACATACAAAAGTACCTAAGCTAGTGAAAAGATGGGGATATCTGATACGTATGTCAGACTCAGACTCCCAGGTAGCTGCCTCAATAGGCTGACCTTGTCACACCTCCTTTTTTCGCTAACCTGCGAGGGCGCAAGGGAGTTTTTCCAATTAAAGGACAATCGAAATGGGATTTATTTATTTAATTCAGAGTCGCCAGTTAGGAGATTTATGGTGTCCCAAGTCACCGTTTGAATCCCGAATCGAGGAAAAGATTGACTTTGTTAAATAGTTCGCGCACCAGAAATCTGAATAAGGAATTATGTTAATCCATGAGAAGGTGTTAGGCATTTCCGAGTTACGTGGTTCTAGCACGGTCCCTCAACTGTTATATTCGGCTTGATTATCTGATTTTAAAAAATATGAACTAATGTGCAAATTTTTTACTCTTATCCGCTTTTATTAATATTATTATTATTATTATTTTAACAAAGAATTGCAACGTTGTGAAAACGTATCACGAACCACGTCACATCAATGTACCCGTGGTTGTTGACATATTTTGACCCCGTTGAGATTTGGATTTGGGTCGCATAAATGTGCACCCGAGTTTAGAGAGATAAAATTATTAAGTACACGCCTAAAGATACTAACGCGTTATTATTTTGAGAAAAGCCGTGAAATTTGCTAAATGGCATGTCCCGTAATCTAAGTAATATTTATTAAATAAGTATGAGGACCCCACAATTTGTAACTATTTTAGCGAGGCGCGCCTTATTTATTTTTAAAGGGCAATCCTAAAGTGACTACATTTTTTCTATTAAGTTCGTCTCTAAATTAAAAGAGAAAAATCCTAATTAATTACGAGTTTAATAATATGTAACGCACTAGTTGCCAGATTAATACCAATATTGATGGAAGAGAAATTAATTTTAAAACAATTTTGAATAAAAAAATATTAAAACTTCGAAATTACAAATAAAAATAAAATAAAATTTCGAAATTATAAATATAATAAAATTTCGAAATTATAAATAAAAGATAAAATAAAATTTCGAAATTTTTAATATAATAAAATAAAATTTCAAATTTAGAAATAAAAGATAAGATTTGACAACTAAATATTCAAAAGAAATTGAACATAGCTAGATTAAAACTTACATTGCTATACGAAACTATTAAAATCAATTCCTAAAATGGCTACATTTTTATGAATTCATCTCTAAAATAAAAGGAAACAAATTTTCTTTATTAATCTACGTGATTGGAATTATATCTTATTAATCGGATTAGAATAGGCGCAACTGACAAATTGTAATCAAATTAGCACAAAAGAAAATTATCTCATGCCTTACTAAAATCGATGTTATACATAAAATATGGCGTGTATAAATAATATATTAAAATAAACCAATTATCCCATAACTAATTTAAACCACATATGAGTGGATAAATAAACCGTTGAAATTAATATCTAATTTCCGAAATTAGTTCAAATTAAAATTTAACTAGATTTAGCTATGTGTTCACAATTAACTTATCATCGACTATGTTAAAATATTCATAGCTGGTGAACTAACCAATTTTACCAAACCGATTCGTTAACCAATTTAAGTTATTCTCCTCTTAATTATTAAACCCTTTGACAGTAAGGAGCGTGCTTATACATACACTACCTAAAAATCAAGCTAAAACAAGATATTGCTTAATGTATCACTATAACTTGTCTAATTATGTAAGACGGCAGAAATATACAGAATAATGATACATGATATAACCTAAATACAATTAAAAAGAAATAAATAAATAAATAAAACTAACTTAAAAATTTAAGATTTTTTTCTTCAAATGTGTTCATGCATTCACGTGTCGGATACAAGAATTACAGCAGTGTACCTAGTATTGGGTCACAAAGAAAAGAAGATCAGTAGTACAACAATAGCACAACACAGCAACCATAACAGAATACTCCCGCAAATAAAAGCAACGAAAACAGCAGTAACCCAGTAATAGCAATCAATAGAGTAGCAGAAAAACCAGTTACCAAAATTGTTGCTTCTAATTTTTAACCCTCGAGAAAAAGAAGCTTGAAGCTTCAGTAAACAATAGGAATTGATGCTGAAGAAATGAAATAAATAAACTCTTTTCTTTTCCCTTTTGAACTCTCTTTAATTCTTAAGATTCGAAAATATTTTTATCTTTTCTGCAGTTCTGAAATTTCACTTCCAAAAATTCTCTCTGCCTTATTAATTACCAGACTTCTGTTATATATACACAAGTGCAAGACTACTACTTAATTATTATTACATACTATTTCTAATTGCCAATAAGAAAAGCAGTCAAACATGGGTCCAGCTGTCCCAAATCTCTTTAACTTTAATAATTACTGCCCCACCCACTTCTGCTTTAATAATTACTATCCCCACCCCTCTTGACATTGTCCCTAACTTTTTCAAATTTACTATTTGTCTTAATGCTTGTCTATTAATTATTGAGAGTCTCATATTCCCCAAATTACTCCCTAAATTATGCCAGAAATAACAGTAGCCGGGTCAATCATCAAACTTAAACCCTTAAGTAGAGCCCACTCAATTATTTCAAAATTTTAAGTCGAAATTACCCCCCTTGAATCACAAAAAACTACTAAACTATCTAAATCCGTTCTTATTTGAATTAAGCTTGTCAACTATAACCAAATTCCTAATCAAATTCAATAATTAACTAATTAACACATGAAACTAATTTTCAGTCAAATTCTACAATTAATCTTATGAACAAACTCATAATTAACAATATTTAATAATCACTTTAACAAAATCAAATTCACCTCAGAATCAAACTTAACAAGACAAGTAGATTCAAAACACTATACTCAATAATCAATTGAACTTTAAGTTAAATCTAACAACATTTCAATCATGATTAAAGACGCGAGTGATTGAACAATAACATTTCTATATTAAATACTTGAACAAAATAAATAAACAAATTTCCTAAACAATCTGGAACTATGATGAACAAAAAATTAAGAAGATAATCAAACAAACATACAACAATTTTGGATCTGAAAATACCAACAAAATATGGACAAGAACAAAATTTAAATCGACTAACCGGATCGAAATAACGATGAACTCGAACGGAAACAAATCTGCCCGGATTATTCTTAAACCAAAAATAGATCGAATCTGCACGGAATTTCAACAACGACATCGACGAATCCATGGCCAACTCGGCAACGATTACATATATATATATGTGGGTGGGAGTTTTAATGTGGGGGACTGGTGGAGGCGGGACAGTGGGGTCGGCGGCGACCGTTAGGTTGCTGGCGTGGCTGCTCGAGTTTTTCGGTGAGCTGGGTGTTCTTTTGTGGAGTTGCGATGGCTACTAGTGTGTCTGCTCGAGTTTTCCAGCGACTGGGAGGTGTGCAGCAGTGGTTCATGATGTGGGGGGGAGTGTTTGGTCGGAGCTGCTGCGACTGTGAGGGGCTGGGGTGACGGCTGTTTGGTCGCTGGTGGTGGCCGGTTCGTCGGACATGGTGGTCGGAGGAGTTATGGTGGTTGGCAGCTGTTCTAACTGTTTCTCATGGCTGCTTCTTTAAAGAAGAAGAAGAAAGGTGGGGGTCTTGCTTTGGTTTTCTGTAGTTGATTTCCAAGACTAGGTTCGTAGTATGTTCGTTTTTGTTTTCTTTTTGTTTTGAAGAAGATGATTCCTCTCTTGTGATGGAAATGGCTGCCCTTTTGTTTTCTAGGTCTAGGGTTGCTTGTGGGGAAGATGAAGAAGAGGGGGTGGGGTGTAAGGGGGTGACGGCTAGGGAGTGTTTTAGGATTTTAGGGTTTGGATTTTTAGGAAATGAAGTGCAAAATGAAAGAAAGGGGATCTTTTAGGTTATGGGGCGGATCGGGTCGGGTCATAGGTCACAGACTGGGTCGTTGGGTAGAATTGGCTTGGGCTTGGGGTTAATTCAAGAATTGGCCCAATTCCGAATTCGTTCTTCTATTTTTTGTTCTCTTTTCTTTTATTAATTAATAAAACTAAAAAAAATACTACGATTAAATTATAAAACCAAGAATTATCTCAAAAATACTAATTAATTTCTAATAATAATTACCATACAAAATTAAACATAATTAAAATAAAATTGCACGATTTGGACATTAAATGCTTAAAAATGCAAAATACATATTTTTTATGATTTTTCATTTTCGTAAAACAAACTTAATTATTCTTAATTGTAAACTTGAATTTTATATACAAATGCAACATATTTTTGTATATTTTATTTAACCAAACAAATAAATATGCACAGATAAAAATTCAAATAATACAAGAAAATAACACAAAATTCACAACCATTGCAAGCAAACTAAAATTATTTCATTTTGAATATTTGAGAGTATTTCTCTTATAGGGCAAAAATCACGTGCTCACAGCTGCCCCTCTTTGCTCGTGAACACGAAGAGTTTTTCGTGCAAAGACAAGTGAGCAGATACGATCGATTTTTGCCCGTTTGAGCACTCTGTGAGAAGCATTTCTTTCAATATTTTGACCGAACCTTTGATGTGGGGGACTGGTGGATGCGGGACAGTGGGGTCGGCGGCGACTGTTAGGTTGCTGGCGTGGCTGCTTGAGTTTTTCGGTGAGCTGGGTGTTCTTTTGTGGAGTTGCGATGGCTACTAGTGTGTCTGCTCGAGTTTTCCAGCGACTAGGAGGTGTGCAGCAGTGGTTCACAATGTGGGGGGGGGGGAGAGTTTGGTCGGAGCTGCTGCGCCTGTGAGAGGCTGGGGTGACGGCTGTTTGGTCGCTCGTGGTGGCTGGTTCGTCGGACATGGTGGTCGGAGGAGTTATGGTGGTTTGCAGCTGTTCTAAGTGTTTCTCATGGCTGCTTCTTTGAAGAAGAAGAAGACATTAAAGGTGGGGGTCTTGCTTTGGTTTTCTGTAGTTGATTTCCAAGACTAGGTTCGTAGTATGTTCGTTTTTGTTTTCTTTTTGTTTTGAAGAAGATGATTCCTCTCTTGTGATGGAAATGGCTGCCCTTTCGTTTTCTAGGTCTAGGGTTGCTTGTGGGGAAGATGAAGAAGAGGGGGTGGGGTGTAAGGGGGTGACGGCTAGGGAGTGTTTTAGGATTTTAGGGTTTGGATTTTTAGGAAATGAAGTGCAAAATGAAAGAAAGGGGATCTTTTAGGTTATGGGGCGGATCGGGTCGGGTCATAGGTCACGGACTGGGTCGTTGGGTGTTTTGGGTTGGGTAGAATTGGCTTGGGCTTGGGGTTAATTCAAGAATTGGCCCAATTCCGAATTCGTTCTTCTATTTTTTGTTCTCTTTTCTTTTATTAATTAATAAAACTAAAAAAATACTACGATTAAATTATAAAACCTAGAATTATCTCAAAAATACTAATTAACTCCTAATAATAATTACCATACAAAATTAAACATAATTAAAATAAAATTGCACGATTTGGACATTAAATGCTTAAAAATGCAAAATACATATTTTTTATGATTTTTCATTTTCGTAAAACAAACTTAATTATTCTTAATTGTAAACTTGAATTTTATATACAAATGCAACATATTTTTGTATATTTTATTTAACCAAACAAATAAATATGCACAGATAAAAATTCAAATAATACAAGAAAATAACACAAAATTAACAACCATTGCAACCAAACTAAAATTATTTCATTTTGAATATTTGAGAGTATTTCTCTTATAGGGCAAAAATCACGTGCTCACAGCTGCCCCTCTTTGCTCGTGAACACGAAGAGTTTTTCGTGCAAAGACAAGTGAGCAGATACGATCGATTTTTGCCCGTTTGAGCACTCTGTGAGAAGCATTTCTTTCAATATTTTGACTGAACCTTTGCTTCAAACGGTTTTCTACATATCCCTCGCTAAAAGCGAATCAGGCCAATGTAGTTCGGAAAGTTTTGGTAGCTGGGACTACTATATGATTGGGATTTTGCTGTTACTATTGCTGCTGTTGCGGCTACTACTTGCCGACCTCCTTATTTCACCATGCTAAAAACAAAATAAGAAGCTAGACTAAAATATGGTCTATGAACTGTAAACTACTATCTATATCTTCAATTTGTCCTTACTGCCTTGCTATCTTGTCAGCTTATGTTTCTTCCGGTGCTTCAATCTTCCAAAAATGATGGGGATGACATGGGTATTTTGACTTCTCAGAACACAAATTTCATCACTTTGTTCTGTTTGCTGGGGATACTGCTTCCTTGATTTAAAGCTTATTATGCAGGGGTTTCTTATTGTAATCCTTGGTATTTATTGAATTCTGCTTCGATTTTGAAATGTAGTCCTCTGTTTTGCAGGCGGGCTCCTGACATGCCTTTAAAAAGATGACACAACCTCCATTCTTCAGGCGGGCTCCTGACTTCTTCAACTTAAAAATAACAACCTCTGTTCTAACAGGCGGGCTCCTGATTTCTTCATTTTTTCTTCAACTTAAAAATAACAACCTCCGTTCTAACAGGCGGGCTCCTGATTTCTTCAATTTAAAATAACAACCTCCATTCTAACAGGCGGGCTCCTGAATTCTTCAACTTAAAAATAACAACCTCCATTCTAACAGGCGGGCTCCTGACTTCTTCAATTTAAAATAACAACCTCCGTTCTAACAGGCGGGCTCCTGCTTTCTTCACCTGAAATATAACAACCTCCGTTCTCACAGGCGTGCTCCATATTTCTTCAACTTAAAATAATAACCTCCATTCTAATTGGCGGGCTCTTGACTTCTTCAATTTAAAATAACAACCTCCGTTCTAACAGGCGGTCTCCTAACTTCTTCAATTTAAAAATAACAACCTCCGTTCTAATAGGCAGGCTCCTGACTTCTTCAATTTAAAAATAACAACCTCATACTGCTTCCTTGATTTAAAGCTTGTTGTGCAGGGGATTCTTATTGTAACCCTTAGTGTTATTGAATTCCGCGTTGACTTTGAAATGTATTCCTCTGTTTTACAAGCGGGCTCCCGATTTCTTCAACTTAAAAATAACAACCTCCGTTCTAACAGGCGGGCTCCTGATTTTTTCAACTTAAAAATAACAACCTCCGTTCTAACAGGCGGGCTTCTGATTTCTTCAACTTAAAAATAACAACCTCCGTTCTAACAGGCGTGACTTCTTCAATTTAAAAATAACAACCTCCGTTCTAATAGGCGGGCTCCTGACTTCTTCAATTTAAAAATAACAACCTCCGTTCTCACAGGCGGGCTCCTGATTTCTTCAACTTAAAAATAACAACCTCTGTTCTAACATGTAGGCTCCTGACTACTTCAATTTAAAAATAACAACGTCCGTTCTCACAGGCAGGCTCCTGACTTCTTCAACTTAAAAATAACAACCACCATTCTAATAGGCGGGCTCCTGACTTCTTCAATTTAAAAATAACAACCTCCGTTCTTACAGGCGGGCTCCTGACTTCTTCAACTTAAAATAACAACCTCCGTTCTAACAGGCGGGCTCCTGATTTCATTAACAACTTAAAAGTAAAATGTATTTGGCAATAATTTATGAAAATACATATTTGGCGATGTATACACAAGCAGGACCACTCAGGTCGAAATAAATCAAATGTAAAATATCCTATTTGAAGGCGGATAAACCTACAATATCCTATTCGAATGCGGATGAACCTGAAATATCCTATTTGAAGGCGGATAAACCTATAATATCCTATTTGAAGGCGAATGAACCTAAAATATCCTATTTGAAGGCGGATAAACCTAAAATATCCTATTCGAAGACGGTGAACCTAAAATATCCTATTTGAAGGCGGATGAACCTAAAATATCCTATTCGAAAGCATATGAACCTAAAATATCCTATTCGAAGGCATATGAACCTAAAATATCCTATTCGAAGGCGGATGAACCTAAAATATCCTATTTGAAGGCGGATGAACCTAAAATATCCTATTTGAAGGCGGATGATAAAATATCCTATTTGAAGGCGGATGAACCTAAAATATCCTATTTGAAGGCGGATGAACCTAAAATATCCTATTTGAAGGCGGATAAACCTAAAATATCCGATTTGAAGGCGGATGAACCTAAAATATCGTATTTGAAGGCGGATGAACCTAAAATATCCTATTTGAAGGCGGATGAACCTAAAATATCCTATTTGAAGGCGGATGAACCTAAAATATCCTATTTGAAGGTGAATGAACCTAAAATATCCTATTTGAAGGCGGACAAACCTAAAATATCCTATTTGAAGGCGGATGAACCTAAAATATCCTATTTGAAGGTGGATAAACCTAAAATATCCTGTTTGAAGGTGGACAAACCTGTTCTTAAATCAAAGAAAATTTTGCCAGTTTAAAGTGCGGTGAGTGATCATGCCCCTCCCGTTGGGAAAAGATATTTCCTTACTTCTTGAATTGCTTTCCTCGTTTCTCCGTGAAAATTTTCAACAATGGTAGAAAATTTTCTGCTCTATTTTTGGTGTTCTTCCTTGTGGCATGTTTTTCTGCTATCAATAGCACTTTCTTTCCCTGTTTCCAATCAAAGAAAATTTGTTAGTTTAAAACATTGTGTGTGGTTCTGACACTCTTGTGGGGGATGGTTTTTCCTTTTCCCATTTCCCTTTCTCTGCGTTCCCAAAACTTGTTGGGGAATGATGTCATTTGCTGGGGATGATATTCCTGCTGGAGATGGGTTTTCCATTTATCCCTTCCCCATTTTGTGTTTCTCAACTTGCTGGAGATAACACTGCTGGGGGATTTTCATTTCCCCAAAATTGGTGTTTCACTCTTCTGAAGGCTGTTGGGGATGACACTGGTTCAAAGACCACTTACCTTAAGGCTTGTCTTATCTTCCTTCTTCCCCAAGAGGGACTTGACTTCAAGAAAATTTTCAAAATGAATGAAAAATTTTCTGCCCCAGTTTAATAATCTTCCTTGCATCACACTTCTCTGCCATCAAAGACATTTCCTCATCTTGCATAATAATTGGAAAGTTGGTGGCAAGTTTTGAAGTCATTTCTTACTTGTTCTGACTAGACAAACATTGATGGGGATTTTTGATAAAAAGGAGAAAGATAAAAAGAAAAAAAATAGAAGACCATGGAAAAAATGACTTTCTAACAAGAAATAACTAAAAACTTATCAAACGCGGATAACAACTCTACTTGGCATGACATGCACATATGGCTTATCCTCCATCGTTAATCGCCTTTCACAATTTTTGTCTTGTGATTTCCATCTGATTATCACCTTTATTTGACTTGTAGTGCCCGAAGGGTTTTCACTTTCAAGCCTCTCTTATTTTGTTTTTCTCTAAGCTTTCGTCGCCTTATGGTGCTAGTGAAGGTTTTCACCGGTAAGACTCTCATTTGCATTACCTTTTAGCTGGGGATTGGGTAGTCACTACTAAGATTCTCTCGTGTTTCTTTTCTGTTGGGTATCAGAGTCTTTTTTGCTGGGAATAAGAGTGTTATGTTCTGATGAGACTCTCGCATTTGCCCGACTTTTCCTCTTTTGAAGACTGATATGAAGGTCTTACTTTGAACCGTAATGTTGGATTTGGATAGGACTAGAAAGAAAGGATATTAAAGGCTCAAAACAAATCAATTTTGGGTTAAACATTTACAACCTTCGGACCTAAATTTATTTATAAACACAATTTTTTTTGCCCCAGTTTCTTACTTGGGGATTTTTGATTTTTTATTTACACTATAACCGAGCTGTGAAGCACCTACGTATCCTCTTTGAGGAATCAGGTCAAACGTAGTTCCCAATTCCTCGTTGTTCTATTTCTCCTTTTCATTCATTTTTCTTTTTCTTTTTCTCTTTCTTTTCTTTTTGTTGTTTTTGTAATGACCCAGCCGGTCGTTTTTGAAATTTACGCCCCGATCCCCAGTTTAACTGTTCCCCTAAGTTCATTTCTGCTATTGTGGTTTGTCGGGAGGGTCGGTTCTGGAATTCGGAGTGTTTTGGGACACTTAGTCCCTAAATAGAAGCTTTATAGTTAGAAAATGGTTTGTAGTCAGAACAGTGTTAAGACGACCTCGGAACGGAAATCTGATGGTTCCATTAGCTCCGTTAGGTGATTTCAGGGTTAGGAGCGCGTTCGGAATGTATTTTGGAGGTCCGTAGCTCTAATAGGCTTTAAATGTCGAAGTTTGAAATTTTGGTGAATCCGAACGATAGGTGAGATTTTGATCTGGGGGTCGGAATGGAATTCCGACAATTTCTGTAGCTTCGTTATGTGATTTTGGATATGTTCGCAAATTTTCAGGTCATTCGGAGGTCGTTTGGTCGGGTTTTAGATCGAATGTGTAATTCGGAAAGTTTTAAGAAATTTAGGCTTGAATTTGATGTGAATTATGGGTTTTGATGTTGTTAGACGTGTTTTGAGGATTGGAACAAGTTCGAATAAGGTATTAGGACTTGTTGGTGTGTTTGGATGAGGTCCCGGGGGCCTCGGGGTGATTTCGGATGGTTAAACGGGAGAAAACATGGAAAATTGCAGGTTTTGGTGCTGGTTCTGTTGTTTTCGCCCTTGCGGAAATGGAACCGCAGAGGCGAGTCTGCTGAAGCGGAATTTGGGGCGCGGAAGCGGAGTGGATCGCAGGGGCGGTCTTTTGGCCGCTTAAGCGGCGTCGCGGGTGCGAGAATGGGACCGCAGAAGCGGTCAGGAGATGGAATTGGGAATTTCGCATAAGCGGATGGCTTCTCGCTTAAGCGAGTCCGCAGAAGCGGACTCCTATTCGCAGGAGCGGAAAGTTCCACAGTAGCGGATGTTTGTCCACAAGAGCGGCCTCGTAGAAGCGACCCTGGGCTGGCAGAAGCAGATTTGGGCCAGCTAGGCCTGGGGATTCGCAGAAGCGACAAATTGTCGCGAAAGCGGTTCCGCAAAAGCGAAAATAGTCCGTAGAAGCAAAAATCGCAGAGGGTTTAATTATATCAGAATTTAGAAATTTCCGAAACATTCCAAACATTGAGGGCTCGGCTTAAGGGGCGAATTTGACAATTTTGAAGGAGAATTCGAGGGGTTTCTTCAGGTAATCAATTATGGACTCCAATTATGATTGTTGTTGATAATATTATGCAAGTTTTTCATGAAAATGGAGGAATTTGGGGTATTTAATGGGGGTTTTCACCCTAGGCTTAAGCTTTGGAAAATCAAAGGTTTGAATGGGAAAATGGAGTCCGAATTTAGTAAACTTTGTATGCTTAGACTCTTATTGAGACGAGGGTTCCGAATATGTAGCTTTCGTCATTTTTCGATAAGCGTACCGAAAATCGGGTTTTGGCAACTTGTGGGTTTTGGTGTATTTTGAATTGTTTTGATTGGGTAATGCCCAATTGGTCTATTTTGATATGATTCTATTGATTTTTATCAGATACTACACCTGTGGAGGCCGACATTCGCGGCAAGAGAGTTGTCTCTTAGCGATATTGTACCGGAGTTGAGGTAAGTGGCTTGTCTAACCTCGTGTGGGGGAACTTTCACCCCTAGGATATTATGTGATAGTTTAAATGCCTTGTACGCGAGGTGACAGGCGTGTACATGCGCTGGTTGATGTAACACACACTTTACTTGAATTGTCCGATTAGTGATATCTCTACTCTTAGCTGATTAAATCTATACTCTTACCTGGTATTAGTTAGAAAAGCATGATTAGCTAGGATTTAACTGTCTAATTGCCTAATTGTCTTACTTGAATTTCTTAATAATTGTTGGTACTAGTTTCGGTGAAGTTGTAGTTAAGCATATTATATTCTCTGTGAGTGTTTCTTTATTTGTTGTGTGGGTGGACTGCGGGTTTGATTTCCGGAGATCCCAAGGCTGTGGGTTTGATTCCCAGAGACCCGGAGTGATATTGTTTGTAGATTGTGGGTTCGATTCCCGGAGATCCAGAGTTATTGATACATTATTGAGATATGGACTGCGGGTTCGATTCCCGGAGATCCTGAGTTATTGATATATTATTGAGATATGGACTGCGAGTTCGATTCCCGAAGATCCTGAGATCATTCAGACACATCTTGAGATATTGAGGCGTGAGCTGCGAGTTCGATTCCCAGAGACCTAGAGATACTGTTATCGGGACTGCAGGTTAAATTCCCGTAGCTCCTGGATTGTTGAATATAGAATAGGACCGTGGGTTCAATTCCCACAGGTCCTGAACTTGTTAATTGAGTTTTGTTACTTGTTGCTAGCTTAATTGTAGACGGTTGCAGTAATCACTTTATTGTTGTTATTTCAGAATTATTATTATTTAAGATTGCTTATTATTGTTATTATCATTTTGTTATTGTTTCTCTCAGTAGGGCCCTGACCTTCCTCGTCACTACTCCATCGAGGTTAGGCTCAGCACTTACTGAGTACCACCGTGGTGTACTCATGCTACTCTTCTGCACACTTTTGTTGTGCAGATCCAGGTACATCAGGATAGGCCCATACTAGGTGATTCGGCAGTACATTTGGAGACCTCGAGGTATGATCTGCTACGTCCGCGGATCCGGAGGCCCTCCTTCTATTTGAAATTTCTAGTAGATGTTTTTCCTTCTTTTCGTTGTTTTAGATACTCTTTACACATAGAGCCTCATTTGTATTTCTTTTATTCTGTGTTACTCGTGGGATTCCGGGTCTTGGTGGCATTTTTATACAGTGTGTTGACGAGTGTATGTGCCAAGCGGCATGGATTACATTCTTAATTATATCGTTTTTCCGTTATTTCTTGTTTATAGTTCATAACTTATATATTCCGCAATGTGTTAGGCTTACCTAGTCACGGGGACTGGGTGCCGTCATGACATGTTCACGATTGGTGAACTAGGGTTGTGACAAGTTGGTATCAAAGCTCTAGGTTCATAGGATTCACGGGACACATACCGGTTACTTAGAGTATCACTGATCGATACAGAGACGTCTGTATTTATCTACGAGAGGCTATGTAACTGTTTAGGAAACTCTTCATTTCTTTTGAATTCCTTGTCGTGTGACATTTTTGGCACCAAATATAAACTACTACTTTCTATTCTCTCACAGATGGTGAGGACACGTGCTACTCGCAACGATCAGGTACCCGCGCCCCCTGTTGCCGCCGTTAGAGGCTGGGGCTGAGGTAGAGGACGAGGACGCGCACGAGGTGCAGCCATAGCACCCGCACGCGCTACCGCTGAGGTACAACAGGTGGATCAGGTTGGAGCACAGGCACCTGGTACACCGACTACAGCTATTACTACTCCAGCATTCCAGGAGACTCTGGCCCAATTCATGAGTATGAATACCACTTTAGCTTAGGCAGGACTACTTCCTCTCGCTGTAGCTACATCCCAAGCCGGGGGAGGGGCATAGACTCCCGCAGCTGTTACACCTGAGCAGCGAGTGCCAGTGGGAAAGGTTCCAGAGATTATGGTTATGCCTCTTGTCGCCCCAGCACAGCCCGGGGGTAGGCCAGCTGCCTCTGAGGACGAGCAGCATAGATTGGAGAGGTTCAAGAAATATGACCCTCCAGTGTTCAGTGGTTTGGCTTCAGATGATGCATTGGGTTTTCTGGAGGAGTGTCATCGTATTTTTCGTACCATGGGGATTGTGGAGACCGGCGGGGTTTCCTTCACTGCTTTTCAGTTTCGTGGGGCCGCTTATGATTGGTGGCGCATGTGTGAGTTGTATTGTCCACAAGAGTCTGCTTCATTGACCTGGACGCAGTTTTCAGATCCGTTTTTGAGGGAGTTTGTTCCCCAGAGCCTTAGGGATTCTTGGCGCTTGGATTTTGAGCGGTTGCGACAGGGCTCCATGTCAGTATCGGAGTATGCTATCAGTTTCACCCGTCTAGCCAGGTATGCACCGGCTTTGGTAGCCACGGTTCGGGAGAGAGTGCGGAGATTTATTGAGGGCCTTATTCCGCCGATCCGGTCCGGCATGGCCAGAGAGTTGGAGACAGATATATCTTATCAGCAGGCAGTTAGTATTGCCAGGAGGATCGAGAGTATGCTCCCTAGAGAGCGGGGAGAGAGGGAGGACAAGAGGTCTCGTGAGTCGGGCCATTTCTCTAGTGCCCGCACTTCGGCAGCCGGTCATTTTGGATAAGGTTATTCCGATCGTCCAGTTCATTCAGCATTACCAGCAGCCGGTAGTACTCCAGCTCTTCCAGCACTTCAGCAGCCTTATTATGCTCCCCCAGTTTCCAGTGCACCTCCTGCCCGGGGTCCTTCCAGGGGTCAGACTAGTGGGGGTGACGTCGGTTAGTCACAGCCACCGCGTCCTTCCATAGCTTGCTTTGAGTGCGGGGATACTCGCCATCTGGTTAGGGAGTGCCCCAGGCATAGGAGGGGAGCACTTCATCAGTCTTTGCAGCCTCAACGTGGTTCTCAGGGCCAACGGGCCATCATTCCAGCTCCAGCTGCCACTCCACCTGCCCAGCCAGCCAGGGGCGGGGATTAGGGTGCCAGAGGCCGCCCTCGAGAGAGGGCACAGGGTAGATTCTATGTTATTCCTGATCGCGCCGCAACTGTTGCATCTGATTCTGTTATCGCAGGTATTATTCTGGTTAGTCACAGGGAGGCATCGGTTATATTCGACCCTGGTTCCACTTTTTCATATGTGTCCTTCTATTTTGCTTCTCATCTAGGTGTGCCTCAGGATTCTTTGAGTGCCCCCATTTATGTTTCCACTCTGGTGGGAGATTCTTTAGCTGTAGACCGTGTGTATCGGTCGTGTTTGGTTACCATTTATGGTTTTGAGACCAGAGCGGATCTATTGTTGCTCGGGATGGTCGATTTTGTTATTATTCTGGGCATGGACTGGTTTTTGCCCCATTATGCTATTCTTAATTGTCACGCCAAGACCGTGACGCTGGTTATGCCATGCATTCCACGTATTGAGTGGAGTGGTACTCTAGGTCACACCCCTAGCCGTGTTATTTCTTTTCTCAGAGCTCAGCGTATGGTTGAGAAGGGGTGTGCTGCTTATCTAGCCTATGTGCGGGACGTCAGTATTGACACTCCCTCTATTGATTCTGTTCATGTGGTACGTGACTTTGCCGATGTATTTCCAGCCGATCTTCCGGGCATGCCGCCCGACAGAGATATTGATTTTGCTATTGACTTGTTGCCGGGCACTCAGCCCATTTCTATTCCACCGTACCGTATGGCTCCTCCCGAGTTGAAGGAGTTGAAGGATCAATTACAGGAGTTATTGGGTAAGGGTTTCATTCGACCCAGTGTTTCGCCTTGGGGTGCTCCTGTGTTGTTTGTGAAGAAAAAGGACGGTTCTATGCGTATGTGTATTGACTATCGTTAGTTGAACAAGGTTACGGTGAAGAACCGGTATCCTTTGCCTCGCATTGATGATTTGTTTGACCAGCTACAGGGCGCACAGGTGTTTTCTAAGATTGATTTGCGCTCTGGGTATCATCGGTTGAAGATTCGGGAGCCAGATATCCCAAAGACTGCCTTCAGGACTCGGTATGGTCACTATGAGTTGCTCGTGATGTCTTTTGGGCTGACTAATGCCCCAGCAGCCTTTATGCATTTGATGCACAGTGTGTTCAGGCCATATCCGGACTCGTTCGTGATTGTTTTCATTGATGATATTCTAGTATATTCCCGAAGTCGGGAAGAGCACGAGCAGCATATGAGGATAGTGCTTCAGATTCTCAGGGAGAAGCAGCTATATGCCAATTTCTCTAAATGTGAGTTCTGGTTGAGTTCAGTGGCATTTTTAGGCCATGTAGTGTCGTGCGATGGTATTCGAGTGGATCCGAGGAAGGTGGAGGCCGTGCAGAGTTGGCCCAGACCCTCCTCCGCTACTGAGATTCGCAGTTTCCTTGGTTTGGTGGGCTATTACCGTCGTTTCGTAGAGGGGTTCTCTTCGATTGCAGCACCTATGACCAGGTTGACCCAAAAGGGTGCCCCTTTTCAATGGACAGATGAGTGTGAGGCGAGCTTTCAGAAGCTCAAGACAGCTTTGACTTCGGCCCCTATATTGATGTTGCCTACAGGTTCGGGGTCCTATACTGTATATTGTGATGCCTCACGAGTTGGACTCGGTGCGGTATTGATGCAGGACGGTAGGGTGATTGCCTACGCATCGAGACAGCTAAAGGTGCATGAGAAGAATTACCCTGTTCATGATTTGGAGCTAGCTGCCATTGTTCACGCCTTGAAGATTTGGCGTCATTACTTGTATGGGGTTCCTTGTGAGATCTATACTGATCACCGGAGCTTGCAGCACTTGTTTAAGCAAAAAAAACCTGAATATGCGTCACAAGAGATGGTTGGAGCTGTCACACCTCCTTTTTCCGCACCCGCGAGGGCGCGAGGAGTTTTTCCAATTAAAGGACAATCGAAACGGGATTTATTTGTTTAATTCAGAGTCGCCACTTGGGAAAATAATGGTGTCCCAAGTCACCGGTTTGATCCCGAACCGAGGAAATTTATGACTTTGTAATATAGTCTACGAAACTAGAAACCTGGATAAGGAATTCTGTTAACCCGGGAGAAGGTGTTAGGCACTCCCGGATTCCGTGGTTTTAGCACGGTCGCTCAACTGCAATTTTTGTTTCTATCTGATTTCTTTATATATTTTATTTGCGTGCTTTTATATTCCGCTTTATTTTTTAGAAGAATTGCGACGTCACGAAAACACATTTCGAGCCGCACCGCAACCAGTACGCCTGTGACTTTAATGTATTTCAGTTTCGTCGAGAGTAAGATTTGGGTCACATAAATGCACACCCGTATTTAGGAAAGTAATTTTATTTACAAGTCGTGCCTAAAGTGTCTATCGTCTTTGTTAACATTGGAAAAGGCCGTGAAATTCGCTAAACGGTCTTCCCGAGTCTAAGTTTTATAACAATTAATTAAGGGCCTCGCAATTGCATTCAGTACGGCGAGGCTCATCTCATTTTATTATTAAAAGGTCAAGCCTATAATATTCTAAGTTTTCTACTTCGTTCATCTCGAAGATCCTGATTAGTTCCCTTTGTATTTAATCAAACAAGCTATAAACTTGCTCTCAATGGATTGTCTCTAAACATTAGTTATGCATTTGAAATAATTCCTCACGTGTTTGTTTCTTCTTTTAGTTCTCATTATCAGTATGCTATTAGCTTGTATTAGGATGAAGCTTTTTCATTTAATATTATGTATTCATTGTTTCTCTGTTAACTGAATTAGGAAATTACATTTAAACAATTCAATTAAACTATAATTCTATAATTGCTGATATTAATGAAAGTATTAAAGTGCCAGCAGTAGCGTATGACTCTTATTGCAGTCTTTATAACATTAAAATGAATATCATGTTAACTCTTAATTCTAAAATCTCGATAATCACTGTACAGAATGGTTGCCAGAATATGTTACATTTAGCTAATCACCTACTTTAAAACAATTCATAAAAAAACTCACGATATGCACAATTTGTAGATCTTTTAACTTGGAATCTAAACACTTGCATTTATCACCTATATATCATATGACATTCCAACCTTATTAGCCCTTGGGACTTACTGTTTTTCTTTTTATAGATGCTAACAAAAATCTACTATGAATTAACTTGAATATATTAGTCCAATCCAGTCAAAACAAGAACTAATCACAATTAAACTAATCCTAAATAAATACAAATGTCTCTAACTAGATCTGTGTATAAAATAGAAAAACAAAGCAGAAAATAAAAATCACGACAGTACACTGAACATTTCAATTCATTCACTTCATTTCTATGGCTTGAGGTTACAAACGTGTACATGAAATAGTAATGGGAGGAGAAGATCAGCAACAGTAGGCAAGAGCAAACAACAGCAAGCAACAGCAACAATGAAACAGTTTGCATCCACCAACACAATAATTTGATCTTCCAGGAAGGATTTACTAAACCTCAGGACCAAACAGAAAACAGAACTTGACCCAACAGTAATCCCAAACAGCTTCAAACAATACTCCAGTGAACTCAACAGGCCATGATTCACTTAAAACACCAAGTTTGACTTGAAAACAAACAATTCATATAGGATCCCTATTGGAACTCTTGATCACTCACTGTAACAATATTAGTTGAACTAATTGGCGGCTTAAAACTTCCCAATACTCTCAAAGATTTTCAGTCTTTCTCAAACTAATCTTAAGACCTTCTGTTATCAGTGTATGTCTATGTCTATGTCTATGTCTGTGTTTTTTTCTGTTCTGTCTCTATGAACACCTAAGACCCTCTCTGTCTATCTCCAGTGTCTCCTTAAACTCACCAGTTGTTTCATGGATTTTAGAATGTTTTTTCTCTGTTCAATCCTCTCTATGTTTAAAAATCTCTCTCTTCAACTCTCCCCTTTTACTCTTACTGTTTTTATCTGTTTCAGATTACTCTCCAATGTCTTTCCCTACTGTGTGTTTGAAAACTCTGTGTATATCCCCCTCTATCACTGTATTTTCAGCTCCCCCTTTCCTCTAATGAACTCTCCCTATACTTATAGCTAAAAACCAACTCCTAAGAGCCAAAGACCAGCCCAAAATAATCACCTCTGCCCACACCTATCTCTGCTGAACCCATACCTCTGTTTTTTTACCACTACATTATGTCTAAGCATGGGTGTTAATATTAAATTGATAAGTGCGGGGCATTAATAGGACACCCTGCTGTATAGCAGGTTCCATTTGGCTATCCTCATGTGCATTGCACTCCTAATTCCTGACTATTGGCAGCTATATCCAGGATATCCTTAATTAAACAATCACTCACAGTTATCAAACCAAGCAAAGGTTTGGATGTAACTAGACAATTCTAATGGTATTTCTGCCAACATGTTAACAATCGAGCCTGCGACGATATTCGTTTAAACAATTACGACCTATACAATCGATAACGACTAATCGACATACAAAATATAGCCTACGAGCAGACTAAGGGGTCCATGATTTGAATCAACAATTTGATGACCTTAAATGAATTAAACTCACTATGCAATCACAGCAAATACCATCAGTCGAAACAGACAAGAGAAAAACAAAATGAATTGACCAAATAAAGGGTCATTCGAGAAGAAGAAAAATAGGGTAAAATTAATCAACAAATGAAAACAAATAACTAGATTTGACAGGATTAATATAGAAACAGAAAAGATAAATACCTCAAACAGCGGCAAACACATGAATCAAACCATTTTGGACCATTTCGGACTCGAACTCTGATTTTGAGGCTAAACGGACTTTAATCGAGTGTTCTCAATTGAGAACACTTCGACTAAAGTCCATTGAGCGACAAAGACCTTCAAATCGGATCGAATCCTTTTCTAGGGTTCTTGAGGGCTTGATTTGGGGTTCGAATTTTTTGGTTATATTCGAACGAAAATAGAGCCGATTAAGGTGAGAGGGAGGTGTGAGGGATGGTTGGTGTGAATTTGAGGTAGTTTGGGATAGATGTCCGAGTTCCGGCGAGTTTCAAAAGGATATTCGAGACGTTTGAGTAACATTCAAGACTAACGGCTAACGGATCCGTGTAGAGGGGTTTTAGGGGGAGCTATGGTGTTAATTTGAGGGTGATTGGCCTACCGGAACCACCGTGAGGCGATATCCGGCAGGCGGTGGACGGCGGCGGACGACGGGGTCTTTGTGTCTCTGATAGATAGAGACGAGGGGGTTTAGGTTTGAAGAACGGGTAATCAGGCCTCTTGGGGTATTAAAATTACCCTTTTAATCCCGACCGTTGGATCCTAAGAGTTAACGGTCGAGATCATTCTCCTGTGGGTATATGGACCGGGTTACGGGTTAGGCGGGTGGATCTGGGTTGTTTGGCTCAGGTGTGTAATTTTGGGCCTTTAATTCTGATCCGTTGGATCGTGACAATCGACGGTCTAGATCATCCAAAGGCCAAGCAAGATGGGGTTAATTGGACTGGGTAAGGGAATGGTTTTGGGCCTGGTATTTTGGACTGGATTTGGCCCAATCAACTCTCCCTATCTCTTTATTTCCTAAGACTAGACTTTATATTGTATTATCTATGTATATATAATATATATATATATACATACATATATATATATATATACAGGTGTGTATATATATATATAATTAACATTAAATGATTAAGTACCAAATCACACAATTGCACATTAAATGACACAAAGGCAATAAATACGTATTTTTGCAATTTTCTTTTCTTTAAAAATTGAACACGGTTTAGTTAATTCCTAAACGCACAATTGAACTCTGAAATGCGCGCGCTCGACATATATTTTTTGTAATTTTTTAAAACAAATAAGCATGCACAGATGAATAAAAATAACACAAAATCCACATAGATCACACACAACACAGAACTATTTTATTTTGAATTTTTGGGAGTAATTCTCGTATAGGGCAAAAATCACGTGCTCACAGCTGCCCCTCTTTGCGCGGAAACATGAAGAGTTTTCGTGCAAAGATAAGTGAAGAGTTTTCGTGCAATGATAAGTGAGCAAGCACTCCGTATGAAGCATTTTTTGAAAAAGTTTGACCGAACCTTCGCTTCAAAAGGTCTCCTACATATCCCTGGCTAAAAGGGAATCAGGTCAATGTAGTTCGGGAAGTTTTTGTAGCTGGGACTACCATGACTGCTGTGATCTTGCTGTTACTGTTGATGCTGCTGATGCCACTGCTTAACTGATCTCCTTATTACACCGTGCTAAACGAAAAATAAGAAGCTAGACTAAGTTACAGTACTACAAATTCTGATCTATCCTTTTTAACTTGATCTTGTCATGCTCCTTGCTATTCTGTCTGACTTGATGTTCCTTCTGATGCTTCTTCTCTTCTGCCAATTGTTATTTCGGCCTATTTTGATTGCCGAACTCCGACCATTGGTTCCTTCTTTGTGATCTTCGAACTATTCTCCTTTGCAATCTGAATCTATCTTTTCTGATCCTTGTTGCCTTCCTTCTGCTTACGAACTCGGATTCATGCCGGGGATTTTCTGTTACATTCAACCGCTTTCCTCAACCAAATTAAAAATGAATCGCCACTCCATTCTTCAGGCGGGCTCCCTGACTTCAACTACTGCTTCAAAAATCGCCAATCCATTCTTCAGGCGGGCTCCCTGACTTCAACTACTACTTCAAAACTAAAATCGCCACTCCATTCTCCAGGTGGGCTCCCTCACTTCAACTACTACTTCAAAATAAAATCGCCACTCCATTCTCCAGGCGGGCTCCCTAACTTCAGCTATAACTTCAAAATAAATCGCCACTCCATTCTTCAGGCGGGCTCCCTGACTTCAACTACTACGTCGAAATAAAATCGCCACTCCATTCTCCAGGCGGGCTCCCTGACTTCAACTACAACTTCAGAACTAGATCGCCTTCCTTTGCTTCTTGTACCATTTTATTCTTGCTGCATCGACTCTTGAACCATCATTTCTCCTAAATCACCTTGTTTCGGAACTGCTTTCCTCCTGGGTCGTGTTGCTTTCCCTCCTGACTGCTGGGGATATCTTTAGAACTGTTTACTTGCCTGCTGAGGATAATGATGCTGGGAAAATTTTCCTTCATTCCCTCCTTTCCTTTGACTCATGCGCTTGAATTTGCGCTGGGATATCTTGTTGTAACCCTCTGCTTTATGGTGGGTTACTGGTTTCAAGACCTGCAATGTAAAGACTGAAGACTTGCCTTTTGTTATACAGGTAGGCGCCTGCTTTTAGTAGCAACTTTTGAATTAAAAATGCATTATGGCAATAATTTATGAAATATGCAAAGGACAATGTAAAATAAAACAAACGTAAAATATCCTATTCGAGGGCGAATAGTCCCATCGTATTCTATTCGAGGGCGAATACTCCCATCGTATCCTATTCGAGGACGAATACTCCCATTGTATCCTATTCGAGGGCGAATACTCCCATTGTATCCTATTCGAGGGCGAATACTCCCATTGTATCTTATTCGAGGGCGAATACTCCCATTGTATCCTATTCGAGGGCGAATACTCCCATTGTATCCTATTCGAGGGCGAATACTCCCATTGTATCCTATTCGAGGGCGAATACTCCCATTGTATCCTATTCGAGGGCGAATACTCCCATGATATCAATGTATGAAAGTGAACAAACCTGAGACGTCCTGTTCGAAGGTGGACAAACCTGAAACATCCTATTTGAAGGTGGACAAACCCGACATGTCATCTTGAATTGCCTTCCTCGTTTCTCCGAGAAAATTTTCAACAACGGCAGAAAATTTTCTGCCCCAGTATTGGTGTTCTTCCTTGTGGCATGACTTTCTTCTATCAATAGCATTTTCTTTCCCTGTTTCAAATCAAAGAAAATTTGTTAGTTCAAAACATTGTGAGCGGTTGTGCCGCTCCTGTGGGGTGGTTTTTTCCTTTTCTCCTTTCCCTCGCTCGGGGTTCCCAAAACATTGTTGGGGAATGATTTCATTTGTTGGAGATGATATTCCTGCTGGTGATGGGTTTTTCCATTTATCCCTTCCCCGTTCTCAACTTGCTGGGGGTTATTTTGTTGAAGGTGAGATTTCCTTTCTTCCTTTACCACTCTGTGTTGTCCGACCACCTCGGAACTTGCTGAAGATAACACTGCTGGTGGATTTTCATTTCCTCAAAATCGGTGTCTCACTCTTCTGAAGACTGTTGAGGATGACACTGGTTCGAAGACCATTCCCCTTAAGGCTTGTCTTCTTCCCCAAGTGGGTATTGACTTCCAGAAAATTTTCAAACTGAGAAGAAAATTTTCTGCCCCAGTTTGATAATCTTCTTTGCACCATACTTCTCTGCCGTCAATGGCATTTCCTTGCCTTGCATAATAATTGGAAAGTTGGTGGTAAGTTTTGCAGTCATTTCTCACTATGTTTTGACTAGACAGACTTTGACGGGGGAAGTTTTTGACAAAAGAGAAAAATAAAAAGAAACAACAAATAGAAGACAGAGGAGAACTGACCCTCTAACAAGAAACGCTATAAAACTTATCAAACGCGGATACCAACTCTACTGGTCATGACATGCACATATGGCCTATCCTCCGTCGTTAATCGCCTTTCACGATTTATGTCTCGTGATTTCCATCTGATTATCACCTTTATTCGACTTGTAGTGCCCGACGGGTTTTCACTTTCAAGCTTCTCTCATTTTGATTTTCTCTCAGCTTTCGTCGCCTTATGGTGCCTGTGAAGGTTTTCACCGGTAAGACTCTCTCATTTGTATCACTTTTAGCTAGGGATTAGGGTGTCACTGCTAAGACTCTCTCGTGTTTCCTTTCTGCTGGGAATCAGAGTCTTTTCTGCTGAGAATCAGAGTGTTATATTCTGATAGGACTCTCTCACTCGCTTGACGTGGCATCTTTTGAAGACTGATCAGAAGGTCTTTCTGGACCGTAATGTGGGATTTGGTCAGGGTTAGAAAGAAATGGTATTGAAGGCTCAAAACAAAATCAATTTTGGGTTCAAAATTTACAACCTTCGGACCTAAATTTATTTATAATCAACACAATTTTTCTTTGCCCCAGTTTTTACTTGGGGAATTTTTATTACTTTATTTACACTATGACCGAGCTATGAAGCGCCTACGGATCCTCTTTGAGGAATCAGGTCAAACGTAGTTCCCAAATCCTTCTTTTCCTTTTTTTTTCATCATTTTTTCATTTTTTTTTTCTTTTTCGTTTCTTTTTGGTTGTTTTTGTTTTTTTTTTCTTCCCCATTTGTGTTTCTAATTTTGGTACCGATTCCGAAGGAGGGGTATGAAAGAAATCAAAATAAGGCTCGAAGGGTTAACGAAGGATAAAATGTTTGGGTAGCAGAACAAAAAGCCTTCGTCATTCCAATCTTCAAAACATGCCAAGTACAAACAACATATTCACGACATCTTCTGGTTGTGCTAGGAGTGATAACCATATCGTCCATTCGCCTTTTTCATCCGCCATTTTAAAGTATTGTTGGACGACACTTCCATTTCAGTAGCACGAGCGAACCCCATGTCAGCATGGTCATTTTGCCTTTAAGGCTTTCTTTGTATTTTACCCGCCCCAAATTTCACGTGGCTCGGGTTCCAAATAATCTCAAATCGTTATTTCTTTTAAAATGCCATAACTATCTTCCAATTCCTTCATGATTCACTTTTAAGATTAGGCCACAATTATGCGTGCATGTCATGTCACTAGAATCGGCGTTCGAACAGATGACAAATCTAAATACGGAAGAACTAACCAAAAGACGACTGGGTAATAAAAGACCGAAAGTTCCATTAAACGGAGAAAAGGTTCAAATACAAACAAGCAAAACCAAAAAAATACAAACCTGAAACGAGACTTGATAAGACTAGGCAAACTGAAATGACCAAAAATGGAAAGATAAGAGGGTTTCACTACAAGACAAAATCTATGTCACAACCCTAGAAACAACTCGGACAAAATAAATGACAACAAAAACAAACCACCGAAAACTCCTCCTGATTACCAAGCATGACTTCTTATATACCAACTTCCGCCGATTGGTTTTGCTTTGGAATACAGATCGGGCATCTTAATTTTCCCTTCCCCTGTGTATCAATTTGATCATATGGGTTTAAGGGTGAGCTGGCAATGGATTCTGATTAATGTTGGGCGCCTCTGGTGTCCGAACCTCGATCTTATTGGTGTCAATAAGATTTTGCACTGCATGTTTCAGTTTCTAACATTTCTCGGTATCATGTCCGGGAGCTCCTGAACAATACTCACAGCTTACTGAGCGATCCACATTTGGGGGTAGGGGATTTGGCACTCTTGTCTCAACAGGGCTCAACAAACCTATCTGCTTCAATTTGTGGAATAGAGCAGTATAAGTTTCTCCCAACTCAGTGAATGTTCTTTGTGTCTTTTCCTTTCTGAAGGCATGATTCCCTCGGAAACCTGGTCCTGGAGGGTTATTGTAAGCCCTTGGTGGTGGATATATGTTTCGGGGAGGGTGATTAGGGTGATTTGGGTAGTAGGGTTTGGCTTGGTAGTGAGGTGAAGGACCTTTCGATCTGGACCAAGTACCCTCCTCTACTGTTGCAACTTCTTCTTTTCTCTTCTTCCCGAATGCAACCCCTGTGCCATTCCGAATAGCTTGAGTTGTTGCTTTCAACGCGGAATAGCTCAATATCTTATTGGACTTAAGTCCCTCTTCTATCATTCCGCCCATTTTGACCACCTCGTTGAAAGATTTACCAACCGATGTCACCAGGTGACTAAAGTAAGTTGGCTCCAGTGTCTGCAAGAAGTAATCCACCATCTCGTTCTCTCTCATCGGTGGATCTACCCTTGCTCCCTGTTCCCTCCGGCGGAACCCAAATTCTCTGAAGCTTTCGGCGGGTTTCTTCTCTAGTTTTAGCAATGATAAGCGATCAGGGATTATTTCAAGATTATATTTAAACTGGCCGATGAATGCTTGGGCCAGGTCATCCCATGTAAACCATCTGCTGGGATCCTGCCTGGTGTACCATTCTAATGCAGACCCTCCCAAGCTCTGACCGAAGTAAGCTATCAGAATTTCATCTCGCCCTCCGGCTCCTCGCATTTTGCTACAAAAACCTCGAAGATGGGCTACCGGGTCACCATGCCCTTCGTATAGGTCAAACTTGGGCAATTTGAACCCAGCGGGCAACTGGACGTCTGGAAATGGGCACAGATCTTTGTAAGCAACGCTGACTTGGTTGCCTAAACCATGCATATTCCTGAAGGATTGCTCCAGGCTTTTGACTTTTCGAATAACTTCCTCATGTTCCAAACTTTTGAAGTGCTTTTCCGGTTCTGCCGGGTTATCCCAGTGAGGGGTGTGTGAATGCGGTTCAGGAGCCTTAAAGGTAGGCTCAGGATCATAACAATGATTGTCATGTATTTGAAAAAGCGGTTCAACGGACGACTTATGTAAAGTAGCAGGTGGAGGTGCCACGAAGACAGGGGTGACCGGAGGAGGAGTATTTTGTCTAGCTGGTGGAACCTGGGATGTATAAGGGTTTTCCCCTTGATAATATGGATAGATTGGTGCACTTGTCGAGGGATCAATAGGCGGACGCTCTGGAGCTGGTGTAAGAGTAGGAAGGTTTGGTGGTGATTGTCCCCTAGCCCAGGCTAGGTGCATCTCTGTTATTTGCTGTCTTAACCGGTCCACCTCATCTTTCATTAGCTGTATCTTTGTTTTCTCTCCATCGAGACTTTTGCCGGAACTAGACATGCTTGCTAGAATTGGCCCTTTTGATCTAGTATGGTAATGGTGATTGGCCAGAATATTCTGTCAAGCCAACCGCTAAACTTTCTGAAAATGCAACAAACTGGTAAGTTCACAGAGTTTAACAGATATGTTATCGCACATTGGATGTAATGCACCTAGTCGGTTAACCATATATGTATTCGCTACATGCATCATTCCAAGCTTTTCCTTTTCCATTATCCTTGAAAACCTCTCTTGTTATTAACTTCCATTTTTTATTTTTTATTTTTTTATTTATTTTTTTTATATATACACATATACAGATGTGGTCGAATCTTATGGAGATTGCCTACGTATCATGACCCCGCATGAATCAGACCGAGCGTAGTTCTTGCAAATTAATGCAAGAAGTAAAGAGATATTTATTTGATTTTGATTTTTTGATTTTTTTTTCTTTGAAGGAAAATTATAGAAGCCGACTCCAACTACAAACTTGTGTAGGAGATTTCTACAAGAAAAAGAATATTTTTTTGGTGTCAATTATGCCCATTTCTACAAAATTGGCCACATAATGGCTTATTTGACAAAATGACTATTTTTGCAAAATTTATTTAAGAAAGATAAACCGGAAATTGTTTTTTGTTTTGTGGCTCATGGGGCATCATTCGGCATCACCATAAACCAACACAAGACTATTTTTTCATAAATTGGCCATGTAATGGCTTATTTAGACAAAGTGGCTCTTTTTGCAAAATTTTATTTAAGAAGATGCAAATTCAAAATTTTTATCCTGGGGCCTATGGGGCATCGTTCAGCACCGACACAGGCCAACACAAGACTGAGGAAGTTAAAATGCAAAAATGTGGCTATTTCAGCAAAACTCCGGCCATGTAATGGCTTATTTGATAAAGTGGTTATTTTTGTAAAGTTGAGTGATGACTCAAAACTTGATTTTTTTTTTTTTTTTTCAGATACATCCTTTCGCATTTCCGCGAGGGAATATTTCCAGGCTGTGTCCAAAATTGTTTACAAATGACTCAAAGTGGCTATTTTTGCAAAAACGGCCTTCGGACGTCTTTTTAAGGGACATTCGCTTATTTTAAGCAAGAATAGCATTACCCGACTTATTTATAACAAAAAATAAAAATTTTGACATTTTTGGTTATTTTTGCAAAAAGGGTGTGAACCCGGACTTGATTTTGCGGCTATGGCCTTGCAACATTTCCACAAGGAATATTTCAAGGTCGTGCCCGCAAATTATTAAAAATGATTCAAAGTGGCTATTTTTGCAAAAAAAAAAAAACAACCTCCCGGTGTCCTTTCGGAACATTCGGCTATTTTCAAAACAGCGTCACTTCGATTTATTGACAAAATTAAACACACATATTTTTTTTTTGATTTTTTAAAGGGGTGGTTGGAACCCAAAACTTGATTTTGAAGGTACGACCTTTCAACATTTCCACATGGAATATTTCAAGGCCATTATTCAAAAAGAAAAGAAAAGTCTTCAAAGTGGCCATTTTTGCAAAAACAGCCTTCCGACGTCCTTTCGGAACATTCGGCTATTTTTCAAAATGGCATCACTTTAATTTTATTGAAAACTAAAACTTCGACATTTTTTTTTAATTTTTTGAAGGGGTGGTTGAACCCGATGAGGGTTGCCTACGTATCTCACCTAGTGGTGAGAATCAAACCTGCGTAGTTCGGTCAGATTATTTTATGACCAATTATTTCAACAAAATTGCTCTTCCTATTTTTCAAATTTTCAAATTTTCGACAGCATTTCATCAATATTTTTGATATTTTTCTATTCCAAAATTCTATTTCTTTTTTTTTGTTTTCAGGAATTTAACCAATCATCGTAATAATACATGATAAATAAATGCAACATATAATATGCTCGGTCTTTGATTACTGGGTCACCTGTCCTAGACGGACCCAACCCCTGTGTTGAGTCCCCTAAGTCAAATGCAACGTGATGCAAATAAGCGTTTCCTACTAGGGATCCGGCATGAAGTCATGTTATTCTAAGCTCGGAACCTCGGTATGTGATCTAGACTGTGTACCCAAGTGGACAACTCGGGCTGAGGAAGGAGCTCCTTTCCGGGAACCAAAAGGCCAACCGGCTTAGAAACTTTCCGAGCCTCTTTATTATTTCGGGGTATGACACTAACAGAATAAGGAGTCTCAACCAGTGAGCACATCCCCATAGGTGAGAAGAGAAGGGTTTCGGCATAGTTTCTATATACAGTTCAGATAGTATCAAAGCGGTAAACATATAGCAGTTTGTATATATAGTTCAGATAGTATCAAAGCGGTAAACATATAGCAGTTTGTATATACAGTGCAACTAGTATCAAAGCGGTAGACATATAGCACATTAATTAAACATATAATAAAATCAGATATAGACAAAAACAACAATTTAACTGAGCTCGAATTCTTAAACCCTGAACCGAAGTTCTGGGTTAGCATTATCCCCAGCAGAGTCGCCAGAGCTGTCACACCTCCTTTTTACGCACCCGCGGGGGCACGAGGGAGTTTTTCCAATTAAAGGACAATCGAGACGGGATCAATTTATTAAATTCCGAGTCGCCACTTGGGAAAATAATGGTGTCCCAAGTCACCGGTTTGATCCCGAACCGAGGAAATTTATGACTTTGTAATATAGTCTACGAAACTAGAAACCTGGATAAGGAATTCTGTTAACCCTGGAGAAGGTGTTAGGCACTCCCGGATTCCGTGGTTTTAGCACGGTCGCTCAACTGCAATTTTTGTTTCTATCTGATTTATTTATATATTTTATTTGCGTGCTTTTATATTCCGCTTTATTTTTTAGAAGAATTGCAACGTCACGAAAACACATTTCGAGCCGCACCGCAACCAGTACGCCTGTGACTTTAATGTATTTCAGTTTCACCGAGAGTAAGATTTGGGTCACATAAATGCACACCCGTATTTAGGAAAGTAATTTTATTTACAAGTCGTGCCTAAAGTGTCTATCGTCTTTGTTAAATTTGGAAAAGGCCGTGAAATTCGCTAAACGGTCTTCCCGAGTCTAAGTTTTATAACAATTAATTAAGGGCCCCGCAATTGCATTTAGTACGGCGAGGCTCATCTCATTTTATTATTAAAAGGTCAAGCCTATAATATTCTAAGTTTTCTACTTCGTTCATCTCGAAGATCCTAATTAGTTCCCTTTGTATTTAATCAAACAAGCTATAAACTTGCTCTCAATGGATTGTCTCTAAACATTAGTTATGCATTTGAAATAATTCCTCACGTGTCTGTTTCTTCTTTTAGTTCTCATTATCAGTATGCTATTAGCTTGTATTAGGATGAAGCTTTTTCATTTAATATTATGAATCCATTGTTTC
Source organism: Nicotiana noctiflora (assembly GCA_032618575.1). NCBI lineage: Eukaryota > Viridiplantae > Streptophyta > Magnoliopsida > Solanales > Solanaceae > Nicotiana > Nicotiana noctiflora. The sequence continues at coordinate 171,230 of JASVEL010012967.1, forward strand.
TCTGTTAACTGAATTAGGAAATTACATTTAAACAATTCAATTAAACTATAATTCTATAATTGCTGATATTAATGAAAGTATTAAAGTGCCAGCAGTAGCGTATGACTCTTATTGCAGTCTTTATAACATTAAAATGAATATCATGTTAACTCTTAATTCTAAAATCTCGATAATCACTGTACAGAATGGTTGCCAGAATATGTTACATTTAGCTAATCACCTACTTTAAAACAATTCATAAAAAAACTCACGATATGCACAATTTGTAGATCTTTTAACTTGGAATCTAAACACTTGCATTTATCACCTATATATCATATGACATTCCAACCTTATTAGCCCTTGGGACTTACTGTATTTCTTTTTATAGATGCTAACAAAAATCTACTATGAATTAACTTGAATATATTAGTCCAATCCAGTCAAAACAAGAACTAATCACAATTAAACTAATCCTAAATAAATACAAATGTCTCTAACTAGATCTGTGTATAAAATAGAAAAACAAAGCAGAAAATAAAAATCACGACAGTACACTGAACATTTCAATTCATTCACTTCATTTCTATGGCTTGAGGTTACAAACGTGTACCTGAAATGGTAATGGGAGGAGAAGATCAGCAACAGTAGGCAAGAGCAAACAACAGCAAGCAACAGCAACAATGAAATAGTTTGCATCCACCAACACAACAATTTGATCTTCCAGGAAGGATTTACTAAACCTCAGGACCAAACAGAAAACAGAACTTGACCCAACAGTAATCCCAAACAGCTTCTAACAATACTCCAGTGAACTCAACAGGCCATGATTCACTTAAAACACCAAGTTTGACTTGAAAACAAACAATTCATATAGGATCCCTATTGGAACTCTTGATCACTCACTGTAACAATATTAGTTGAACTAATTGGCGGCTTAAAACTTCCCAATACTCTCAAAGATTTTCAGTCTTTCTCAAACTAATCTTAAGACCTTCTGTTATCAGTGTATGTCTATGTCTATGTCTATGTCTGTGTTTTTTTCTGTTCTGTCTCTATGAACACCTAAGACCCTCTCTGTCTATCTCCAGTGTCTCCTTAAACTCACCAGTTGTTTCATGGATTTTAGAATGTTTTTTCTCTGTTCAATCCTCTCTATGTTTAAAAATCTCTCTCTTCAACTCTCCCCTTTTACTCTTACTGTTTTTCTCTGTTTCAGATTACTCTCCAATGTCTTTCCCTACTGTGTGTTTGAAAACTCTGTGTATATCCCCCTCTATCACTGTATTTTCAGCTCCCCCTTTCCTCTAATGAACTCTCCCTATACTTATAGCTAAAAACCAACTCCTAAGAGCCAAAGACCAGCCCAAAATAATCACCTCTGCCCACACCTATCTCTGCTGAACCCATACCTCTGTTTTTTTACCACTACATTATGTCTAAGCATGGGTGTTAATATTAAATTGATAAGTGCGGGGCATTAATAGGACACCCTGCTGTATAGCAGGTTCCATTTGGCTATCCTCATGTGCATTGCACTCATAATTCCTAACTATTGGCAGCTATATCCAGGATATCCTTAATTAAACAATCACTCACAGTTATCAAACCAAGCAAAGGTTCGGATGTAACTAGACAATTCTAATGGTATTTCTGCCAACATGTTAACAATCGAGCCTGCGACGATATTCGTTTAAACAATTACGACCTATACAATCGATAACGACTAATCGACATACAAAATATAGCCTACGAGCAGACTAAGGGGTCCATGATTTGAATCAACAATTTGACGACCTTAAATGAATTAAACTCACTATGCAATCACAGCAAATACCATCAGTCGAAACAGACCAGAGAAAAACAAAATGAATTGACCAAATAAAGGGTCATTCGAGAAGAAGAAAAATAGGGTAAAATTAATCAACAAATGAAAACAAATAACTAGATTTGGCAGGATTAATATAGAAACAGAAAAGATAAATACCTCAAACAGCGGCAAACACATGAATCAAACCATTTTGGACCATTTCGGACTCGAACTCTGATTTTGAGGCTAAACGGACTTTAATCGAGTGTTCTCAATTGAGAACACTTCGACTAAAGTTCATTGAGCGACAAAGACCTTCAAATCGGATCGAATCCTTTTCTAGGGTTCTTGAGGGCTTGATTTGGGGTTCGAATTTTCTGGTTATATTCGAACGAAAATAGAGCCGATTAAGGTGAGAGGGAGGTGTGAGGGATGGTTGGTGTGAATTTGAGGTAGTTTGGGATAGATGTCCGAGTTCCGGCGAGTTTCAAAAGGATATTCGAGACGTTTGAGTAACATTCGAGACTAACGGCTAACGGATCCGTGTAGAGGGGTTTTAGGGGGAGCTATGGTGTTAATTTGAGGGTGATTGGCCTACCGGAACCGCCGTGAGGCGATATCCGGCAGGCGGTGGACGGCGGCGGACGGCGGGGTCTTTGTGTCTCTGATAGATAGAGACGAGGGGGTTTAGGTTTGAAGAACGGGTAATCAGGCCTCTTGGGGTATTAAAATTACCCTTTTAATCCCGACCGTTGGATCCTAAGAGTTAACGGTCGAGATCATTCTCCTGTGGGTATATGGACCGGGTTACGGGTTAGGCGGGTGGATCTGGGTTGTTTGGCTCAGGTGTGTAATTTTGGGCCTTTAATTCTGATCCGTTGGATTGTGACAATCGACGGTCAAGATCATCCAAAGGCCAAGCAAGATGGGGTTAATTGGACTGGGTAAGGGAATGGTTTTGGGCCTGGTATTTTGGACTGGATTTGGCCCAATCAACTCTCCCTATCTCTTTATTTCCTAAGACTAGACTTTATATTGTATTATCTATGTATATATAATATATATATATATACATACATATATATATATATATACAGGTGTGTAATTTTGGGCCTTTAATTCTGATCCGTTGGATCGTGACAATCGACGGTCAAGATCATCCAAAGGCCAAGCAAGATGGGGTTAATTGGACTGGGTAAGGGAATGGTTTTGGGCCTGGTATTTTGGACTGGATTTGGCCCAATCAACTCTCCCTATCTCTTTATTTCCTAAGACTAGACTTTATATTGTATTATCTATATATATATATATATGTATATATAATATATATATATATATATATATGTACATATAATTAACATTAAATGATTAAGTACCAAATCACACAATTGCACATTAAATGACACAAAGGCAATAAATACGTATTTTTGCAATTTTCTTTTCTTTAAAAATTGAACACGGTTTAGTTAATTCCTAAACGCACAATTGAACTCTGAAATGCGCGCGCTCGACATATATTTTTTGTAATTTTTTAAAACAAATAAGCACGCACAGATGAATAAAAATAACACAAAATCCACAAAGATCATACACAACACAGAACTATTTTATTTTGAATTTTTGGGAGTAATTCTCGTATAGGGCAAAAATCACGTGCTCACAGGAGCTACTGAAGGACTATGATATTACTATTCTCTATTATCCGGGCAAGGCTAATGTGGTTGCCGATGCCTTGAGTCGTCGGGCAGAGAGTTTGGGGAGTTTGGCATATCTACCAGCTTCGGAGAGGCCTATGGCGATGGATGTTCAGGACTTAGCCAGGCATTTTGTTAGACTGGATCTCTCGGAGCCCAACCAGGTTCTGGCTTGTGTGGTTTCTCGGTTCTCTCTATTTGACCGCATCAGGGAGCGTCAGTTCGATGACCCTCATTTGCTTGTCTTTCAGGATAGAGTTCGGCATGGTGATGCTTGAGATGTTACCATTGGGGATGATGGAGTTATGAGGATGTAGGGGCGTATCTGTGTGCCCAATGTAGATGATCTTCGAGAGCTGATTCTAGCAGAGGCCCATAGCTCGCGGTATTCCATCCATCCGGGTGCCACGAAGATGTATCGGGACTTGAGACAGCATTACTGGTAGAGGCGGATGAAGAGGGATATAGTTGATTATGTTTCTAGATGCCTCAACTGCCAGCAGGTGAAGTATGAGCATCAGCGTCCGGGTGGATTGATGCAGCGGATTGAGATTCCAGAGTGGAAATGGGAGCGCATCACCATGGACTTTGTATCCTGGGCTTCCACGGACTATTAGGAAGTTTTGATTCCATTTGGGTTATTGTGGATCGGCTGACCAAGTCCGCCCATTTCATACCAGTGAGCACTACTTATTTATTGGAGCGACTGGCGGAGATCTATATCAGGGAGATAGTTCGGCTGCATGGTATTCCAGTTTCCATCATTTTAGAAAGAGGCACTCAGTTCACATCACGGTTCTGGAGAGCCGTACAATAGGAGTTAGGCACTCGGGTGGAGCTGAGCACATCATTTCACCCCCCAACTGATGGTCAGTCCGAGCGCACTATTCAGATTGAAGGATATGCTCCGTGCGTGCGTGATTGAGTTTGGAGGTTCATGGGATCACTTCTGCCACTGGCGGAGTTTGCTTATAACAATAGCTACCAGTCTAGTATTCAGATGGCACCGTATGAGGCTCTATATGGTAGGAGGTGTAGGTCTCACGTGGGTTGGTTCGAGCCGGGCGAGGCCAGGATCCTAGGTACTGATATGGTTCAGGATGCAATGGACAAGGTCAAGGTGATTCAGGACAGACTTCGTGCAGCCCAGTCTAGACAGAAGAGTTATGCGGACAAAAAGGTTCGCGATATGGCTTTTATGGTTGGCGAGCGGGTTCTGCTTCAAGTCTCACCAATGAAGGGCGTTAAGAGGTTTGGAAAGAAAGGAAAGCCGAGTCCTAGATTTATTGGTCCTTTTGAGATTTTGAGGCGTGTTGGGGAGGTGGCTTATGAGTTGGCCTTACCTCCCAGCTAGCCGGAGTCCACCCCGTATTTCATGTCTCTATGCTCCGGAGATACCATGGAGACCCGTCGCATGTGTTAGATTTCACTTCTGTTCAGCTAGACGAGGATCTGTCTTATGTTGAGGAGCAGTAGCCATTCTAGACAGGCAAGTCAGGAAGCTATGGTCAAAGAACATCGCTTCAGTAAAGTTTCAGTGGCGGGGTCAGCCTGTCGAGGAGGCGACTTGGAGGACCGAGCAGGATATGCGCAGCCAGTACCCTCATCTCTTCACCACTCCAGATATGTTTTCTATGCTCGTTCAAGCTACTAATAATTATCTGTAACGACCCGACCGGTCATTTTTGAAATTTACGCCCCGATCCCCAGTTTAACTGTTCCCCTAAGTTCATTTCTGCTATTGTGGTTTGCCGGGAGGGTCGGTTCTGGAATTCGGAGTGTTTTGGGACACTTAGTCCCTAAATAGAAGCTTTATAGTTAGAAAATGGCCCGTAGTCGAAATAGTGTAAGACGACCTCGGAACAGAAATCGATGGTTCCATTAGCTATGTTAGGTGATTTTGGGGTTGGGAGCACGTTCGGAATGTATTTTGGAGGTCCGTAGCTCTATTAGGCTTGAAATGCCGAAGTTTGAAATTTTGGCGAATCCGAACGATAGGAGAGATTTTGATCCGGGGGTTAGAATGGAATTCCGACAATTTTTGTAGCTTCGTTATGTTATTTTGGATATGTCCTCAAATTTTCAGGTCATTCGGACGTCGTTTGGTCGGGTTTTAGATCAAATGTGTAATTCGGAAAGTTTTAAGAAATTTAGACTTGAATTCGATGTGAATTATGGGTTTTGATGTTGTTAGACGTGTTTCGAGGATTGGAACAAGTTCGAATAAGGTATTAGGATTTGTTGGTGTGTTTGGATGAGATCCCGGGGGCCTCGGGGTGATTTCGGATGGTTAAACGGGAGAAAATATGGATAATTACAGGTTTTGGTGCTGGTTCTGTAGTTTTCGCCCCTGTAGAAATGGAACCGCAGAGGCGAGTCCGCTGAAGCGGAATTTGGGGTGCGGAAGCGGAGTGGATCGCAGGGGCTGTCCTTTGTCCGCTTTAGCGGCATCGCAGGTGTGAGAATGGGACCGCAGAAGCGGTCAGGAGATGGAATTGGGAATTTCGCAGAAGCGGACTCCAATTCTCAGGAGCGGACGTTTGTCCATAGGAGCGGCCTCGCGGAAGCGGCCCTGGGCTCGCAGAAGCGAATTTGGGCCAGCTAGGCCTGGGGATTCGCAGAAGCGACAAATTGTCGCGGAAGCGGTTCCGCAGAAGCGGAAAAAAGTCTGCAGAAGCGAAAATCACAGAGGGTTTAATTATATCAGAAGTTAGAAATTTCAAAAACATTTCCAAACATTGAGAGCTCAGCTTAAGGGGCGAATTAGGCGATTTTGAAGGAGAATTCAAGGGGTTTCTTCGGGTAATCAATTATGGACTCCAATTATGATTGTTGTTGATAATATTATGCAAGTTTTTCATGAAAATGGAGGAATTTGGGGTATTTAATGGGGGTTTTCACCCTAGGCTTACACTTTAGAAAATCAAAGGTTTGAATGGGCAAATGGAGTCCGAATTTAGTAAACTTTATGTGCTTAGACTCGTATTGAGATGAGGGTTCTGAATATGTAACTTTCGTGATTTTTTGATAAGCGTACCGAAAGTCGGGTTTTGACATCTTGTGGGTTTTGGTGTATTTTGAATCGTTTTGATTGTGTAATGCCCAATTGGTCTATTTTGATGTGATTCTATTGAGTTTATCAGATACTACACCTGTAGAGGCCGACATTCACGGCAAGAGAGTTGTCTCTTAGCGGTTTTGTACCGGAGTTTAGGTAAGTGGCTTGTCTAACCTCGTGTGGGGGAACTTTCACCTCTAGGATATTATGTGATAGTTTAAATGCCTTGTATGCGAGGTGACAGGCGTGTACATGCGCTGGTTGATGTAACACACACTTTACTTGAATTGTCCGATTAGTGATATCCCTGCTCTTAGTTGATTAAATCGTTACTCTTACCCGGTATTAGTTAGAAAAGCATGATTAGCTAGGATTTAACTATCTAATTGCCAAATTGTCTTACTTGAACTTCTTGATAATTGTTGGCACTAGTTTCGGTGAAGTTGTAGTTAAGCATATTATATTCTCTCTGTGTGTTTCTTTATTTGTTGTGTGGGTGGACTGTGGGTTCGATTCCCGGAGATCCCAGGGCTGTGGGTTCGATTCCCAGAGACCTGGAGTGATAATGTTTGTGGACTGTGGGTTCAATTCCCGGAGATCGGAGTTATTGATACATTATTGAGATATGGACTGCGGGTTCGATTCCCGGAGATCCTGAGATCATTGAGACACATCTTGAGGTATTGAGGCGTGGGCTGCGGGTTCGATTCCCGGAGACCCAGAGATACTATTATCGGAACTGCGGGTTAAATTCCCGTAGCTCCTGGATTGTTGATTATAGAATGGGATTGTGGGTTCAATTCCCACAGGTCCTGGACTTTTTAATTGAGTTTTGTTACTTGCTGCTAGCTTAATTGTAGACGGTTGCAGTAATCACTTTATTGTTGTTATTTCAGAATTATTATTATTTAAGACTGCTTATTATTGTTATTATCATTTTGTTATTGTTTCTCTCAGTAGGGCCCTGACTTTCCTCGTCACTACTCCATCGAGGTTAGGTTTGGCACATACTGAGTACCGCCGTGGTGTACTCATGCTACTCTTTTGCACACTTTTGTTGTGCAGATCCAGGTACATCAGGACAAGCCAATACTAGGTGTTATCAACAGTACATTTGGAGACCTCGAGGTATGATCTGCTACGTCCACGGATCTGGAGGCCCTCCTTCTATTCTGATAGTTCTAGTAGATGTTTTTACTTCTTTTTGTTGTTTTAGATACTCTTTACACATAGATCCTCAGTTGTATTTCTTTTAGTCTGTGTTACCCGTGGGATTCCGGGTCTTGGTGGCATTTTTATACAGTGTGTTGACGAGTGTATGTGCCAAGCGGCACAGATTACATTCTTAATTATATCGTTTTTCCGTTATTTCTTGTTTATAGTTCATAACTTGTATATTTCGCAATATGTTAGGCTTACCTAGTCGCGGGGACTGGGTGCCATCATGACATGTTCACGATTGGTGAACTAGGGTCGGGACAGTTTTTGTTGTTGTTTTTTTTTCTCTTTTTTGCTTTTTTTTTCTTTTCTTCTCTTTTTGCTAGTTTGTTTTTCTTTTTCTATGTGTTCCTTTACTACTGAGTCCGAATGAGGGGTATGAAATAAAATAAGTAAGGCTCAAAGGGCTAACGAAGGATAAAGTGTTTGGGTAGCAGAACAAAATGCCTTCGTTATTCCAATCTTCAAAACATTCCAAGTGCAAACAATACAATTAGACATTCACTATATCTTCCGATTATGCCAGGATTGATAACTATATCTGCCCATTCGCCTGTTCATTTGTCATTTAAAGTATTGCTGGACGACACTCTCACTTCAGTATCACGAGCGACCTCTATGTCAACATGGCCAACTTGCCTTTAAGATTTACATGCCCCAGTTTCACATGACTTGGGTTCCAAATAATCTCAAACCACTCTTATTTCCTTTAAATGTCCCGATCACCTCTAAATGGTTTTATGATTACCATTAAAGATTAGGCCCAAACTATGCGTGCATGTCATGTCACTAGAATCGGCGTTTGAACAAAACACAAATCTAAAGATAAAAAGAACTAAACAAAGAAGATGACTGGGGGTAACAAAAGACCGAAAGTTTCATTAGAATAACGGCGAAATGGTTCAATAACAAACCAAAGTACAACCCTAAAACGTAACTTGACAAAACTGCAATGACAAAAATGAAAGGATATGAGGGTTTGACTTCAAGACAAAATCGGGATTACAACCCTGAAAATAACCCGGACAACAGAAATAACAACAAAATAAGCCACCAAAACTCCACTATGATTGACCAAGATATGGAGCATCTTTCCAACTATCAAGCACGGCATGCATCATAGCCATTGAGTTTCGCATCTATATTGCCAAGCCCATTACCAACTTCAAAATCATCAACTTCAACCAATAAGATCTTAAGAGGATTCGCATGTTCCCCGTCACTGTCATCGATCATAATTGCCCCTTTTTGAATCATTCTTTCTACTTCCCTTTTCAAAGAACGACAATTTTCAATGTTGTGCCCTCTGACACTGGAGTGGTATGCGCATCGTGCAGTAGGATCAAAGCTTCTTGCATGTGGATCTGGAGCAGGGATGTCACGACCCGGATTTTCCCCCAATATCGGGATCGTGATGGCGCCTACTCGTGGTAGCTAGGCAAGCCACTGTATTCATACTATCCTGTTTTTAACACAATTTTAATTAAATAAATGCGGAATACTTTATCGAAATGGAAATAACAAATCACAAGGTAAAATCATACTGAAATCCTCTACCCAAGACTTGGAGTCACCAACTCACAAACTACTATGGAATACTACACATAAAAGTCCTGAAGGAAATATAACATAATTCTGTTTGTCTCGGAACAATGAGACTACAGCTATTAACATAAATAAAGAAAGAGACGCCGGGCATGCGGACGTCTGCAAGCTACCTCGGTCTCAAATGTGATCAACTCCCACGCAATCTATTTACTGCTGCTGCTGCTCCTGATCGTAACCTGGACCTGTGCAAAAACGCACGGAAGTGTAGCATCAGCACAACCGACCCCATGTGCTGGTAAGTGCCTGGCCTATCCGGCGAAGTAGTGACAAGCCTAGGACCAGACACCCACATAAACTTGTGCAATTCAATATATATATGTGTACCACAAAATAACAAGAAATAATCAAGTATTAACACAATAAGGAATATCTTAAAGAATTCAACAATTAACCACAGTTAATAATTTCACAAGGAAAAACAAAGTGTAATGTAAACACAAATAATATCAATTCAAGGAATAGAAAACAGTTGCACGGCATCACCCTTCGTGCTTTTACTCTCATCCTCACATCCATAGTACGGCATGATCCTTCGTACATGGTTCGATAATAGGGCACGGCATGATCCTTCGTGCATAATCAATAATAGGGCACGGCATGATCCTTCGTGCATAATCAATAATAAACATGGCACGGCATGATCCTTCGTGCATAATCAATAATAAACATGGCACGGCATGATCCTTCGTGCATAATCAATAATAAACATGGCACGGCATGATCCTTCGTGCATAATCAATAATAAACATGGCACGGCATCACCCTTCGTGCATTATCTCTCTTCCTCACCCAAATAACAATCACAGTTAAGGGCAAAGAAAGAAACAGTAATTCATAAACCGTCCCATCAAGGGCAATCAATAATTGTCTTCACAACAAGTCCCAACAAGGGAGAACAATAACAATTCATCTGTAATATATCTCAAAATAATCATTTTCCAATGACTCACGGTCATACTAGACGCCAGTGTATGGATGCTCGTCACCACGGCCCATACACCGCACTCGATCACATAACACATAACACATAATCCTATTCCCTCAAGCTAGGATAGAACAAACACTTACCTCGAAAGCTTACGAACGATTCAATCCGTAGCAATGCCTTTTCCTTTTGAATTTGACTCCAATCCAATCGTATCTATACACAATTGATTTAATATCATCAATTCTACTTAACAAACTAGTTCATATTGCTAAATATGGTTTTTACAACATTCTGCCCGGAATAGTAAAAACCGACCCCGGCCCACATAATCGAAACTCAAGTTTCGAACCAAAACAAGTTCACCCAATCTTCCATGAGTTCAAATATACAATTTGTTCTTAAGTTCGACTCCAAAACGAGGTCTAAATCGCAAATTCTTTGAAAGCCCTAACTATACCCATTTCTCAAATTTTCAACCAATTTATACATGTTTAAGCCTAAGGATTTGATTGATGTTGATGAAAAATGAAGAAAACGAGTTAACAATACTTACCCAATGAACTTTGATGAAGAAATGCCTAAAAAATCGCCTAAAATGCTGTGGAGAAGAGAGTTGAACAGAAATGGGATTTTTATCCCGTTTCTGTTCAGTTTTCTGTCTTAAATGCACTGGGCGAAAATTTACTCTATGCGATCGCAGGGCCTGTGATGCGATCGCATAGAAGGAAAATGGGGACAACAAAATTACTCTATGCGATCGCGGAGGTCTTATGCGATCGCATAGAAGGAAATGGATGAACTGAAATTACTCTATGCGATCGCAGGGAATGGTACGCGATCGCATAGAAGGAAATTCTGGGCCTCGGTCTTACTCTATGCGATCGCGAAGGATAGTATGCGATCGCATAGGAGGAAAAGTGGAAGTTATGCGATCGCATGGGCTCTATTGCGATCGCACAGAAGGATTTTTGGGACCTCTAATCTTTGCTCTATGCGATCGCGGCCTCACCTATGCGATCGCATAGAAGAAAATCTCTGTGCAAAAATTGCAGAGTTTCTGCTGCAATTTCAAGTTCAAAACCATCCCGTTACCTATCCGAAACTCACCCGAGCCCTCGGGGATTCAAACCAAATATGCACACTAACTCAAAAATATCATACGAACTTGTTCGCGCGATCAAATCGCTAAAATAACATCAAAATCAATGAATTGAGCCTTAAAACTCAAGAATTCTTTTAAATTTCATAATTTCCAAAATTTCCAATTTAAGGCCGAAACACGTCAAACGACGTCCGTTTTCAACCAAACTTTACAGGAAGCGCTTAACCAATATATATGACCTGTACTGGGCGTCGGAACCAAAATACGAGCCCGATACCAGTACTTTTTAATAAAAATTCAGTTTCATTTTCCTTAAACATTTTCAGAAAACAATTTAAGAGAAAAATTCTTTTACCGGGGTTCTAGACCTCGGATTTCAATTCCGGACATATGCCCAAGTTCCATATTTTTTTACGGATTTTCTGAGACAGTCAAATCACGGATCCGGGTCCGTTTACCAAAAATGTTGACCAAAGTCAACCATATCAATATTAATATCAAAATTCTTCTACTTTTTCACATATTTCACATATTTCAACATAAATATTTTTCAGCTTTGTGCCGGACTGTGCACGCAAATCGAGGCAACATAGAATGAGGTTTTCAATGCCTCAGAAGCTCGAAATGATTAATTAAATAAGTGATGACCCTTTGGGTCGTCACAATCTCCACCTCTAAACAACCGTTCATCCTCGAACGGACAAAAGAAAGAAGTACCTGAGTCAGGAAACAAATGTGGGTAGCGGCTCCGCATATCAGACTCGGACTCCCAAGTCGATGCCTCAGGAGGCTGGCCTCTCCACTGAACACGCACAGAAGGATAACTCTTCGACCTCAACTGTCGCCGGTCTAGAATGGCTACCGGCTCCTCCTCGTAAGATAGATCATTGTCCAATTGGACATTACTGAAGTCTAACACATGTGTGGGATCGCCGTGGTATCTCCGAAGCATAGATACATGAAAAACTGGATGCACGGCTGATAAGCTAGGTGGCAAAGCTAATCTGTAAGCCACCCTCCCACTCTGTCTAGAATCTCAAATGGACCAATATACCTAGGGCTGAGCTTGCCCTTCTTCCCAAACCTCATCACGCCCTTCATAGGCGACACCCGGAGCAATACTCGTTCACCAACCATGAAATCTACATCTCGAACCTTACGATCCGCATAAGTCTTTTGCCTAGGCTGAGCTGAACGCAATCTCTCCTGAATAGTCTTGACCTTATCCAAGGCCTCATGAACTAAGTCTGTACCCAACAACCGAGCCTCTCCCGGTTCAAACCATCCGACCGGTGATCGACATCGCCTACCATACAACGCCTCATACGGAGCCATGTGGATGCTAGATTGGTGGCTGTTATTGTAGGCGAACTTCGCTAATGGTAGAAACTGATCTCACGAGCCTCCGAAATCAATGACACCAGGCTCGAAGCATGTCCTCGAGAATCTGAATAGTCCTCTCGGACCGGCCATCCGTCCGAGGATGAAATGCTGTACTCAGCCGAACCCGGGTGCCTAACTCCTTGCTGAACCGCTCTCCCGAACCGCGAGGTAAGCTGCGTACCCCGATCGGAGATAATAGATGCGGCACCCCATGGAGACGAACAATCTCCCTAATGTAAACCTCCGCTAACCTCTCCGACGAGTAGGGGACAGATACTGGAATAAAGTGTGCTGATTTGGTCGGCCTATCAACAATGACCCAAATAGCATCAAATTTCCTCCGAGTCAAAGGAAGTCCCAGTAACGAAGTCCATAGTGATCCGCTCCCATTTCCACTCGGGAATTTCAATCCTCTAGAATACACCACCGGGTCTCTGGTGCTCATATTTCACCTGCTGACAATTTAGACACCGAGCGACATACGCAACGATATCTTTCTTCATTCTGCGCCACCAATAGTGCTGCCGTAAGTCCTGGTACATCTTCGCGGCGCCTGGGTGAATAGAATACCGCGAACTGTGGGCCCTCGCTAAGATCAACTCTCGAATTCCTTCGACATTGGGCACACAAACTCGACCCTGCAATTTCAATACCCCATCATCATCTAGGTTTACCTGTGTGGCACCTCCCCGCTGTATTGTATCTCTCGACTCACGCAAATGAGGATCATCAAATTGCCTCTCACGGATACGCTCTAATAAGGAAGAACGAGCGACCGTGCAGGCTAGCACCCTGCTAGGCTCAGAAATGTCTAATCTCACGAACCGGTTGGCTAAGGCCTGGACATCTAGAGCTAATGGTCTCCGATTGACCGGAATATATGCAAGACTACCCATGCTGGCATACTTTCTACTCAATGCATCGGCCACCACATTGGCCTTACCGGGTGATATAATATAGTAATATCATAGTCTTTTAGCAACTCTAACCATCTCCGCTGTCGTAGATTCAACTCCTTCTGTTTGAATAAGTACTGTAGGCTTTTGTGATCAGTGTACACCTCACATGTCACACCATATAGATAATGCCTCCGGATCTTTAAGGCATGAACCACTGCTGCTAACTCAAGATCATGAACTGGATAATTCTTCTCATGTATCTTTAAGTGCCTCGAAGCATAAGAAATAACCTTACCATCTCGCATCAATACCGCTCCAAGCCCTGTACGAGATGCGTCACGATAAACGCGTATAAGGCCACGTGCACTGTAGGTAGTACCAACAACGGTGCGGTCGGTCGAGGCCGTCTTGAGCTTCGAAAGCTCGCCTCACACTCCTCGAACCACACAAATGGACACCCTACGGGTCGACACTGGTCATCGGGGCGCAATAGAAGAAAACCCCTCTGCAAAACGACGGTAGTAACCTCGCTAATCCCAAGAAACTCCGTATCTCGATCATTGAAGCTGGTCGAGGCCAATTCGGGCTGCCTCGATCTTCTTTGGGTCTACCGAATACCTTCCACGGATACGATGTGACCCGAAATGCTACCGAACTCGGCCGAACTCACATTTAGAAAATTTGGCATATAGTCGATTATCTTTCAGAGTCTGAAGAACCACTCTGAGGTCCTGCTCGTGCTCTTCCTGGCCGCGGGAGTATACCAGGATGTCGTCTATAAAGACTATCACGAACAGATCTAAGTAAGGCATGAATACCCGATTCATCAACTCCATGAATGCTGTCGGGGCATTGGTCAACCCGAAGGACATGACCGAGAACTCATAATGCCCATATCTAGAGCGAAAGGCACTGTCTTAGGAATGTCGGCCGCCCTGATCTTCAGCTGATGGTAGCCCGACCTCAAGTCTATCTTAGAGAATACCCTCGCTCCCCGGAGTTGGTCAAACAAATCATCAATCCTCGGCGGTGGATATTTATTTTTGATAGTCACCTTGTTTAACTGCCGGTAATCAATACACATCCGCGTCGAGCCATCCTTCTTCTTTACAAATAATACAGGTGCTCCCCAGGGGGAAACACTGGGCCTGATAAAGCCCTTCTCAAGAAGGTCCTGCAGCTGATCTTTCAACTCTTTTAGTTCCGGCGGGGCCATACGATAGGGTGGAATAGAGATGGGCTGAGTGCCCGGTGCCAAATCAATACAGAAATCAATATCCCTGTCGGGTGGCATGCCCGGCAGGTCTGAAGGAAAAACCTCCGGAAACTCCCGTGCAATAGGGACCGACTCAATGGAGGGAACTTCTGCGCTGGAATCGCGAATATAAGCCAAATAAGCTAGACACCCCTTCTCGACCATACGTCGAGCCTTAACATAAGAAATAACAGTGCGAACGGAGTGGCTTGAGGTACCCTTCCACTCTAATCGGGGTGATTCTGGCAAGGCTAAGGTCACAGTCTTAGCATGACAATCTAGAATAGCATGGTATGGGGACAACCAGTCCATCCCCAATATGACATCAAAATCTACCATATCCAAAAGCAACAGATCAACACGGGTCTCGAGACCCCCAAATATAACTACGCACGAACGATGCACCCGATCGACTACAATGGAGTCACCCACTGGTGTAGCCACATAAACTGGAATATCCAGAGCATAGCTGGGCACGGCCAAATACAGTGCGAAGTAGGAAGACACATAGGAATATGTAGATCCAGGGTCAAATAATACTGAAGCACCTCTGCCACACACAAGAATAGTACTTGTAATCACGGCATCTGATGCCTCTGCCTCTGGCCTGGCTGGTAAAGCATAGAATCGGGGATCTGCACCTCCCTTCTGAGCTGCGTCTCTAGGACGACCATCAACTGGCTGACCTCTACCTCTGGCTGGACGGTCTCCACCTCTACGGTCTCGACCTCCACCTCTATAATCTCTACCCCCGCCTCTGGCTGGCCTGGGCAGGCTGAGGGTCAGCTGGGGCCCGAATCATAGGACGAGGACCTCGCTGCTGAGAGTTGCCCGCTGCTATAGGGCAATTCCTGATAAAATGACCCGGGTCGCCACAACCGTAGCAACTCTTAGACTGATAGGGCTGCTGGCCCTGACGACCTGAATGGCCTCCACGAACGCTCTGAAGAGGCTGAGCACTAATAGGAGACTGGTCTGAATAATACCCCGAGAACCACGATCACCTGATCCACCCTGTGAAGCCTGAAGGGCGGAATGAAAAGGCCTGGAAGACTGACCTCTATCAAAGGATTCTCTGCTACCAGAGGAAGAACCACCAAATCTACCTGAATGACGAGGCCTCTTATCTGAAGAATAACCGCCTCCCCTAGCAAGAGCCATCTCAACTCTGCGTGCTGCATTGGCTGCCTCCTGAAATGATATGTCACTCCCCACGCCCATAGCCATCTGGAGTCTAATCGGCTGATTAAGCCCATCTATAAATCTGCGGATCCTCTCCCGCTCCGTGGGAAGTATCACTACTGCATGACGAGCCAAGTCGATAAATCTCATCTCATACTGTGTAACTGTCATAGTGCCCTGATGGAGGCGCTCAAGCTGCCTCCGAAGTACATCCCTCTGAGTAGCAGGGAGAAACTTCTCCATAAATAGTTCCGCAAACTGGTCCCATGATAAAGCTGGGGACCCTGCTGGTCGAGTCAGACAATAATCTCTCCACCAAGTCTTGGCGGATCCTGCAAGTCTGAAGGTACAGAAATCAACTCCGTTTGTCTCCACGATCCCCATAGTCTTGAGAATCTCATGGCAACTGAATAAGAAGTCCTGAGGATCCTCTGATGTGGCACCGCTGAAAGTAGTGGTAAATAGCTTGGAGAACCGATCAAGCCTCCATAACGAATCGAAGTCATGGCCGTTCCATGACCAGCATGAGTCGTGGTACTCGGTCGAGTAGCCACGGTGGTCGGATGCGGTGCTCGAGGTCGAGGAGCTGCGGCTCCGGAGTATGAGCAATAGGGTACGGGCCCCTCCTCCGGCCGAGAAGTGGCTGGGGCAACCGATAATAAACCCGCTCCGGCAATGCTGTCAATGAACCCCCTCGTATTCGTCTATTCCCACGTTCTGTAATTCCTCATAACAGCGGTCAAGCACGATCCCGTGGGTTCTCAAAAGATGCACCGCTGAAGGTGGTAGGGAAGAGTTTGGTGAAACCTATCCGACCTCCGTAAAACTTTTGAAGGCGTTGTTGATCCATCACCAGCCTGTGCCATTGTTCGGCTGAAGAAGCGGTACGTGACTTCGCCATTCGTGGGAAGACATGAGTAGAAATTCAATTTAACATTTGAAGAATGAATTCGCACGATAAGAAAGAACAATGAGAGACTTTTCCTAACTCAATAGACTCTGGAGGACAAGTACAGAAGTCTCCGTACCTACCTCTCAAACTCTACTAAGCTTGTTCGTGAGTGGTGAGACCTATGTAACCTAGAGCTCTGATACCAACTTGTCACGACCCGGATTTTTCCCCCAATATCGGGATCGTGATGGCGCCTACTCGTGGTAGCTAGGCAAGCCTCTGTATTCATACTATCCTGTTTTTAACACAATTTTAATTAAATAAATGCGGAATACTTTATCGAAATAGAAATAACAAATCACAAGATAAAATCATGCTGAAATCCTCTACCCAAGACTTGGGAGTCACCAACTCACAAACTACTATGGAATACTACACATAAAAGTTCTGAAGGAAATATAACATAATTCTGTTTGTCTCGGAACAATGAGACTACGGCTATTAACATAAATAAAGAAAGAGACGCCGGGCCTGCGGACGTCTGCAAGCTACCTCGGTCTCAAATATGATCAACTCCCACGCAATCGATTTACTGCTGCTGCTCCTGATCGTAACCTGGACCTGTGCAAAAACGCACGAAGTGTAGTATCAGCACAACCGACCCCATGTGCTGGTAAGTGCCTGGCCTATCCCGGCGAAGTAGTGACAAGCATAGGACCAGACACCCACATAAACCTGTGCAATTCAATATATATATGTGTACCACAAAATAACAAGAAATAATCAAGTATTAACACGATAAGGAATATCTTAAAGAATTCAACAATTAACCACAGTTAATAATTTCACAAGGAAAAACAAAGTGTAATGTAAACACAAATAATATCAATTCAAGGAATAGCAAACAGTTGCACGGCATCACCCTTCGTGCTTTTACTCTCATCCTCACATCCATAGTACGACATGATCCTTCGTACATGGTTCAATAATAGGGCACGACATGATCCTTCGTGCATAATCAATAATAGGGCACGGCATGATCCTTCGTGCATAATCAATAATAAACATGGCGCGGCATGATCCTTCGTGCATAATCAATAATAAACATGGCACGGCATGATCCTTCGTGCATAATCAATAATAAACATGGCACGGCATGATCCTTCGTGCATAATCAATAATAAACATGGCACGGCATCACCCTTCGTGCATTATCTCTCTTCCTCACCCAAATAACAATCACAGTTAAGGGCAAAGAAAGAAACAATAATTCATAAACCGTCCCATCAAGGGCAATCAATAATTTTCTTCACAACAAGTCCTAACAAGGAAGAACAATAACAATTCATCTGTAATATATCTCAAATAATCATTTTTCCAACGACTCACGGTCATACTAGACGCCAGTGTATGGATGCTCGTCACCACAGCCCATACACCGCACTCGATCACATTATTCATAACTGAATTCCTATTCCTACAAGCTAGGATAGAACAAAAACTTACCTCGAAAGTTTACGAACGATTCAATCCGTAGCAATGCCTTTTCCTTTTGAATTTGACTCCAATCCAATCGTATCTATACACAATTGATTTAATATCATCAATTCTACTTAACAAACTAGTTCATATTGCTAAATATGGTTTTTACAACATTATGCCCGGAATAGTAAAAACCGACCCCGGGCCCACATAATCGAAACTCAAGTTTCGAACCAAAACAAGTTCACCCAATCTTCCATGAGTTCAAATATACAATTTGTTCTTAAGTTCGACTCCAAAACGAGGTCTAAATCGCAAATTCTTTGAAAGCCCTAACTATACCCATTTCTCAAATTTTCAACCAATTTATACATGTTTAAGTCTAAGGATTTGATTGATGTTGATGAAAAATGAAGAAAACGAGTTAACAATACTTACCCAATGAACTTTGATGAAGAAATGCCTAAAAAATCGCCTAAAATGCTGTGGAGAAGAGAGTTGAACAGAAATGGGATTTTTATCCCGTTTCTGTTCCGTTTTCTGTCTTAAATTCACTAGGCGAAAATTTACTCTATGCGATCGCAGGGCCTGTGATGCGATCGCATAGAAGGAAAATGGGGACAACAAAATTACTCTATGCGATCGCGGAGGTCTTATGCGATCGCATAGAAGGAAATGGATGAACTGAAATTACTCTATGCGATCGCAGGGAATGGTACGCGATCGCATAGAAGGAAATTCTGGGCCTCGGTCTTACTCTATGCGATCGCGAAGGATAGTATGCGATCGCATAGGAGGAAAAGTGGAAGTTATGCGATCGCATGGGCTCTATTGCGATCGCACGGAAGGATTTTTGGGACCTCTAATCTTTGCTCTATGCGATCGCAGCCTCACCTATGCGATCGCATAGAAGAAAATCTCTGTGCAAAAATTGCAGAGTTTCTGCTGCAATTTCAAGTTCAAAACCATCCCGTTACCTATCCGAAACTCACCCGAGCCCTCGGGGATTCAAACCAAATATGCACACTAACTCAAAAACATCATACGAACTTGTTCGCGTGATCAAATCGCTAAAATAACATCAAAATCAATGAATTGAGCCTTAAAACTCAAGAATTCTTTAAAATTTCATAATTTCCAAAATTTCCAATTTAAGGCCGAAACACGTCAAACGACGTCCGTTTTCAACCAAACTTTACAGGAAGCGCTTAACCAATATATATGACCTGTACCGGGCGTCGGAACCAAAATACGATCCCGATACCAGTACCTTTTAATCAAAATTCAGTTTCATTTTCCTTAAACATTTTCAGAAAACAATTTAATAGAAAAATTCTTTTACCGGGGTTCTAGACCTCGGATTTCAATTCCGGACATATGCCCAAGTTCCATATTTTTCTACGGATTTTCTGAGACAGTCAAATCACGGATCCGGGTCCGTTTACCAAAAATGTTGACCAAAGTCAACCATATCAATATTAATATCAAAATTCTTCTACTTTTTCACATATTTCACATATTTCAACATAAATATTTTTTAGCTTTGTGCCCGGACTGTGCACGCAAATCGAGGCAACATAGAATGAGGTTTTCAATGCCTCAGAAACTCGAAATGATTAAATAAATAAGTGATGACCCTTTGGGTCGTCACAAGGGAGCAGCTCAATCAAGCAAGCATGCTTTAGCCTTTCAAACAGAGTTGCATAAGATTCTCCGATAGGGGTGAGATCTTTTTCTCGTTTCAACAACCTCTCCTTCCTAAGTGCGTCATTTGGTCTGAAACCAGATCCAGAGGTTTTCCGGTATGCTCGTGAGGGTGGATAGGCTTTTTGTAGAGCTGGGTACTTGGAAAGTGAAGTATGATTTTAGGGGTCCCGGGGAGATTAGTGGTGTTGGGGACGGGAGTAGCATTGGGAAAAATAACCGGAGGACGAGTGATGGAGCTACTCGGGTGGCTGGAAAAGCTGTGATAGGCGGGTACATATGGAGAGTGTGGTGGATCATTTGGCATTGGGTTTAGTGTACGAGTGAGGATAGAGTCTAGGAAGCTAGGTGGTGGCGAGGGTGGTGGTTTCCCATCCATCCATGCCCGATACATGTCAGCCACATGTTGTCTCAACATTTTGACTTCTTCTACCAACCCATGGTTCTGTTCAACCAGGTGTTGTCGGTCATCGACCCACTCAGTTCTGAGGTTCCCTGTCATTGTCCTTTGTCTATGTTTTAGCAGGGAAGTGTTACCATACCCAACCACCTTAATTTTATCAACAGTTCAAAATAAAATATGTTAGAAATGGACTCATTCGGTCCCCCTTATTAACAATATTTTTTTGATTTTTTTTTGATATGGTCGAATATTATGGAGATTGCCTACGTATCATGACCCCGCATGAATCAGACCTTGCGTAGTTCGTGTCAATGAAAGGTCAATAACAATACAACATTATTTTTTAGAATTTTTTTAATTTTTTTAAAAAAATAATGCAAACTTGATTACAAAGTTTTAAAAACTGACCATACTAACAAACTTTGCCCAAATTACATACTTGAAAATCAGACACCATATGCTCTAATCAAAAGAAATATAAATTTTAAAAAATAAACTGGCATATTCTTTCCTTTTTTTGCCAATTTCAACCAGATGGCTATTTATGCAAACACGGTCCTTCTCAATTTCACACAAATTTTGAGGCCGGAAAGGATTATTTTACAAACTCGTCTGTTCTTTTACAAAAATGGCCTTTCGACAAATGAAAGATACTATAAAGCTATTTTGGCAAGAACGGGGTAAAACACCACAAAGGCTGGCTCGACTTATTTTGACCAAAAATCCAAATAGTATTCGCAAATAAACTGACGCCTTTTTTATTATTAAAATGAAAAGAACTGGTTTTGAAAACACGGCCTTTCAGCTTCTCAGGAACGAAGATTTTAAGGTTGTGTGGGTCTCGGTCAAAATCTAAAAAAGATGACCCAAAGGTGGTTGTTTATACAAAATCAGCCTTCCAGCGTCCCTTTCGGAAACATTCGGCTATTTTTGACAAAACAGCATCACCAGACTTATTTATGACAAGAATTAAAATTTTGATATTTTTGTTTTTTGGGCTATTTTTGCAAAAGGGAAGGTTGGACCCGATGGGGGTTGCCTACGTATCTCACATCCGGTGAGAATCAAACCCGCATTGTTCGGTTAATGTCACGACCCTAGTTCACCAATTGTGAACATGTCGTGATGGCACCCAGTCCCAAAGACTAGGTAAGCCTAACACGTTGCGGAATATATAAGTTATAAATACTTAAATAAGAAACAGCGGAAAAATAAAATAAAAGATATGTAATCCGTGCCGCTTGGCATATACATCCGTCACACAATGAATAAAACACTACCAAGATCCGGAACCCCACGGTAACACAGACTAAAAGGGAAATACAACCGTGGCTCTATGTGTAAAGAGTATCTAACAACGAAATGAAGAAAAATGTCAACTAGTAATACTAGAATAGAAGGGAACCCTCCGGATCCGCGGACGTAGCAGATCATACCTCGAAGTCTCCCGGAAAGCTGCGGAATCACCTAGTATGAGCATGCTCTGATGTACCTGGATCTGCACAACAAAAGTGTGCAGAAGAGTAGCATGAGTACACCACGGCGGTACTCGGTAAGTGCCAAGCCTAACCTCGATGGAGTAGTGACGAGGTAGGTCAGGGCCCTACCGAGAAAACAATAATATAATGATGATAACAAAATAAACAGTTTAAATGATAATAATTTCCGAAATAACAACATTATGATGATTACCGCAACTGTCTACAATTAAACTAACAACAAATAACCAACTCAAATAAACAAATCCAGGATGTGTGGGAATTGAACCCACAGTCCCATTCTCAGTACCTACGGGTCTCCGGGAATCGAACCCGCGACCCATGTCTCGATAATATCTCAATAACTCGGGATCTCCGGGAATCGAACCCGCCGGCCCTACCAATAAGTCGGGATCTCGGGAATCGAACCCGTAGTCCACATTTTAATAATCTCCGGATCTCGGGAATCGAACCCGTAGTCCATATTACAATAAGCTCGGGATCTCGGGAATCGAACCCGTAGTCCATATTTCAATAAGCTCGGGATCTCGGGAATCGAACCCATAGTCCATATTTCAATAAGCTCGGGATCTCGGGAATCGAACCCGTAGTCCATATTCAGAGCAAGTAAAGGAATACACAGAGAGAAGTATAATATGCTTAATGATAACTTCGCCGATGAACAGCGCCGGCGATTACCAAGAAAACTCAAGTAAGTCAATTAAGCAACTAGACGGTTAGATTCTATCTAATCATGCTTTTCTAACTACTACCGGGTAGGAATATCGAATTTAACAACTAAGAACAGGAATATCACTCATTGAACATTTTGAGTAAAGTATGTGTTCAACAACCAGCGCATGTACACGCCCGTCACCTCGCGTACAAGGCATTTAAAGTATCACAATAATATCCTAGGGGTGAAAGTTCCCCACACGAGGTTAGACAAGCCACTTACCTCAATTCTGGTACGAAACCGCTAAGCAATAACCCTCTTGCCACGAATGTCGGCCTCCACAAGTGTAGTATCCGATAAAAATCAATAGAATCACATCAAAATAGGCCAATTGGGCATTACCCAATCAAAATAACTCAAAATATACCAAAACCCACAAGTTGCCAAAACCCGACTTTCGGTACGCTTATCGAAAAATCACGAAAATTATATTTTCGGGTTCCTTATCTCAATACGAGTCTAGGCATATAAAATTTACCAAAATCGGACTCCATTTGCCCACTCAAATCAGAGATTTTCTAACATTTAGGCCTAGGGCTCAAACCCACCTTTAATCTTCCAATTTCGGTGAAATAATCACGGATTTCATGATAAACCAACGAATTAAGGTCAAGAAACTTACCCCCGATGATTTCCCGATGATATCCCAGCGTTTCCCTTCAAAATCCTCTCTTGGAGCTCAAAAATGGCGTTTTTGTGTATGGGGGTCGCGGGTGTTATGTTCTGAACTTAAGCTCACTGCCAGACCCCATTGCTCATCGCGTTCGCGTTACTGTTCACGCGTTCGCGATGAACAATCCAACTTCTTCTACGCGAACGCGAAGTAACCCACGCGTTCGCGATGACCTGCGAACATTACCTATCGCGAATGCGACGATCCCCACGCGTTCGCGATGACCTGCGAACATTACCTATCGCGAACGCGACGATCCCCACGCGTCCGGGAAGAACAATTTCCCTTCCTCAACGCGAACGCGACGACTCCCACGCGTTCGCGAAGAACAACCTTCCAGTCGACCATTTTTCTTCTACGCGTACGCGACACCTGGGACGCGAACGCGGTGCTTCCTCTTTCCCTTCTACGCGATCGCGACTCAAGGGACGCGAACACGATGCTTTTCCCTACCATGCCTACGCGAACGCGGCCATTGCCACGCGAACGCGTAGGCTTAACGTCTGCTGCACTGCTGCTGCATTTTCTGCAGAAATTTTCATGTTCCAAAATGCCGGATGATGGTCCGAATTCATCCCGAGGCCTCCGGGACCCCAACGAAAACCACCAACATACTCCAAAATACGATACGAACTTATTCCAATCATAAAAACACGTCTAACAACATCAAAACCCATAAATCACATCGATTCAAGCCTAAGTTCCTTCAAAACTTACAAAACTAACATTCAATCCAAAACCCGGCCAAACGACGTCCAAATGACCTAAAAATTTGCGGACATATCCAAAATCACATAACGAAGCTACAGAAATTGTCGGAATTCCATTCCGACCCCCGGATCAAAATCTCACCTATCGTTCGGATTCGCCAAAATTTCAACCTTCGGCATTTCAAGCCTAATTGAGCTACGGACCTCCAAAATACATTCCGAACGCGCTCCCGACCCCGAAATCACCTAACGGAGCTAATGGAACCATCGGATTTCCGTTCCGAGATCGTCTTAACACTGTTCCGGCTACGGGCCATTTTCTAGCTTCAAAGCTCTTATTTAGGGACTAAGTGTCCCAAAATGCTCAAATTTTCAGAACCGACTCTCCCGGCAATCCACAATAGCAGAAATGAACTTAGGAGAACAGTTAAATTAGGGATTGGGGCGTAATTTTCTAAAACGACCGGTCGGGTCGTTACAGTTAAATAAAATATATAAGCTACATTTGTAAATGAAACAGACAATTTTTTATTTTATTGAAAAAAAACTAAACCCCTTTTTTTATTTTAAGAAATAATCAGACTTTTTTTTAATTTAAAAAAAACATATCTTTTTCTTTTCTTTTTAATTAAAAAAACTATTTTGGAACTAACAAATTTCACCCCATTTTTTCTCCATTTTCCTCAATATTAAAAATCCGGTAAGCATGCAAGTCTGAAGCAAATAAATGCATAAAATAAATAGGATGTAGCAGGATGGCCTTTTCATTTCAGGTTGCCTATCCTAGACGGACCCAACCCCTGTGTTGAGTCCCCTAAGTCAAATGCACGTGATGCAAACAAACGTCCTACTAGGGATCCAATATGAGTTTATTATTCTTCTACGTTTAAATTGGTCTAGGCCTGGCTTACCCGAGCAGACAGCTCGAGCCGAGGAGGAGGCAGCAGCCCGGGAATACAGAAGCTTCACCGGTTTTGCAACTTATCCAAACCTCGTTCTAAAGTGGGAATTAGATACTATACAAAAAAGATGTCACACGAAGTGCACCCTTCTTCTTGATTTAGAAGACTCGGAGAGGAGATTGGTTTCGGCACAATTTATATGTACAATCCAGATAATATCAAAGCGGTAACATTTAGCACATTAAGCATGAAAGCATGTAGAAAAATCAAATAAAGCCAAATATAACAATTTAACTGGGCTCTAATTCTTGATCCCTGAACCTAAGTTCTGGGTCCTTTATCCCCAGTAGAGTCGCTAGAGCTGTCACACCTCCTTTTTTTGCTAACCCGCGAGGGCGCAAGGGAGTTTTTCCAATTAAAGGACAATCGAAACGGGATTTATTTATTTAATTCAGAGTCGTCACTTAGGAGATTTATGGTGTCCCAAGTCACCATTTGAATCCCGAATCGAGGAAAGATTGACTCTGTTAAACAGTCCGCGCATCAGAAATCTGAATAAATAATTCTGTTAACCCAGGAGAAGGTGTTAGGCATTTCCGAGTTCCGTGGTTCTAGCACGGTCGCTCAACTGTTATATTCGGCTTGATTATCTGATTTTTAACAAATATGAACTAATCTGCAAATTTTTTACTCTTATCTGCTTTATTAATATTATTATTATTATTATTTTAACAAAGAATTGCAACTCTGTGAAAATGTATCTCGAACCACGTCACATTAATGTACTCGTGGTTGTTGACATATTTTGACCCCGTTGAGATTTGGATTTGGGTCACATAAATGTGCACCCGAGTTTAGGGAGATAAAATTATTAAATATGCGCCTAAAGATACTAACGCGTTATTATTTTGAGAAAAGCCGTGGAATTCGCTAAACGGCATGTCCCATAATCTAAGTAATATTTATTAAACAAGTATGAGGACCCCGCAATTTGTAACTATTTTGGCGAGGCGTGCCTTATTTATTTTAAAAGGGCAATCCTAAAGTGACTACATTTTTTCTATTAAGTTCGTCTCTAAATAAAAAGAGAAAAATCTTAATTAATTACGAGTTTAATAATATGTAACACACTAGTTGCTAGATTAATACCAATATTGATGGAAGAGAAATTAATTTTAAAATAATTTCGAATAAAATAAAAAAAAATAAAACTTCGAAATTACAAATAAAAATAAAATAAATTTCGAAATTATAAATATAATAAAATTAAATTTCGAAATTATAAATAATAGATAAAATAAAATTTCGAAAATTTTAATATAATAAAATAAAATTTCAAATTTATAAATAAAAGATAAGATTTGACAACTAAATATTGAAAAAAAATTGAACATAGCTAGATTAAAACTTACATTGCTATATGAAACTATTAAAATCAATTCCTAAAATGGCTACATTTTTATGAATTCATCTCCAAAATAAAAGGAAACAAATTTTCTTTATTAATCTACGTGATTGGAATTATATCTTATTAATCGGATTAAAATAGGCGCAACTGACAAATTGTAATCAAATTAGCACAATAGAAAATTATGTCATACATTACTAAAATTGATGTTATAGATAAAATATGGCGTGTATAAATAATATATTAAAATAAAGAAATTATCCCATAACTAATTTAAACCACATATGCCTGGATAAATAAATCGTTGAAATTAATATCTAACTTCCGAAATTAGTTCAAATTAAAACTTAACTAGATTTAGCTATGTGTTCACAATTAACTTATCATCGACTATGTTAAAACATTGATAGCTAGTGAACTAACCAATTTTATCAAACCGATTCGTTAACCAATTTAAGTTATTCTCCTCTTAATTATTAAACCCTTTGACAGTAAGGAGCGTGCTTAAACATACACTACCTAATAGTCAAGCTAAAACAAGATATTTCTTAATGTATCACTAAAACTTGTCTAATTATATAAGACGACAGAAATATACAGAATAATGATATGTGAAATAACCTAAATTCAATTAAAAAGAAATAAATAAATAAATAAATAAGCTAACTGAAAAATTTAATATTTTATTCTTCAAATGTGTTCATGCTTTCACGTGTCGGATACAAGAATTACAGCAGTGTACCTGGTATTGGGTCACAAAGAAAAGGAAGATCAGTAGTGCAGCAGTAGCACAACACAGCAACCACAATAGAATAATCCCGCAAATAAAAGCAACGAAACCAGCACTAACCCAGTAATAACCCAGTAATAGCAATTAATACAGTAGCAGAAAAACCAGTTACCAAAGTTGTTGCTTCAAATTTTTAACACTAGAGAAAAAGAAGCTTGAAGCTTCGGTAAACAATAGGAATTGATGCTGAAGAAATGAAATAAATAAACTCTTTTCTTTTCTCTTTTGAACTCTCTTTAATTCTTAAGATTCGAAAATATTTTTATCTTTTCTACAGTTCTGAAATTTCTCTTCCAAAAATTCTCTCTGCCTTATTAATTACCAGACTTCTGTTATATATGCACAAGTGCAAGACTACTACTTATTTATTATTACACACTATTTCTAATTGCCAATCAGAAAAGCAGTCAAACGTGGGTCCTGCTGTCCCCATTCTCTTTAATTTTAATAATTACTGTCCTTACCCACTTTTGCTTTAATAATTGCTGTCCCCACCCCTCTTGACATTGTCCCTAACTTTTTCAAATATACAATTTTTCTTAATGCTTGTCTATTAATTATTGAGGGTCCCATATTTCCCAAATTACTCCCTAAATTATGCCAGAAATAACAGCAACCGGATCAATCATCAAACTCAAACCCTTAATTAGAGCCCACTCAATTATTTCAAAATTTCATGTCCAAATTACCCCCCCTGAAATCACTAAAACTACTAGACTATCTAAATCTGTTCTTATCTGAATTAAGTTTGTCAGCTATACCCAAATTCCTAATCAATTTTAACAATTAACTAATTAACACATGAAACTAATTTCCAGTCAATTTCTACAATTAATCTTATGTACAAACTCATAATTAACAATATTTAAGAATCACTTTAACAAAATCAAATTCACCTCAGAATCAAACTTAACAAGACAAGTAGATTCGAAACACTAAACTCAATAATCAATTGAACTTTAAATAAATCTAACAACATTTCAATCAGGATTAAAGACGCGAGTGATTGAACTATAACATTTTTATATTAAAAACTTGAACAAAATAAATAAACAAATTTCCTAAACAATCTGGAACTATGATGAACAACAAATCAAGAAGATAATCAAACAAACATACAACAACTTTGGATCTAAAAATACCAACAAAATATGGACAAGAACAAAATTTAAATCGACTAACCGGATCGAAATAACGATGAACTCGAACGAAAATAAATCTGCCCGGATTTTTCTTAAACCCAAAAGAGTTCGAATCTGCCCGCAATTTCAACAACGACATCGACGAATCCACGGCCAACTTGGCAACGATTATACATACATACATACATACATACATACATACATACATACATACATACATACATACATACATACATACATATATATGTGTGTGTGTGTGTGGGGGGGGGGGTGGGAGTTTGAACGTGGGGGACTGGTGGAGGTGGGACAGTGGGAACAACGGCGGTTGTTTGGTTGCTGGCATGGCTGCTCGAGTTTTTCGGTGAGCTGGGTATTCTTTGGTGGAGTTGCTATGGCTACTGGTGTGGCTGCTCGAGTTTTCCGGCGACTTTGAGGTGTGCGGTAGTGGTTCATGACGTGGGGGGGTGTTTGGTCGGAGCTGCTGCGACTGTGAGGGGCTAGGGCGACGGCTGTTTGGTCGCTGGTGGTGGCTAGTTCGTCGGACGTGGTGGTCGGAGGAGTTATGGTGGTTTGCAGCTGTTCTAAGTGTTTCTCATGGCTGCTTCTTTGAAGAAGAAGAAGACGTTAAAGGTGGGGGGTGTTGCTTTGGTTTTCTGTAGTTGATTTCCAAGACTATGTTCATAGTATGTTCGTTTTTTTTTTCTTTTTGTTTTGAAGAAGATGATGCATCTCTTGTGATGGAAATGTCTGCCCTTTTGTTTTCTAGGTCTAGGGTTGCTTGTGGCGAAGATGAAGAAGAGGGGGTGGGGTGTAAGGGGGTGACGGCTAGGGAGTGCTTTAGGATTTTAGGGTTTGGATTTTTAGGAAATGAAGTGTAAAATGAAAGAAAGGGGATCTTTTGGGTTATGGGGCGGACCGGGTTGGGTCATGGGTGACGAACTGGGTTGTTGGATATTTTGGGTTGGGTAGAATTGGCTTGGGCTTGGGGTTAATTCAACAATTGGCCCAATTCCGAATTCGTTCTTCGATTTTTTGTTCTCATTTCTTTTATTAATTAATAAAACTAAAAAAATGCTACGATTAAATTATAAAACCTAGAATTATCTCAAAAATACTAATTAACTCCTAATAATAATTACCATACAAAATTAAACATAATTAAAATACAATTGCACGATTTGGACATTAAATGCTTAAAAATGCAAAATACATATTTTTTATGATTTTTCATTTTCGAAAAACAAAATTAATTATTCTTAATTGTAAACTTGAATTTTATATACAAATGCAATATATTTTTGTATATTTTATTTAACTAAAAAAATAAATATGCACAGATAAAAATGCAAATAATACAAGAAAATAACACAAAATTCACAACCATTGCAAGCAAACTAAAATTATTTTATTTTGAATATTTGAGAGTATTTCTCTTATAGGGCAAAAATCACGTGCTCACTGACCTCTCCACTGCATATGAACCAAAGGATAACTCTTCTATCTTAACTGATGAACCTACCAGTCCGAAATAGCTACCGGCTCCTCCTCGTAGGTCAAATCCTTGTCCAACTAGATAGTGCTGAAATCTAACACGTGGGATGGATCGCCATGATACTTCCGAAGCATGCACACAAGAAAATACTGGATGTATCACTGATAAGCTTGGTGGAAATGCAAGTTTGTAAGCCACCTCTCCCACGCGATCAAGGATCTCAAAAGGCCCGATGAACCTAAGGCTTAACTTGCCCTTCTTACCAAACAGCATCATACCCTTCATGGGCGACCATCGAAGAAGCACTCAGTTTCTTACCATGTAGCATCACGAACCTTACGATCGGCATAACTCCTTTATCCGGACTGAGCTGTACGAAATCTATCCTGAATGATCTTAACCTTATCCAAAGTATCCTACACTAATTTTGTACCCGATAACTGAGCCTCTCACGGCTCAAACCATCCCACTGGTTATCGACACCGTCTACTATACAATGCCTTATAGGGAGCAATCTAGACTCTAGGCAAACTCCGATAATCGCAAGAACTAATCCCAAGAACCTCCAAAGTCAAAAACAGAGGCACGGAGCACATCCTCCAAAATTTGAATAGTACACTCGGATTGTCCGTCCGTCTAAGGATGAAATGATATGCTCAACTCGAGCCACGTATCACACTCACGTTTTACTACCCTCCTAAAATGTGATGTAAACTGCATACTTCAATCAGAAATGATATACATGGGCACATCAAGGAGAGGAACGATCTCATGGATATAAATCTCTGCCAATAGCTTCAAAGAATAGGAAACTGCCATACTCCACCAAATTTCCTCTGAGTTCGTAGGAGACCAACAATGTAATCCATAGTGATATGCTCCCATTTCTACTCAGGAATCTAAATCATCCGAAGCAAACCACCATGTCTCTGATACTTGTACTTTACTTGCTTAAAATTCAAACACCTACTCGTACTTTGCTTGCTTAAAATTCCAACACCACATTACATATGCAACAATATCCTTCTTAACTCTATTCCACCAATAATACTGTCATAAGTCCTGATATATCTTAGTGGCGCCTGGATGAATAGAATAAAGGGAATTATGGGCCTCCTCTAGAATCAACTCAGAAAGTCTATCCATAATAGGCGTACAAACAAGACCGTGCATCCTTAAAACTCAATCATCTCCAATTGTAACCTACTTGGCATCTCTATGCTGCACTGTGTCCCTAAAGAAAAGAAAAGTAGGATCATCATACTGCCGCTCCCTTATACCGTCAAACAAGGAATATCGAGCGACTCTACAAGCTAGAACACGACTGAGCTCAGAAATATCCAATCTCACGAACTGACTGGCCAAAGACTGAACATCTAATGCATGCGGTCTCTCATTGACTAGAATATATGCAAGGCTGATCATATTAGTTGACTTCCTACTCAAAGCATCGGCCACCATCCTGGCCTTCCCGAAATGATACAATATGGATATATCATAGTCTTTCAGTAGCACCAACCACCTTCTCTACCTCAAATTGATCTCCTTCTGCTTGAACAAATACTGCACACTCTTGTGATCTGTGAACACCTCACACGACACACCATATAGATAGTGCTCCAAATATTCAGCATATGAACAATGGTTGTTAGCTCCAAGTCATGAACTGGATAATTCTTCTCGTGAATCTCTAACTCTCGCAAAACACATGTAATAACCTTGCCACCCTACATCATTATTGTACCAAGTCCAACATGATATGCATTATTGTCACGACCCGGATTTTCCCCCAACATCGGGATCGTGATGGCGCCTACTCGTGGTAGCTAGGCAAGCCATTGTATTCATACTATCCTGTTTTTAACAAAATTTTAATTAAATAAATGCGGAATAACAAATCACACGGTGAAAATCATACTGAAATCCTCTACCCAAGACGTGGAGTCACCAACTCACAAACTACTATGGAATACTACACATAAAAGTATGAAAGAAATATAACATAATTCTGTTTGTCTCGGAACAATGAGACTACAGCTATTAACATAAATAAAGAGAGAGACGCCGGGCCTGCGGACGTCCGCAAGCTACCTCGGTCTCAAATATGATCAACTCCCACGCAATCTATTTACTGCTGCTGCTGCTCCTGATCGTAACCTGGACCTGTGCAAAAATGCACAGAAGTGTAGTATCAGCACAACCGACCCCATGTGTTGGTAAGTGCCTGGCCTATCCGGCGAAGTAGTGACAAGCCTAGGACCAGACACCCACATAAACCTGTGCAGTTCCATATATATGTATACCACAAATAACAAGAATTAACCAAGTAATAACACAATAAGGAATGTCTCAAAAGAACTCAACAATTAACAACAGTTAATAAGTTCACAAGGAAAAACAAAGTGTAATGTAAACACAAGTAATATCAATTGAAGAAATAGCAGATAGTTGCACGGCATCACCCTTCGTGCTTTTACTCTCATCCTCATCAAATAAGCAAATAAAGTACACGGCATCACCCTTCGTGCTTTTACTCTCATCCTCACATCCATGGTACGGCATGATCCTTCGTACATGGTTCAATAATAGGGCACGGCATGATCCTTCGTGCATAAATAAATAAATAAACATGGCACGGCATCACCCTTCGTGCATTATCACTCTTCCTCACCCAAATAACAGTCAAATAAGTTCACAAGGAAAACAAGGTATAATGGAAACACAAGTAATATCAAGTCAAGAAATGACAATCAATTGCACGGCATCACCCAAATAAAATATAATGGAAAAACAAGTAATATCAAGTCAAGAAATAGCAAACAATTGTACGGCATCACCCAAATAAAATATAATGGAAAAACAAGTAATATCAAGTCAAGGAATAGCAAACAATTGCACGGCATCACCCTTCGTGCTTTTACTCTCATCCTCACCAAATAAACAAATAAAGTACACGGCATCATCCTTCGTGCTTTTACTCTCATCCTCACATCCATAGTACGGCATGATCCTTCGTACATGGTTCAATAACAGGGCACGGCATGATCCTTCGTGCATAATCAATAAATAAACATGGCACGGCATTAACCTTCGTGCATAATCAATAATAAACATGGCACGGCATCACCCTTCGTGCATTATCTCTCTTCCTCACCCAAATAACAATCACAGTTAAGGGCAAAGAAAGAAACAATAATTCATAAACCGTCCCATCAAGGGCAATCAATAATTTTCTTCACAACAAGTCCTAACAAGGAAGAACAATAACAATTCATCTGTAGTATATCTCAAATAATCATTTTTCCAACGACTCACGGTCATACTAGACGCCAGTGTATGGATGCTCGTCACCACAAGCCCATACACCGCACTCGATCACATAACACATAACACATAATCATATTCCCTCAAGCTAGGATAGAACAAACACTTACCTCGAGTGCTTATGAACAATTCAATCCGTGGATATGTCTTTTCTTTCAATTTGGCTCCAATTCAACCGTATCTATACACAATTGATTTAATATCATCAATTCTACTCAACAACTAATTCTTAACACCAAATAACACTTTTTCAACATTCTGCCATGAATAGTAAATTTCAACCCCGGGCCCACATGGTCGGAATTCGGGGTTAGGACCAAAATCCGGTTACCCATCCCCCCACGAGTTCATGTATATAATTTGTTTCAAAATCGGACCTCAATTCGAGGTCCAATTCCCTAATTTATGAAAAACCCTATTTTCTAACAAAAACAAGAATTTTACCATGAAAACATTTGATTTCTAATGAAAAACATGTTTAATGATGTTAGGAATTGAAAGAATTAAGTAAAAAGTGACTTACAATCGATATGATGAAGAAGAAATCCTTGAAGAATCGCAAATGGGTGTTTTGGTTTTGTAAAAATGTGAAGAAATGATTGAAATCCGTGTTTTTCAGGTCTCTGTGTTCGCATTTGCGAACATGGGTTCGCAATTGCGAACCCCGACCAATTTCCGGAGTTTGAAAAATAAGCTAAGGGTGGGAAGTTCGCATTTGCGAACATTTCTTCGCATTTGCGAAGCCAAGGCAAAACTGGGAAGTTCGCATATGGGGAGGTTCGCATTTGCGAACTATTGTTCGCATTTGCGAACCCAGGCGGAATAGTGGCCAGTTCGCATTTGCGAACTATAGCTCGCATTTGCGAACACAGGCACTGAAGGGTCAAGTTCGCATTTGCGAACTATTGTTCGCATTTGCGAACACAGACACAATAGGGGGGAGTTCGCATTTGCGAACTATTGTTCGCATTTGCGAACTATGCAGAATAGTGGGGAGTTCGCATTTGCGAACTATTGTTCGCATTTGCGAACTCTGCAGACCAGTTGCAGACAGCAACTTCTAACATGAAAAATTGATCTCGTGGCCTATCCAAAGTTCACCGAGCCCTCGGGGCTCCAAACCAAATATGCACATAACCTCAAAAACACATTATGAACTTGTTCGTGCGGTCACATCGCCAATATCACCTCGTTTTCATCAAATCAAGCCTCAAATGCATGATTTTCATACCTTTAGTTTTCAAAACTTTCAAACTTGGGACTCAAGGTCCAAAACCTCTCAAACGACATCCAAATGTCACCAAACTTTACAGAAATCACATATATAATATTTAAGTCTTGTACCGGGCGTCGGAACCAAAATACGAGCCCGATACCAAGGTCAATTAATTTATTTCCCTTAATAATTGCATCAAAAACAATTTCACATAAAAATTCATAACTTGGGCTCTAGGCCTCGAATTCGACTCCGGACGCATGTCCAAGTCCCATATTTTCCTACGGACCTCTCGGAACCATCAAATCTTGGGTCCGGATCCGTTTACCAAAAATGTTGACCGAAGTCAACCATATCAATATTAATATCATTTTTATCCAAATTTCTCATAGAATTCATATTTTCTATCACAAAAATCTTTCCGGCTACATGCTCGGATCGTGCACGTAAATCGAGGCAACATAGAATGAGGTTTTCAAGGCCTCGGAAGCTCGAAATTATTAATAAAATAAGTGATGACCCTTTGGGTCGTCACAATAGATCAGGATTGAAACGTGATGGGTTTAAGATCTACCCCAGGTTCCTTCGAACCAAGATACAAGGTCAGAGTGCCCATCCTCGAACGAGTCCGTGACCTCGAGGAGGCTGACCTCTCCACTGAACACGCACAGAAGGATAACTCTTCGACCTCAGCTGTCGAACCTGCCGGTCTAGAATAGCCACCGGCTCCTCCTCGTAGGATAGATCATTGTCCAATTGGACGGTACTGAAGTCTAACACATGTGTGGGATCGCCGTGGTATCTCCGAAGCATAGATACATGAAAAACTGGATGCACGGCTGATAAGCTAGGCGGCAAAGCTAATCCGTAAGCCACCCCTCCCACTCTGTCTAGAATCTCAAATGGGCCAATATACCTAGGGCTGAGCTTGCCCTTCTTCCCAAACCTCATCACGCGCTTCATAGGCGACACTCGGAGCAATACTCGTTCACCAATCATGAAATCTACGTCTCGAACCTTACGATCCGCATAAGTCTTTTGCCTAGACTGGGCTGAACGCAATCTCTCCTGAATAGTCTTGACCTTATCTAAGGCCTCCTGAACTAAATCTGTACCCAACAACCGAGCCTCTCCCGGTTCAAACCATCCAACTGGTGATCGACATCGCCTACCATACAACGCCTCATACGGAGCCATCCGGATGCTAGATTGGTAGCTGTTATTGTAGGCGAACTCTGCTAATGGTAGAAACTGATCCCACGAGCCTCCGAAATCAATAACACGGGCTCGAAGCATGTCCTCAAGAATCTGAATAGTCCTCTCGGACTGGCCATCCGTCTGAGGATGAAATGCTGTACTCAGCTGAACCTGGGTGCCTAACTCCTGCTGGACCGCTCTCCAGAACCGCGAGGTAAACTGCGTACCCCGATCAGAGATAATAGATATTGGCACCCCATGGAGACGAACAATCTCCCTAATGTAAACCTCCGCTAACCTCTCCGACGAGTAGGAGACAGATACTGGAATAAAGTGTGCTGACTTGGTCAACCTATCAACAATGACCCAAATAGCATCAAATTTCCTCCGAGTCAAAGGAAGTCCAGTAACGAAGTCCATAGTGATCCGCTCCCATTTCCACTCGGGAATTTCAATCCTCTGGAATACACCACAAGGTCTCCGGTGCTCATATTTCACTCGCTGACAATTTAGACACCGAGCGACATACGCAACGATATCTTTCTTCATTTTGCGCCACCAATAGTGTTGTCGTAAGTCCTGGTACATCTTCGCGGCGCCTGGGTGAATAGAATACCGCGAACTGTGGGCCTCTGCTAAGATCAACTCTCGAATTCCTTCGACATTGGGCATACAAACTCGACCCTGCAATTACAATACTCCATCATCATCTAGGTTCACCTGTGTGGCACCTCCCCGCTGTACTATATCTCTCAACTCACGCAAATGAGGATCATCAAATTGCCTCTCACGGATACGCTCTAATAAAGAAGAACGAGCGACTGTGCAGGCTAACACCCTGCTAGGTTCAGAAATGTCTAATCTCACGAACCGGTTGGCTAAGGCCTGGACATCTAGAGCTAATGGTCTCCGACTGACTGGAATATAAACAAGACTGCCCATACTGGCTGACTTCCTACTCAAAGCGTCAGCCACCACGTTTGCTCTTTCCCTGATGATATAAAAAGGTGACATCATAATCTTTCCGCAATTCCAGCCACCTTCTCTGCCTCAAATTCAACTCTTTTGTTTAAACAAATACCGAAGACTCTTATGATCGGTGTATACTTCACATACTACACCATACAATTAATGCCTCCAGATCTTCAATGCGTGAATAATCGCCGCAAATTCTAGATCATGCACTGGGTAATTCTTTTCATGCATCTTCAATTGCCTCGAAGCATAGGCAATAACCTTGCCATCCTGCATTAACACTGCACCAAGCCCAATACGGAAAGCATCACAATAATCAGTATAAGGTCCCGCACTTGTGGGTAAAATCAATACCGGTGCTGTAGTCATGGCTGTCTTGAGCTTTTGAAAGCTCGCCTCACATTCATCTGACCATTCAAATTGAACACCTTTCTGTGTCAATCTGGTCAGTGGGGTTGCAATAGATGAAAACCCCTCCACGAATCGCCGATAATAACCCGCTAATCCCAAGAAACTCCAAATCTCTGTGGCTGATGTTAGTCTAGGTCAGTCCTTGACTGCCTCAATCTTCTTCGGATCAACCTGAATACCTGCTGCCGTCACAATATGACCCAAGAATGCAACTGAACTTAGCCAAAATTCACACTTCGAAATTTTTGCATATAGTTGGCTATCTTTCAGAGTCTGCAAAGTCACTCTGAGATGTTGCGCATGCTCCTCATGACTGCAGGAGTATGTCAATATGGAAACAATGAAGACTACAACGAACAAGTCTAAATAAGGCACGAACACACTCATGCGTATGCACATATCCATGACTCTGAAGTCTGGCCATAAGAGTTATTCTTAAATTACAACATTGTCAATTAACCCTGTTATCAAATACCTTATTCTACAAATCCCACTTTACTCAGAATGAGGTATGGTGACCTCGTGATTATTTTCCCGAATTAATGCGTCATATTTATCCTTACCCGGTGCTCGTCTCAAAGGCTAAGCTCAACGGTTTCAAAATAGAAATGGCTAATATGAATAGAAACTATACAAGAATTGTGAAATAGTCCTAACGGGCATGACTCTTATTTACGAATGCAATACGAAAATATTAATTTCATAAAAGAAGAATTTTAAACACATAAACTCTTACTAGCAGGACCCAGTCCTCATATGATATCCACCGCAACTTGAAGCTCGGCTTAGAAATATTTCACATTATGCCAAAAATTGGAGGATCTCATCCTCAACTCTGAATCACAGTGCTTGCACATCATATCATCTGAAATTTTTCATTTCCTTTCTTTCTTCCTTTCAATAATTGTCCCGTCAAAGATAATCACGACATAAAATAAGCCCTCATACTGATAGGGAGCACAATTAACGATTAAAATTAGTTATCCCGAAAATTATATCAAAACCCACTGTAATAAGTAATATAAAGTCACTCTTAGCTTCATGGATATTTTAGTGACTAACACCTAATAATAGGGATGTCTATCCTCATGTAATATCTCAACGTGAGTATTTCCCTAAGTAGGTTTGATGATTACGATGCTCGCTCATGAATGGAGCATGTTAAAAGGACTCGCCTAAATTTTCTTTCAAAAACCAAATTAAATTAAGGGAAAAATTATTATGTCTATAACAATCTGAATTATACGTGTGATGACCACATTTGGTGTAGTGACCTCCCTCATATCATAAAAATTATATCAATGGCTGGGTCTCCACCTCTAGGATTTTCACCTCCACCTCTAACATCATAACCTCTACATCTGGCTGGCCATGTAGGATAATTATTAACTGCAATGGAGCGTGTAGCCTGAGTGCTTTCCTAAAATTGTATTTCTCCAATATTCCACATTCACAGCAATTCCTTTAAGGATC
Organism: Nicotiana noctiflora; assembly: GCA_032618575.1. NCBI lineage: Eukaryota > Viridiplantae > Streptophyta > Magnoliopsida > Solanales > Solanaceae > Nicotiana > Nicotiana noctiflora. The sequence continues at coordinate 209,754 of JASVEL010012967.1, forward strand.
GGTTAACTTATTGCTCATGGCAATATATATTCGGACACAGTCATTGTGACCTGGTACAACCGTTCAGATCGCACATACCACATATTGCAGAGAATCTCGGGGTGACGTCTTCATAACATTTTCTAAAAATAGAGTTTAGAAGATAGCGTTGCATTGGCCGGCTTGCCCTCTTGGTAATCTTGTCACAAACATTGATGGCCAATTTCCTCTTTTGCTATGTTGGCTTACACTGTTGAGCTACCCCGTTTACTCATATACTCTTCGTCATTCTCCGGGGGCGATCCTTACCCCATGAAAAGAACCAACCTTAAATATGTATAAATTATTTGGAGGACATTTCCATACCATATATATATACATTCCAATAACTCATCATATTTGTCCTTCACAACTCCAACACATCGACCGGACGTCAAGGTCCGTTGAAACCCAACACGATTTATTAGGTGATCTCCTGATATAATTGCGTCTTCCGTTGGGACCATAACTTGTGTGGTAAATACATTATCTTCCCACTACTTCTGTGTGCCTTCCGTAGCACAATAAAATGAACTCCTCGCATTCGACTATTCCCACGTTCTGTAATTCCTCATAAGAACTGTCAAGCACAATCTCGTGGGTTCTCGAAAGATGCACCGCTGAAGGTGGCAGCGAAGACTTTGGTGAAACTTGTCCTCTGTAAAACTTTTGAAGGCATAGTTGATCTATCACCAGCCTGTGCCATTGTTCGGTGGATAAGCGGTACGTGACTACGCCATTCGTGGGAAGACAAGAGTGGAAATTTAACTTAACACTTTGAAGAACAAATTCGCACGATAAGAAAGAACAAATGAGAGACTCTTTCCTAACTCAATAGACTCTGGAGGACAAGTACAGACGTCTCCGTACCTACCTCTCAAACTCTACTAAGCTTGTTCGTGAGTGGTGAGACCTATGTAACCTAGGGCTCTGATACCAACTTGTCATGACCCGGATTTTCCCCCAACATCGGGATCGTGATGGCGCCTACTCGTGGTAGCTAGGCAAGCCACTGTATTCATACTATCCTGTTTTTAACAAAATTTTAATTAAATAAATGCGGAATAACAAATCACACGGTGAAAATCATACTGAAATCCTCTACCCAAGACGTGGAGTCACCAACTCACAAACTACTATGGAATACTACACATAAAAGTATGAAAGAAATATAACATAATTCTGTTTGTCTCGGAACAATGAGACTACAGCTATTAACATAAATAAAGAAAGAGACGCCGGGCCTGCGGACGTCTGCAAGCTACCTTGGTCTCAAATGTGATCAACTCCCACGCAATCTATTTACTGCTGCTGCTGCTCCTGATCGTAACCTGGACCTGTGCAAAAACGCACAGAAGTGTAGCATCAGCACAACCGACCCCATGTGCTTGTAAGTGCCTGGCCTATCCCGGCGAAGTAGTGACAAGCCTAGGACCAGACACTCACATAAACCTGTGCAATTCAATATATATATATGTGTACCACAAAATAACAAGAAATAATCAAGTATTAACACGATAAGGAATATCTTAAAGAATTCAACAATTAACCACAGTTAATAATTTCACAAGGAAAAACAAAGTGTAATGTAAACACAAGTAATATCAATTGAAGGAATAGCAGACAGTTGCACGGCATCACCCTTCGTGCTTTTACTCTCATCCTCACCAAATAAGCAAATAAAGTACACGGCATCACCCCTTCGTGCTTTTACTCTCATCCTCACATCCATGGTACGGCATGATCCTTCGTACATGGTTCAATAATAGGGCACGGCATGATCCTTCGTGCATAAATAAATAAATAAACATGGCACGGCATCACCCTTCGTGCATTATCACTCTTCCTCACCCAAATAACAGTCAAATAAGTTCACAAGGAAAACAAGGTATAATGGAAACACAAGTAATATCAAGTCAAGAAATGACAAACAATTGCACGGCATCACCCAAATAAAATATAATGGAAAAACAAGTAATATCAAGTCAAGAAATAGCAAACAATTGTACGGCATCACCCAAATAAAATATAATGGAAAAACAAGTAATATCAAGTCAAGGAATAGCAAACAATTGCACGGCATCACCCTTCGTGCTTTTACTCTCATCCTCACCAAATAAACAAATAAAGTGCACGGCATCACCCTTCGTGCTTTTACTCTCATCCTCACATCCATAGTACGGCATGATCCTTCGTACATGGTTCAATAACAGGGCACGGCATGATCCTTCGTGCATAATCAATAAATAAACATGGCACGGCATTAACCTTCGTGCATAATCAATAATAAACATGGCACGGCATCACCCTTCGTGCATTATCTCTCTTCCTCACCCAAATAACAATCACAGTTAAGGGCAAAGAAAGAAACAGTAATTCATAAACCGTCCCATCAAGGGCAATCAATAATTTTCTTCACAACAAGTCCTAACAAGGAAGAACAATAACAATTCATCTGTAGTATATCTCAAATAATCATTTTTCCAACGACTCACGGTCATACTAGACGCCAGTGTATGGATGCTCATCACCACAGCCCATACACCGCACTCGATCACATAACACATAACACATAATCCTATTCCCTCAAGCTAGGATAGAACAAACACTTACCTCGAGTGCTTATGAACAATTCAATCCGTGGATATGTCTTTTCTTTCAATTTGGCTCCAATTCAACCGTATCTATACACAATTGATTTAATATCATTAATTCTACTCAACAACTAATTCTTAACACCAAATAACACTTTTTCAACATTCTGCCATGAATAGTAAATTTCAACCCCAGGCCCACATGGTCGGAATTCGGGGTTAGGACCAAAATCCGGTTACCCATCCCCCCACGAGTTCATGTATATAATTTGTTTCAAAATCGTACCTCAATTCGAGGTCCAATTCCCCAATTTATGAAAAACCCTATTTTCTAACAAAAACAAGAATTTTACCATGAAAACATTTGATTTCTAATGAAAAACATGTTTAATGATGTTAGGAATTGAAAGAATTAAGTAAAAAGTGACTTACAATCGATTTGATGAAGAAGAAATCCTTGAAGAATCGCAAATGGGTGTTTTGGTTTTGTAAAAATGTGAAGAAATAACTGAAATCCGTGTTTTTCAGGTCTCTGTGTTCGCATTTGCGAACATGGGTTCGCAATTGCGAACCCCGACCAATTTCCGGAGTTTGAAAAATAAGCTAAGGGTGGGAAGTTCGCATTTGCGAACATTTCTTCGCATTTGCGAAGCCAAGGCAAAACTGGGAAGTTCGCATTTGCGAACTATTGTTCGCAATTGCGAACACAGGCTAAATATGGGGAGGTTCGCATTTGCGAACCCAGGCGGAATAGTGGCCAGTTCGCATTTGCGAACTATAGCTCGCATTTGCGAACACAGGCACAGAAGGGTCAAGTTTGCATTTGCGAACTATTGTTCGCATTTGCGAACACAGACACAATAGGGGGGAGTTCGCATTTGCGAACTATTGTTCGCATTTGCGAACTCTGCAGAATAGTGGGGAGTTCGCATTTGCGAACTATTGTTCGCATTTGCGAACTCTGCAGACCAGTTGCAGACAGCAACTTCTAACATGAAAAATTTGATCTCGTGGCCTATCCAAAGTTCACCCGCCCTCGGGGCTCCAAACCAAATATGCACATAACCTCAAAAACACATTATGAACTTGTTCGTGCGATCACATCGCCAATATCACCTCGTTTTCATCAAATCAAGCCTCAAATGCATGATTTTCATACCTTTAGTTTTCAAAACTTTCAAACTTGGGACTCAAGGTCCAAAACCTCTCAAACGACATCCAAATGTCACCAAACTTTACAGAAATCACATATATAATATTTAAGACTTGTACCGGGCGTCGGAACCAAAATACGAGCCCGATACCAAGGTCAATTAATTTATTTCCCTTAATAATTGCATCAAAAACAATTTCACATAAAAATTCATAACTTGGGCTCTAGGCCTCAGAATTCGACTCCGGACGCATGTCCAAGTCCCATATTTTCCTACGGACCTCTCGGAACCATCAAATCTTGGGTCCGGATCCGTTTACCAAAAATGTTGACCGAAGTCAACTATATCAATATTAATATCATTTTTATCCAAATTTCTCATAGAATTCATATTTTCTATCACAAAAATCTTTCCGGCTACATGCTCGGATCGTGCACGTAAATCGAGGCAACATAGAATGAGGTTTTCAAGGCCTCGGAAGCTCGAAATTATTAATAAAATAAGTGATGACCCTTTGGGTCGTCACAATTATAATACACTGTATAGCGCCCTGAACTCATGGGCAATACTAACACCGGTGCCGTAGTCAAAGTTGTTTTGAGCTTCTGAAGGCTCGCCTCGAACTCATCAGACCACCTAAATGGGGCACCCTTGGTCAAAGAAGCTTTTATAGATAAAATCCCCTCCACAAACCAATGGTAATAACTCGCCAAACATAAAAGACTCCGAATCTCTATAAGGTTATACAGATCTAGGCTGGTCCTTGACTATCTCAATTTTCTCAGGATCTACCTGAATACCCTCTAATGATACAACGTGACCCAAGAATGCAACTTAACTCAACCAAAACTCATACTTCAAGAACTTAGCATATAACTAGATGTCTCTCAGAGTCTGAAGAATGACCTAAAGATGCTACTCGTGCTTCTCTCGGTTACGGGAGTAGATCAAGATATCATTAATCAAAACAGTCACGAAGGAATCCATGTAAGGAATGATAACACGGTTCATCAAATCCATAAATGTTGTTGGGGTATTTTTCAATCCAAATGATATCACTAGAAACTCATAATGTCCGTACTAAGTCCAAAAAGTTGTCTTATGAACATTGGATGCCGTAATCCTTAACTGTTGATAGCCACCTCAAATCAATCTTTGAAAACACCTTGGCACCCTAAAGTTGATTAAATAAGTCATCAATAATCAACAATAGATACTTGTTCTTAATGGTAACTTTGTTCAACTGCCGATAGTCTATACACATCCTCATTGATCTATCTGTTTTCTTTACAAACAACACTGGCGCACCCCAAGGCGAGACACTTAGCCTAATCAAGCCCTTATCAAGAAAATCTTGCAATTTCTCCTATAATTATTTTAACTCTTGCAGGGCCATACGGTATGGAGGAATAGAAATGGGTTAAGTGCCCGTTGCCATATCAATGCAAAATTTAATATCCTTGTCGGGTAGTATCCACAATAGTTCTACAGGAAATACCTCTGGAAACTCGCAAACAACTGTTATGGAATTAATGAATGGAACATCCGTACTGGAATCATGAACATAAGCCAAATAAGCCAAATATCCCTTCTCGATCATTCAGTGAGCTTTTATTATAAGAAATAACCCTACTGGTAGAATGACTAGGAGTCCCTCTCCACTCCAATCGAGACAACCCTGGTAAGGCTAAGGTCTCAGTCTTGGCATGACCGTCCAACCTAGCATGATAAGGTGACAGCCAATCCATCCCCAAGATGACATCAAAATTAACCTTATCAAGAAGTATGAGATCTACGCTAGTCTCAATGCCCCCCAATAATAACCATACAAGAGCGATAGACATGATCTACAATAATAGAATCACCCACCGGTATGGACACATATATAGGATCACTCAAAGAATCATGAGGCACAAACGAATATGCAGCAAAATAAAATGACACATAGGAGTATATAGACCCTGGATCAAATAGAATTGAAACATCTCTACTGCAAACTGAAATAGTACCTATGATAATGACATTGGATGCCTCAACCTCAGGCCTGGCTGGGAAAGCATAACATCGAGGTTGGGCCTTACCACTCTGAACTATATCCCTTGGACGATCTCCTATTTGCTGGCCTACACCTCTACCCGTCTGACCTCCACCTCGAATACCTTAACCTTCACCTCCAGCTATCTGACCCATACCTCTAGCTGGTTGAGAGGGCGATGGAACGCCTAGTGCAAGACCCATGGCACTAGAAACCCGATGTTGAAAACTACTTGACGCTCGAGGGCAAAATCTAGCAATGTGCCTCAGATTGCCACAAGTATAACAAGACCTCAACTAGTGAGACTGCTGACCCTGAAATTGATGTTGACGGCCTGGGTAACCACCCTAAAAACTCTAAAGCAGAGGTGCACTGATAGGATATAGTGGTACAATATAGGCTAGCGGATTGGAATACTGCATATGAGAGCCAAGTCCACCAGAAGCACTGTGAGAAGCCTAAAGTGCTAAGTGAAACAGCCCGGGAGGATGGCCACTACTAAAAAATATCCCTGCCTCTAGATGAGGCACCACTAAACATACTAGTATGATTAGGCCTCTTGTCAGACCACTGACCAATCCCCTGAGCTAAAACCATCTCAACTCACCTGGCCATATTAGTCGTATCCTGAAAAGAAATCCCGCTCCCTATCTCCTTCGCCATATGCAATCTGATATGCTGAGCGAGTCCCTAAATAAATATCCTCACTCTCTCCCTCTGGGTAGGAAGTAGAAGAAGAGCATGACAGGGAAAATCAAAAAACCTATTCATGTACTGAGTGACGGATGTAGAACCCTGTTAAAGATGCTCGAACCGCCTGCGATAGTCTTCTCTCTGAGTGATAAGAAAAAACTTCTTAAGAAATGAACTAGTCCTAAGTAAAGGTAGGAAACCTATATGTTCTAGTTAATACAAAATCATTCAACCACCAATTGGTGGCCCTGTAATCTAGAATACAGCAAAGTCGACTCCATTGGTCTCCACTATCCCCATATTTCGCAATACCTCATGGTAGCGGCCAAGATAATCATGTGGGTCCTTAGAAGCTGCTCAACTGAAATAAATCGGAAAACGCTTAGTGAACTTTTACAACCTTAATAAAGCATTAGAAGACATAGCGGATCCATCACTGGCCTGTGCTGTAATACCCGATAGAACTACCCCAACTAGCTAAGCTGTTAGAGTATGACAGTGAGAAGTGTAGGTAGCGGGAGTCTGGGTTCATCTCATAGCCTAAGTGATAGCTGGTACTACGGTAAATGTGGAAGATTGAGCTACACTCTCCATAAGGCCCAGTAGATAGATGAAAGAATCCTGAAGTATCGGGGGTAGAGATGAACTCCTCTCGAAATTGAGCTGGCCATGTCAAAACGGTCTGGGCCGGAACCTCATCATCAAACTTTACGTGAGGCTCCACTACAGGTTCATCTATTCGAGCTCTGGGCTGAGCCTGCCCCTTCCCTGGCCTTTGGCATGGCTGCTGCCTCATCATCTGCCCCTTGTAAGATCTGCCGTTGGGGGCTTGGGCTGCTGAGCAGCTAATGAAGTGGTATGTGTTCTCGCTATCTGCAAAGGAAGAAGAGCAGAAAGTTCACTTAGCATTGAGAAATCAAATTGCACAACGGAGAAGAATAGATGTGAAGTTATTCCTAAACATTGTAGCCTTTGAGAGATAAGAATAGATGCCTCTGTACCAATCCCTTGGACTCTACCTAGCTTGTTTGTGAATTGTGAGACCTAGGAAACCAAGTGCTCTGATATCAACTTGTCACGGCAAGTATTTCCCATCGTCAAGATCATGATGGCGCCTAACTTTTAGAATGCTAGGCAAGCCAAAAGATAAATATCTAACACATTAACCACTATCTAAAATAGTAAATAAAAATATTTTAAGCCAAAACAATGTAAAGAAGTGCGGAAATTTTATAACAATCTAGTCACTAATACTCGACTACCCAAAATTTGGTGTCACAATTCATGAACTTCTAAGAGTCACTACAAATATTTGTTTAAAGGAAATACATATGTTCTCAAAATAAAAGAAAAAAGGGAAACTAGGTTGATTGGAAAGTATTCCAAGGGCTACGAATGCCAGCAGATCTACCTTCGGTCTCCTGCGGACTGAAGACGGCAACCCAACTCTGATCAGTGCGGTCTGGTACCGAAATATGCACAAAAAGTGTAGAGTGCAGTATCATTACAATCGACCCCATTTATTGGTAAGTGTAGAGCCTAACCTCGGTGAAGTAGTGACGAGGATAGAACACGATAATAACATGAACATGCGCATTTAAATCATATACGAGAATATAACAACAAAGATAAAATTAGCAGATAATGACGGGAAGGGGCAAAACATGCTGAGGGGAAATATCAAATCCCGAAAAAAGTAGAGTAAAGAAACGTAGTAAATATCATGCTTTGCACCAACAGAAATAATAACAAACATGTGCACGGCATCACCCTTCGTGCTTTTACTCTCATCCATACCATGAGAATCAATAGGAATGTCATGGCATCACCCTTCGTGCATTAACTCTCTCGACATCACCCTTCGTTCATTAACACTCACAGAATGTTGCATGGCTCACCCTTCATGCATTAACACTCACATAATATGGCATGGTATCACCCCTCGTGCATTAACACTCCCTCACAAAACATTGCACACTCTTCGTCACCCAAACAATAGAGCAATAACAACCCGGTAAGGGAATCATCAATAACCAACCTCGTTTCAATATTTTACTTCACAATATAAATCTAAACTTGAGTCAATACTCAACCAATATCCAATTCTAGGAAAAATAGGATAAGATTTGTTTAACATGAAAAATAACCAGTTTAAGCATGAACAATACGAATAAAGAATACAACAGTCACAAGTATAAGGCTCACTCGTACGTTATGACCCAATGATAACATATAGGTACTCATAACCTCACCTATACACTGTACTCAACGACCAAACACATAACAAATAAGAAAACAACATTTAATCCCTCAAGCTAAGGTTAGCTTAAACACTTACTTCTATCACACGGCTAAACTCAAGCCTTAATTATTGTTTTTCCTCTAGATTCCACCTCCAATACACTCGAATCTAATCATAATTAACTTAATAATATCAATCATTTCTAAGAAATCAATTTCCAATGCACGATTACAAGTTTCCCAACATTTTCCCTAAAAAGACAAAAATCGACCTCGAGCCCGCTTGGTCAAAACTCGAGGTTCAAACCAAAACCCATTGAGCCCGAGTCAAAATATGTAGTTAATTTCGAAATCTGACCCTAAATCGAGGTCTAAATTCCAATTCTATAAAAATCCCTAATTCCACCCAAACCCCCAATTTCTACCATGAAAACCCTAGATTTTACATTGAAAAATGAAGAAATGCAATGATCATTTGGAAGAAAGTAGTTTAGAATCATTCACAAACACTTTGGGGAAGAATTTGTCTCTTGAAAATCGCCTCTAAGCCTTCTTGTTTTTGAAACTATGAAATAATGGTCGATTCTTATTTCTGCTTCTGTTTCTAGAAACACTGGACAGACCCTATTTGTGTTTGTGAAAGGCTTGTCGCATTCTTGAAGCTTTGGTCCTATTGGCCTTCGTTTTCACGAGTAACACATCGCATTTGTGAAGGCATATCTCCCCAGCCAACACGTTCGCGATCCAAGCTCTCATTTGTGATGAGTTAACTTCAGCTCCCCCAGGTCCCATGCTTTGCGTTTGTGGTAGATATGTCGCATTCGTGAAGGGTAAGTCCCCCGCTGCTTCGTTTTCGCGACCTATCCTCGCCTTCGAGAAGAACAAACTTCCCCTGCCCATTTTTACCTTTCGCGTTTGCAAGACTAAACTACGCAAACAAAAAGAAAGACATATCAGAACAGCTGTTGCAGCAAAAATATCTAATTTTGTAAGTGCAAATCACCTCGTAACCTATCTAAAACTCACCTGAGCCCTCAAGGCTCCAAGACAATCATGCACACAAGTCATAAAATATCATAAGAACTTGCTCGCGCAATCAAATCACCAAAGTATCACCTAGAACTACGAATTTAGAATCAAATTGCATGAAATTTCCAAGAAAGTTCAATAGTTCTATTTTTCAACCAAAGGTCTAAATCACGTTAAATTAGTCCCGTTTCTCACCAAATTTCATAGATAAGGTATAAATATCATAACGGGCCTCTACCGGACTCCGAAACCACAATATGGACACGGTAACAATTTTCATCAAAAAATTCATTTCTCGACTAGTGACCATGGAATTTGATTTCGGACATATGCTCAAGTTCCATATTTTACTATGGACCCTCTAAGACTGTCAAAAGATGGCTCCGGGTCCGTTTACTCAAAATATTAAGAGAAGTCAACTAAAATCAACTTTTAAATGCAAAACTTAATATTTTCTCAAATTTTCACGTAAAGGCTTTTCAAAAATGTGCCCGAATTCTGCACACAAATCGAGGGAGCAAGAAAATAAGGTTTTGAAGGCCTCAAAACCCCAAATTGGATTATAAAACATGAGATGACCTTTTGGGTCACCATAAGCCATGACCTAATCTTGTTACTACTCGACCGAGGTTAGGCTTGGCACTCACTGGGTACCGATGTGGTGTGCTCATATTTTTCGTGTGTAGATCCAAGTTCATCGTACCATCCTTATCACTAGTTGCAGCCGGTGTTGCCTGTTGAAGACTTTAAGGTACTTATGCCCATGCCCCCAGATCCTGGGAGTTCGCCTCTATCCCCTTATGTTCATTTATCTTTCTTTATGTAGAAATTATGTATAGAATAGTCAGAACATCAGAGTTTGTAGAACTTGCTTAAGCAGAAGGACCTGAATATGCATCAGAAGAGATGGTTAGAGTTGTTAAAGGACTATGATATTACTATTCTTTATCACCCAGGCAAGGCCAATGTGGTTGTCGATGCCTTGAGTCGCTGGGCGGAGAGTTTGGGGAGTTTGGCATATCTACAAGCCTCGGAGAGACCTATGGCGATGGATATTCAAGCTTTAGCCAGGCAATTCACGAGATTGGACCTTTTAGAGCCCAGTCGAGTTCTAGCCTATGTGGTTTCTCGGTCTTCCCTATTTTATCGCATCAGGGAGCAGCAATTTGATGACCCTCATTTTCTTGTCTTTCAGGAGAGAGTTTGTCATGGTGATTCCATAGATGTTACCATCGGGGATGATGGGGTATTGAGGATGCAAGGCCAGATTTGTGTGCCCAATGTCGATGATCTTCGAGAGTTGATTCTAGCAGAGGCCCATAGCTCGCGGTATTACATCCATCCGGTTGCCGCAAAGATGTATCAGGACATGAGGCAGCACTACTAGCGGAGGTAGATGAAGAAAGATATAGTTGACTACGTGTCTAGATACCTCAACTGCCAGTAGGTGAAGTATGAGCACTAGCATCTGGGTGGGTTTCTACAGCAGACTGAGATCCCAGGGTGGAAGTGGGAGCGTATCACCATGGGCTTTGTATCTAGACTTCCACGAACCGTGAAGAAGTTTTATTCTATTTGGGTCATTATGGATCGGCTGACAAAGTCCGCTCATTTCATACCTGTGTGTACCACTTACTCATCGGAGCGATTGGCAGAGATTTATATCAGGGAGATCATCTGATTGCATGGTATTCCAATTTATCTCAATTAGAGGTACTCAGTTTACATCGCGGTTCTGGAGAGCCGTGCAGCAGGAGTTAGGCACTCGAGTGGAGTTGAGAATGGCATTTCACCCCCAGACAGATGGACAGTCCTAGTGTACCATCCAAATTTTGGAGGATATGCTCCGTACATGCGTGATTGAGTTTGGAGTGTCATGGGATCATTTCCTGCCACTGGCGAAGTTTGCTTATAAAAGTAATTATCAATCAAGCATTCAGTTGGCACCATATAAGGCCTTATATGGTAGGAGATATAGATCTCTGGTGGGTTGGTTTGAGCCGGGCAGGCTATTGGGCACAAAGATGGTTGAGGATACAATGTAGAAGGTTATGGTGATCCAGGATAGACTCCATGCAGCCCAGTCCATTCAAAAGAGTTACGCAGATAAGAAGGTTCGTGATGTTGAATATATAGTTAGTGAGCGGGTTCAACTTCGAGTCTCGCCTATGAAAGGCATCGTGAGGTTTGGAAATAAAGGGAAGCTGAGTCCGAGATTAATTGGGCCTTTTGAGATCTTGAGGCGAGTTAGGGAGGTTGCTTATGAGCTTGCCTTACCTCCCATCCTAGTTGGAGTTCATCCGGTATTTCATGTTTGATGCTCTAGAGATATCACGATGATCCATCGCACGTGCTTGATTTCAGTTCAGTCTAGTTAGACAAGGATCTATCTTATGTTGGGGAGCCAGTGGCCAATTTTGACAGGCAGATCCAAAATTTATGGTCAAAGAACATTGCTTCAGTGAAGGTCCGGTGGCGAGGTCACCCGGCCGAGGAGGCGACTTGCGAGATCGAGCAGGCTATGCGCAGCCAGTACCCTCATCTTATTGCGACTTCTGGTATGTTCTCTATGCTTGTTCGAGGACGAATGAATGTTTCAGTGTTGGGGATGTAACGACCCGGCCGGTCATTTTTGAAATTATTCCCCGATCCCTCATTAACGGTTTCCCCTAAGTTCAGTTCTGCTAGTTTGGTTTGCTGGGACGTTCGATGATAGGATTCAGAGTGTTTTGGGACACTTAATCCCTAAATGAGAGCTTAAGAGTTAAAAAATGGTCTGTATTTGTAACAGTGTGAAGACGACCTTGAAATGGAAATCTGATGGTTCTGTTAGCTCCGTTAGGTGATTTTGGGGTGGGAGCGTGTTCGAAATGTATTTTGGAGGTTCGTAGGTCATTTAGGCTTGAAATGCCAAAGTTCGAATTTTTGAAGTTTTCGGTCCGATAGCGAGTTTTTGATCCGAGAGTTGAATTTGGATTCCGGAAGGTTCTATAGATGTGTCATGTAATTTGGGATGTGTGTACAAAATTTCAGGTCATTCATGCGAGTTTTGATTAGGTTTTTGATTGAAAATGTGTTTGGTTGGAATTTGAAGTTCTTAGGCTTGAATCCTTGCTTAATATGTGTTTTCGGCGGTGGTTTAAGGATTGGTACAAGTTAAAATGATGTTATGGGATATGTCTGTAGGTTTGGTTGAGGTCCCGGGGGCCTCGGGTGTGTTTCGGATGCTCAACGGAGCAAGTCGAAGTTGGAAATTGTTGTAGAAAGATTACAGGTCAGATCCCTTCTATGCGTTCGCATATGACCCATCGCGTTCGCGTAGTGTATCCCTACCCCCCCCCCCCTCCCCACCCCACTTCATCACATTTGCGGTCCCTACAATACGTTCGCATAGTGTAATCCTGGGGGGTACCCATTTCCCTTATACGCATTCGGGTTTAGAGCCTCGCATTCGCGAAGCTCTGCCACTTTCTCCAGCGCGTTCGCGTCCCCCCTTACGCGTTCGTGTAGCATTGTTGCCCCACCCTTCGCGTTCGCGAGTAGCTTCATGCTTTCGCGATGAGTAACGAGACCCCCTTCATTTTTTCTTCTCTGTGAATGCGATGCTCGTTCCGCGTTCGGGATGACCAAATAACCGGGCAGACATTAAATTACCCATTTTGAGGGTTTCATCATTTTTATAATATTATGACTTCTAGAGCTCGATTTTTGATAATTTTTGAAGGGTTTTCCACCTGGGAAACTTGGGTAAGTAACTCACACTCAATTTAGACCAAATTCCATGAATTTCCTTTTAATTTTACCATTTAATTTCGTATTTTTGAATGAAAAGTGTGTAAAACTTTTTAGGCCGAATTATAGGATTTTGAGGGGGCATTTGACCTTCGATCTGGGAGATGTTTATATGGTTAGACTCGTGAGAGTCCGAGGGTTCTTAAAACGTAAAAATTATTTGATTCCGAGATGATGGCTAGAAGGGCATTTTTGTTATTTTACCTATTTTCGTGCCCTAGCTTTAAATTTAATAGTGAAATCAGTTATTTGCAATATTATTTATGATGTGTAATTGAATTGAATAGATTTGGGTCATTTGTAGTCAGATACTCGTGGCAAAGGGGCAGTTTCTAGTGATATTGAGCCGGTTCGAGGTAAGTGGCTTGTCTAACTTTGTGTGAGGGACCTTTTCCCTTAGAACTGTTCTTGATATTTAAGCACCTTGTATGTGATGTGACGAGCCCGTACTTGAGCGGATTGATGAAAATCCGATTTTTACTTAAGTTGTTAATATTTAGGTTTCTTTTTTACTTGAAGCTTATTACTTGTGCTAGGTTAGGAAAGCATGTTTAACTGACTTAACTGCCTAATTGCTTAAGTTGTTTAATTGTGCTATGTGAAGCATGCTAGGCTCATTCTATGTGTTGTTCCATTTATCGTACTTTATTCCTTGGTTGGTTTATGGTTGTGATTGCGCATTACATTGGGACTACAGGTGTGGGATTCTGGTAGCTCCCCCTTATTTATTTAATTTGGGACTACGGGTTCGATTCTCGGGAGATCAACATGCACTTTTATTTTGCGACTACGCGACAGTATCCCAAAAGATCCCCTGCACACTGATGATTGGACTACGGGATGATATCTCAGGAGATCCTTTTGTATTGATATGAGAGTTGGACTACGGGATGGTATCCCGGGAGATCCATTGGACAGTTGAGGAAAGGGCTACAGGACGGTATCCTGGGAAACACTCGTTGGTATTTTGCAATTTAGCTGTATTTAATCTATGTTTCTGCTCTATTCTTGTCGTTATTATTATTTCATTGACCTGCCTTATTACTGCTGCGTTCATTATTTTTTTGTTAGATTTTTACACTGTTAATTATTGCTACTGTATTATTTTGCCTTAGTAGGGCCCTGACCTTTCCTCATCACTATCCAACTCAGGTTAGGCTTGGCACTTACTGAGTACTGCTGTGGTGTAGTCATGTCCTTCCTGTGCATTTTTTTAATGTGCAGATCATCTAGGTACCTCTACTCAGGCGCACTATCCTTGAGGTGAGGAGACATACAAAGACTTCGAGGTATATATGCAGCGTCCGCAGACCAAATAGTCTTCTTTTTATTCTAGTTGTAGAGTTATTTTCCTATCATACTTTTTATGTAGTTATTATGGAAATTAGAGTGCTTATTGGATTTCTATTAGCCTGTTGTTCCCGTGAGTTTCCGAGTTTTGGGATTGAGTTGTAGGCTTCCGCATTATCCTTAGGGTTGTATAGGTCGGGCGGTCTTATACTCAGTTGTTACTTTTCATATGTTTAATTTTAATTAATTTTTCGCAAATATTATATTTTCCTGCAATACTTGGCTTACCTGGTCACGTGGACTAGGTTTCATCACGATATGTTCACGATCAGTGAACTAGGGTCGTGAGACGCAATGTATTAGGCTTACCTAATCGTAGTGACTAGATGTCATCACGACAGTTCACGTAGGGAAGAATTGGGTCGTGACATTATTATTATTATTATTATTATTATTATTATTATTATTAGAGGTTATGATGATTAAGATTGTCTAGAGTTCATAGGGGCAAATAAACTGGCCTACATCTTGGCGAAGTGATCCGGAAGGCACTATTTTGATGGTACAAATGAGGTTTGCAGCTAGGGCGGTTGCTTCGTGTCTTTTGCCCTTATTATAAAGATCGAGGAAGGAGGGGAAAAGGGTGTACTGGTATAGAAAGGGATGGGATGGGGGCTTTTCTTTCTTTTTAATTTATTACTATTATTTTCGTAATTGTAAAAAAAATTAATTCAAAATTATTGTACTCGCGTGCTAATTATATGAGTTATGCACACAGTCCATATCACTTGTGTTTTTGCCACATAAGCATATTCAATGGTAAAAGGTATTTATAGGTTCACATATATACGAGGTGAAGTGTTCAAATAAAAAAATTATAAATTTATTTAACGGGTTGACAATTGAGTGCAAGTTTAAGCGGCCGGAGACCATTTTGCCTTCTTCTTATTTGTACATACTTTAACCTAATATCATCTATAAATATTGAAATATTATTTAATTACAAATTAATATGTGAAATCAATAATTAGTCATTTAAAGAGTATTTCAAATGAAATTCCTTTTCATTAACAAAATTTTTAATCTTTTCCTAAGTGAAATTTTATCCAAAAACCACTTCAACATTAAAATATTTTTTTTTACTTTAGGTTCAAGTATTCACTTTATTAACTTCAATAAAATAATGTCCCGATTAATTATAAATTTTGAAAACCAAATACAGAAGAATGAAATATGTGGGGCTACCTAAGACCAAATCACGTACTAGCTTTTATTGCTAATATATATAGCTAAAGAAATTACTTAGTAGTCAATTTGAAGGGGTTACTTAGTAGTTAATGTTATTTTCCTTTCTCCTGGCTCCTATTAAATGTTCAATCAAACGCACATTAAAACTAGCATGCTTTTAAATAGTAGCCCTCCAATTTTTATTGTGAAAGATAATCTAGTGGTAGTGTTGATTTTTGTACTTGCTTTTCCTCTAGCATTTTAAATAATACAGAGCGTATAGGTTTCTTGATTGAGTGGCATAAAGATTATGTAAAGATTTGAAAGAAAATTATAAAATATCATCGGAGAATTTAATTTACTGTCTTTAAACGCGTTTGGTTAAATATTCAATTTCTTTTTTATATTCTTATTAGGGGTGTACAAAGGAAACCGACAAACCGCACCAACCCGATAATCCGAATCAAACCGAGAAAAAAAACCCGACTATGGTTTGGTTTGATTTGGTTTGGTGTGGGGAAAAAAACCCGACCATAATTGGTTTGGTTTGGTTTTGACTAAAGAAAGTCAAACCGAAACCAAACCAACCCGACATTACATATATAGAAATATTAGATATATTTAGTATATAAATATACTTATTGTGATGTAATTTATAAATATTTCTTATAAAAATTTATAATTTTATCTTTTAAGATTGGATTTAGAACTTTTGAATGTTCCAATAAGTTTTATAGCTATTAACATTAGTAAACTAAATAATGCTAACAAAAGCCTAAACTTATATCAAATCAATATTAATGCTAACAAAAGACATTCAATTAAATACTATGAACGAGAATGTATTGAATATTTATATTTTATTTTACAATAATTTAGATAAAAATGCATAACATATTTTTATTTTTTCTTTATTAGCGTTTAGTCATGTAATTGGCACTCCCTTATTAGTCTACTTATTTTATCATGACTTATTACTTTTAAATTATATTTATTTTTATTATAGCTTTTTAATTAGCAATATTGATATTACATAATTTTATTGTCTTTATCGTTGAAGATTTTAGGATAATGCCATGATATTTTTCATATTTTATATTATTTTCTTGAAAAATACTTTGTATAGTTGTATCTTACTAGGATTAAAGAAATATTTTGAGCACAATTTATATGTTTTGTTCTAGGGAGATTTTATTGGAAAAAAACCCGAAAAACCCGAAAACCCGAAAAAACCCGAGAAAAACCGAGAGTGAAAAACCCGAATTTATTGGTTTGGTTTGGTCTTTAGATTTAATAACCCGATACATGTGGTTTGGTTTGGTAACTGTAAAATCCGAACCAACCCGACCTATGTACACCCCTAATTCTTATACATGCACCTAGCTGACAAGAGGGGTTGCTCTGATAGTAAGCAGCCCTCACTTCCAACCAAGAGGTTGTGAGTTTGAGTCTCCCCAGGAGTCAGGGGTGTATATAAAAGAATTAAATTTGCAACAGAAAAAAGTGCTAGTTGAGGTTTGAACATTTGATATATTAGAGAGAAATCAAGCACATTACCAATACACCAAGCCACAATTTATGTCAAGTGGTGTCATTGTTTCTTAGTTATCGATTTTCGTACAGTATTAATATATATATTTAGTAAAATTTTCAGACAAAGCGGTGTCGCGTGACACCCCTTCGATAATCATAAATCCGCCCCTGCCAGGAGCAAGGTGAGAAGTTCTTGGAGGGAAGAATACCGAGTTTTTATTTGGAAATAGCATCTCTATCCTGTAGGGCCAAGGTCGCTATTGTTGTTGTGATTGCATACATGCACCTAGCCACCAACGTCTTGAGTATGAGTCACTTAAAATATTGTCATTGATCCAAAAGTCTTTTGTTGCGACGTGCAATTCAATTTACTTTGTTAATATCTATAACTAAACATTGAATAAATATAAATTCAAATATTATACCGAAATTATTATCTGTATCTCTTATATCAAACGGCCCTTACGTTATTAGCACTCTTTTCAATTGTGATATTCTCAACATCATGTGTGTTGCTGGGCATCCCAATTTTGCCATTTAAAATATTGATGTATTCTGGCAGTGGCGTACACAAAAAATTTCATAAGCAATACAAAATTTTAAAAAGTTAACAAATAAAGAAATTATTATAATTACAAGGTCGATCAATTTTGTATTTACACCTTTTATTTTAATTTTATTATCATCTATACACATATTTTTGAAAAGTTTTAAGTTTTAACGAAATGGATTTATGTGACTCCGCTTGGAATAACGTGTTTACGCCCCTGTATGCAGAGGCAAAGGCTATAATATGGGTTATGAGTTTGAATGAAATCCGTAGCTTGTCCAGTCCCTTTATTTGTCAAATTCATTTAATTTATATGTTTTGAATTTTACAACTTAAAAAAACTTATCGTCCAACTTATAAGTTTGAAATTCTGATTTCGCTAAAACAACGAGCCTTCCTTTATCAAGAAAAATCATCATTTTCTTATTGGTTTAGGTGTCATAAGTAGAGTCATATCCAAATATAATGGATCATTAATAGTTTCAATTGTTTACTGGCGCATTTTGAGGGATAACAATCCAATTTCCACTAGTTTCATAGAGTACCTTGTGCTGAAATCTTCAACTTGTAATTTAACCGGAAATGTCGTTTGAGTGTAATACAAGTCATTAATAAGAAGACTTAAACATGTCAACAAAACAAAACAAAAAACAAAAAAAAAAAACACAAAATTTAAGGAAAAATAATAAATGCTCTACTGGTTTAAGAGGTGTCATATCATTCAGCCTGTAGCGCAGATTTATATACATTACGATACCGATAGATTATATATGAAGAATGGAATATTAAGGCTAATAACCAGGAGCAGAACTAGGATTTTGAATTATGAGCTTTAAATTCTAGAAAATTAAATGTTGTAGATTAGTAGATAGTTAAGCGTTTTCCTTAATTAGCGGTACTAATAGTAATAGTGTTACTCTTATATTTTCTTATTTTTAGATTTCTATCACTATATGTTATTTCTTTCGATTCGGCTTTCTTATTATCTTGTTGGTGTTACAGTTTCTTGTTGCTACTGCTTCTTCTCTTCATTTTTTTTTTGAGTCGGGGGCTTATCATAACAGTCTTTCTACCATTTCAAGATAGGGGTAAAGTATGCATACACACTACTTGTTAGGACCGAAAACATCAGGTATCAAGCGAAAACTAGTAAAGCAAATCTTGATCGATGATAAATCAAACAAGGGGAGAGAAATATACTAAAAGAGACACAAACATTTAATGTGATTCCGACAATTAATCGACGACCACAGATGTTGAGCAACCCACTATATAAACGAGAGGACAAAATATTGAGAAAACAACCTCACGAAGAGGCAAACACAAGTAACACACTAATACTTGTCCCGTAAAGTTCTACCCCTGAACATAATTCTTAAGCCCCCATATGATTATATTGTGGATGCTAATGAATGATAAAGTATTATCATCGCTTTATAGAAGTTCGAACATTTTCCTACAAGAAAAAAGACTAGCCAAGATGACAGATTTACAAAATAAATTTATATAAAGGAAAACCTAATTATGGTAAATATATTATACTTTCCTTCAAAAGATATGAACACCAAATTGTTTAACCAAAATATAGAACTTTGATTAAAACCAGAAAATAATAGAAAAATCGGGTTACTGATAATCAAGAGACCGAAAAATGTAATAGGCTTTCAATAATCAGAATGAACAGTAAAGAAAAATTGTATTTCAGTAGGCTTTCAACAGTTGATCGTATTTACAATTGATAGAACTTCCTCCTTTTATAGCTGAATCTAGGTAGAAGAATGAAACCTAGGTTTTAGTGACATAATTATGGGTAATAAATGACATTAAATAGGCCATTACACAATCATTCTTATTAATTATAAATGTTAATTGTTCGACGTATCAGCTATTTAATGATTGAATTTGGACTTCTTTCTGCCTCCAGATCCATGCTTTAAATGCTTTTTGACCCGTTGCTTTTGAATGTTTTGAATAGATACGGAACTTGTATCTGTTTGCTCTTGGTATCCTTTGTCTTTAGAATTACGTTTCAACCCACTCCAAACAGATACGGGACTCGTAGTTGAATTTCGTCCCGTGTCTAATTTGTCTTCTCATATCTTTTATTTATCCTCTTTCGGAAGGATAACCTTTTGACATTTCCACATGTTTTGTCACGTCAGAAAAAAACTTTTTCCCAATACAAAAATATGACAAGAATATCAATACAAACACGTAACACTACTCTCTCTAAACTCAATTGTGAGATTACACTTTGTTGTTATTGTTGTATATTACGTAAATTTCTTAATACCAATATAGAGTCTTGATTAACCTTACTTAATTATTCCAAACTCATAAAGTGTACTCTACCTATGTCCCTGCTTATAACAACATCTGCCTACTTTCAAAGTAAGTTTTTAGAATCATCAAAGAAAATTTGGCAGCAATTTTCAATGTCCGCAGAAATTGGAAGTACACTTTACTGCTACAAATTGCCGTTAATTGCAGCCACCTACTTAAGGATCATGGAACTTCCATTGCGCCATTGACCTACGTACCGGTATTCGTTGTAGCATTCATTTCGATCATTAATTAACCTACCTGTCATAGATTCCGCACACTTGTCCACCTCTATATATATATATATATATATATATATATATATATATATATATATATATATATATATATATATATATAAAAAGAGTTGATTAATAAAGTTGTTATAGTGTAGTCTATAAGTCATAGTTCGAGCTGTGAAAACTGTTATTCAGATATACTATCTCCATCACACCCCTTGAGGTATGGTCTGTAATTATTTGGATCCTGCATGAATGCCGAATACTTTATGTACGGACATGCCGCCTTGCCCTGTACTAATATTGATTGATAACTTTGAATAGGTTATAATATTAAAATTTTCAGTAAAAAATTTAAGGGTAAATTTATTTCGCAAAGAATTTAGAGCCCATTTGGATTGGCTTGAAAAAAGGGATTTTCAGCCGAAATAGCGTTTAAACCAAAAAGTAATAAGCTGGGATTGTCGAGATTATTGCTTTTGACTTGTTTTAAGTAATTTTTAACTTATTTTAAGTATTTTTCTGACTTTTCTAAATACTGAAAAAAACTAAAAAAAACTTAAAAGTCAATTTGAACAGCTTAAAGTCAATTCCTACCCATGTCACGCTGGAACTCCGTTAATAATAAGGACAAAATGAGATATTTTCTTTAACTGCAAAAGTTGTGAAAACACCAAAAGTCTAATGATAGTAAAATTGAACAATTTTGAATAGTATATGGACAAATTTGAACTTTTTATTAAGTAGTAAATAAATACAATTACAAAATATTGGACATTTTAGAAAAAACTATTTATTAAACATTTATTGATTATTCTAAATTAATCTCTACTGGTTCTATTAGTGAAGTGTTTTATAAATGAGTGATAATTAAACAGATAAAGGTTTTTCGATAAATATTTGTATGATTAAAATTATAAAATATTGTTGTAAAAGGGTGTACAAAAAATTCCAAAGGTACAATTGTGGTGGATAATAAATAGTAGAATAATTTTCATAAAGCACAAAGTTTCGGTGGTAGTTAGCTATCTATAGACACCATTTGCTATATTACGGATTGTAGATACGTTTTATTGTTATAAGATGTATTAGATATATTTAATCTAATGTATTCATGAATACAATAGCAAAAATAGGTGTGAATCAGAGAAGTCCAGCAAATCAGTTATTGTATTCGATTGTATTCAACTATATTCATGGCGTCAAATATGAGATTACAACTGAATAGATTATTTTACTCGACTGCATTCACGGCGTGAACCAGGGGATTATACTATTTTTAAACAAAAATTAAATCAATTAACATAATAGACTCCCAACAAACTCAATTATAACATACAAATTTTGTATTTCCGTTATAAGAAAAAATTCTCAACCGAAAAACACCCAAAAACATAGTAATCTTCATATGTGACGACCCAAAGGGGTCATCGCCGTATTTCTCCCTTTTTCTGCGCATTCGAGGTCTTGGATACCACACTCTCAATTGCCTCGATGCGCATGCACAGTCCGGGCACGAAGCTGGAAAGTTTTTGTGTTAAGATGTATGAGTTCTATGGAAAATTTGAAGAATTATGATATTAATCTAGATACAGTTGACTTTGGTCAATATTTTTGGTAAACGGGTCCGCGCCGATGATGTGATGGTCCCGGGAGGTCCGTAGAAAAATATGGGACTCGAGCATGTGCCCGTAGTCGAAATTCGAGGTCCAGAACCCCGATAAAAAAATTTTCCGGTTAAATTATTTTCTAAAATTAATAAGGAAAAATAGAAATGAAAATGAGTTAAAAAATATAGGTATCGGGATCGTATTTTGGTTCCGATGCCCGGTACAGGTCTTAAATATTGGTTAAGCGCTTCCTGTGAAGTTTGATCGAAATCGGGCGTCGTTTGACGTGTTTCGAACCTAAATAGCTAAAGTTAGAAATTTATGAACTTTGAAATGAAATCTTGAGTTTTGGGGGTGGATTCCTTGATTTGATGTTATTTTAGCGGTTTCATCGCTCTAGCAAGTTTGTATGATGTTGTTGAGTTAGTGTGTGCATTTGGTTAGGAGCCCCGGGGGCTCAGGAGTGTTTCTGAGGTGGTTCGGGGTGCTTTTGAACTTAGAAAACTGGCAGATTTTCTGCAATTTTTACACAGAGGTTCTCCTCTACGCGATCGCGGCTTCCTTCACGCGATCGCACTACCTTAGCTGCTTCTTCAATGCGATCGCACCCCTTTTCACGCGATCGCATAGCTTCTCGACCTTCCTCTCCGCGATTGCAGGCCATCACACGCGATCGCGTAGAGCAACTGACCACCCCAACAAAAATCCTCCTACGCGATCGCAACATCTCTCACGCGATCGCGTAGAACACCGAAATTCCCCTCCACGATACCATCACTGTTCACGCGATCGCGTAGAACAAAATTTCGCCCAGTGATTTTTCTTAAAAACAGAACAATGCACGGGATTTTTCACACAAAACACATACGGGTTCTTCTCCTTCACCCTCCATTTTCAAGTTACAATCTCCCATTCCTCCATAACTCATTGGGTAAGTTTTCCTAACATCATTTCTTCATTATTTTTTTACTTAATCATGATTAATCCTAGCCTAATTCATGAATTCAGGGTAGAAATTGGGGGTTTTGGGTAGAACTAGGGCTTGTGGGATTTTGAGTAATTCAACCTCAATTTAAGGTTGGATTTTGAAACAAATCATATATTCTAACTCGTGGGGTCATGGGTGATTGGAATTTGGTCCGAGCCTCGAGTTTGGACCATGTGGGACCGGTGTCAGATTTTGCTATTTTTGGAAGAATGATGAGAATTTCATTTCTAAGCTATGGGATTGTGATATTGAGCCCTAATTGATGTTATTGAATTGAAAATGACTAGATACCATTGTTTCGGAGTCGGATTCTAGAGGAAAAGCGGTGCTAGAGGATTGATTGCTATTTTCGGACCGAGGTAAGTGTTTGATCTAATCCCGGCTTAAGGGAATAGGACTAGAGTATTACTGCTTGCTATTTGCCAAATGATCGAGTGAGGTGTATAGGCATGGTGACGAGTATCTATACATTGGCGTCTAGCATGACCGTGAGTCTTATTTGTACTTGCTTTTGGGTATATTTTGAGAACCATTCCTAACAAATGATGAATTCAACATGATGAGTTAGTTGAGGAATTATTTATGAAACGTGAGATTTCTTGGAGTTTTGGCTCAAATGGTAGTGATTTTTATGAAGTCAAACTTTTAAGTATTGTAAAGAAATATGGTTGTATCCCTTGCCGGTACGTGTAGATTATGATTGTGGTTGCTCCCTTATTCAGTTGAGCGTTATTGTAATATCCATTATTGAGATGTTTGGGCTGCTAGTGGTACCCATATTGGGTAGATCGTTATATTGCCGAGTTTTCCCAAAAGGAGAATTCCTTGAGAGAGACTATATGAACCATTTATTATATTTATTGGGATCGTGTGGCACGTCGTCCACCTATATTATATTTATTGGGATCGTGTGGCACGCCATCCACTTATATGATATTTATTGGGATTGTGTGGCACGCCGTCTACCTATGTTATATTTATTAGAATCGTGTGACACGCCGTCCACTTATATGATATTTATTGGGATCGTGTGGCACGCTGTCCACTTATATGATATTTATTGGCATCGTGTGGCACGCCGTCCACCTATATTATATTTATTGGGATCGTGTGGCACGTCGTCCACCTATACTACAATTATTGGGATCGTGTGGCACACCGTCCACTTATGATACATACTCTGGGATCGTGTGGCGTGCCGGCCACTTATGAAAGTAAATAATATGATTTGTCTTACTATTGTCACAGATGACCTCCTCTCATTGTTCAGTATTTCCTGAGCATGTTCCCTTTTTAGTTGTATACTTTCATATATGATCCTGTTATTCTTTTTGTTGTCGTTGTATCTATATATATATTTGCACATGTTCATTTTAGCGAGTCCTGTCTAGCCTCATCACTACTTCGCCGGAGATAGGCCAGGCACTTACCAGCACATGGGGTCGGTTGTGTTAATGCTACACTTTTTGTGCTTTTTGCACAGATCACAGTGTTGGAGCAACTTTCGTACAACAGCAACAATAGGATATTTCTGGGAGTTGTCTTCAGTTCAGGGACTCTCGAGGTAGCCTAGCCGACGTTCGCAGGCCGAATTCCCATTCCCTTAGTTCAGTTTGTTTTATTGTATCAAAATATACATATGTACTTTCTTTCATTCAGACTTGGTTGTAGTATTCTATAGTAGTCTGTGAGATAGGGACACCAGATTTTGGGGTAGTGTTATGTTCAGTATTTTTCCGTATTTGATTTCTTCTTTACTGGATTTAAAGTTTTATTATCTGAGTATATTCTGTTGTTAATGATTCGCTGGCCTAGCTTCGATAGTAGGCGCCATCACGACTCCCGATGGTGGGAAATCCGGGTCGTGACATCAAAGAAATTACTTATATAATACATCTGAATATATAAATTATATTAACTAAAAAAATATATGAATACATTGAGGGCTTATAGAGAGACAATGAATATAATGAAATATAATACATAGAATACAACGAGATACATTAAAATTCAATGAAAAAAAAGACAGTGAATACAATGAATTATATAGAACAGCGAGATACATTGAATAACAATGAAAAAAGACAATGAATATAATGAAAGCTAGCTGTTTTAGCTGCCGGAGGGTTCTCGATCTACAAGCAAAGAAGGCTCTGAAGTGCGTTTGAATAGTACGCGCTGCAGCATCGCATGGGGACTAACGAGAACGATGAGAACTAAAAGAGATACGGCGGAGGGAAGATTCTAAAGCGGCAATCCGACGGATTTGCTTCTTGAAAATATTGATGATTTTGGTAAAGGGGTTGGCATTGGCATTGAGTAGGAGGGTCGTATGGTGGTGGGGGTGGGGTTAGATGGGAAGCACGTAGAGGAATTTTGAGATTGAGTATCGTATTTTTAGAGAATGGGGAAGAGATTGACATGTATCAAAATAGAGAGAGAAATAAAATAGTCTAACTGAATAGCGTATTTAGTGGATTAGGAGTATGAGGTAACCAAAAATAATTATTTTGCTATAAACATTAAAAGGTATCTATAAAATATACTCCCTCCGTTTCAATTTACGTGAACCTATTTCCTTTTCGGTCCGTGCCATAAAGAATGACTCATTTCCTTATTTGAAAATAATTTACTTTTATGCAATGATTTATAGCCACACAAAATATATGTGTCTCATTTTACACCATAAGTTCGAAAGTCTTTTTTCTTTTTTTGAACTACGTGCCCAGTCAAATAAGTTCACATAAATTGAAAAAATTGAGTAATTGTTTTAAATAGTATTTATTTAAAATAAATGAAGTGTTAAGAGAAAAAAAAAAATTCCTAAATAGTAATACAAATTAAAGGTGGGACGTTCAGCATTTAATCTTGTTCTATCTTTCTAGTCAAAGTTCTAATGTAAAGTGGCCATTTTGTTTTGTGTGTATATATATGTGGCCAACTTCTGCTATATATAGCACCATATATATCGTTGCTGAAACTTCTTATATAACCTATAGAAAGACAGAAAAAAAGAGAGAGAAAAAAAACACAACACATCATGGTTATATTAAGGCCAAGCACAATACAAAATCCATGTCTTAATGCTTGTGACTTGGTTTCCTTTGGCATATATTCCAAACCATTGGAAATTCCACACCTTAAATCAAGAAATGGTATTGAAGTAAAGAAATTACGAAAAACTTCAATCCGATCTTCGCTAGCCTTGAATCCTGTTAGTCCTGAAATTTTCCAAGAAAATGGAACCGCGACCAAGAAAAAACCAAAGGGGCCTGCAAATTCATGCCCTTTTTCACCTCTAGATTTCTTGGAAAGAGCTTCTATTGTTTATGGAAATTGTACATCAATTGTGTACAACGACATAACTTATACATGGTCCGAAACTTATACTCGTTGCTTAAAATTAGCATCTTCCATTTCATCTCTTGGTATTAAAAAAGGCGACGTTGTTTCCGTCTTAGCTCCTAATATTCCAGCCATGTACGAGCTCCAATTCGCAGTACCAATGTCCGGTGCAATCCTCAACAACATAAATTTCCGACTTGATCCAAGAACATTATCTGTTTTGCTTCAACATAGTGAAGCAAAACTTATATTCGTGGATTTTCAATCAACTTCTTTAGTCGTTGAAGCACTTTCTCTGTTTCCACCCAATGTACAATGTCCAAAATTAGTACTTATTGAAGATGATGATCTGAACAATAAAAGCTCCTCATTTTTCGATAATAAGTTTCATAACAGCTACGAGAACATGATAAAAAAAGGCGATTCGAGTTTCAAATTGATTACACCAGATAGTGAATGGGAACCAATTGTACTGAATTACACTTCTGGTACAACTTATGCACCAAAAGGTGTACTTCATAGTCATAGAAGTGCATTTACAATGGCTATTATGGGATTAATTGATTGGTTTGTCCCAAAACAACCTGTGTATTTGTGGACATTACCAATTTTTCATGCTAATGGTTGGGGATTTTGCTGGGGAATGGCTGCTGTTGGTGGAACTAACGTGTGTCTTCGTCGAGCTCATGATGCTTCTTCAATATATGAAGCTATTCACCAACATAAGGTAATGTTCTGATATTGATCTTCTCCTCTGAAAATTACTATGTTTTCCTGAGTCGGAGGTCTATTAAAAATAACCTCTCTACCTTCACAAGGTAGGGATAAGGTCTGCGTACACACTACCCAACTAAGATCTCACTATGTGAGATTATATTGGGTATATTGTTATTGTTGTTGTTATCTAAAAATTTATGTTATGTGACGAAAAACACGCTTTTAGTTATTTGTCTTTAACATGTCTTTTCACGTGAGGGTCTGGTTCTTTTTTCTTATGAATCACATGAGCAAAAATTCATTTTGATTATCGTTGGAGGTGAGACCCGAACTCAAAACTTTTGCATTGAAAAATATCTAAAAGCTTAAATTGTTCAAGACAAGATAGTATTTGTTCCTATCATGTTTGCCAAAATAGTACCAGAGTACCTGTCATTTTAGAAAAGAAATAAGAATTAATGATCATTAATAGAGTTAGCATTTATTGGAAAATCAATGTGGTAAAGATCAATGAATAAATATAGGTAGGTCAAATAACTTCTAGAGATCGTTTGGTTTGTGAACAAAACAGAATAATAATTCCAAAATTATAAGTAATACTGAAATTAAATAATGACAAAATTATTTAGTGGGTTGCACTTATTAATAGAGTTTTGGTTCAGTATTGGACTAAAAATGGAATATTTTACATGTGTTTGGCTTTACGGTAAATAAACTTAGATCTTTATTTTCAATTTTAATCTTGACGTTCTTAAAGGACTTTAGGAGAAGGACATCTTTGTCATTTTGGTGTTTTATATTGGGATTAGTGATCCCAGAAATGTTATTCAATATTAAGTATAGTATAAAATAATAGCATAATTATGGTACAGATAATCACAAAATTACTGATTCAGAATCAAAAACTCAATTAAACGCTAGATAAAATAGTTTTGTATGGGGATTTATTATCCCTTATCCGTTCAACCAAACGACCATATTAATTATTTGTTAAAGAGTGGGCGGTGAAGTGAGCTATGGCGTAATTGATAAAGTTGTTATCATATTATGAGTATGTCACGTATTCAAGTTATGAAAATAGTTTATTGCAGAAACACATGGTAAAAGTGCGTACTATAAACCTTTATGCTCCGACCTTTCTCCGGATTCCAAACATAACCGGACCTTAGTGCACGAGGCTGAAAGATTTAAAAGTTAACATGACAACTTTATATGAATAGATAAGAGTATTAATGACTACTGTTCTATTTAATTCTGTCTGCTGCAACAGGTAACACACATGTGCGGTGCACCAGTTGTGCTAAATATGCTATCTACCTATCCAAAAAGGCAACCCCTTGATTCTCCTGTTCACATATACACCGCCGGAGCACCACCGCCGCCCGCCGTCATCGACAGAACGGAATCTTTAGGGTTTGTAATAAGTCATGGTTATGGATTGACAGAAACAGGAGGACCAGCAGTGACATGTGCATGGAAACAAGAATGGAATCATTTGCCACAGCCAGAAAGAGCACAGCTTAAATCAAGACAAGGTGTGAGAATGGTAGGATTTACAGAGGTTGATGTAGTAGATTTTGAAACTGGAATCAGCATAGAGAGAAATGGTATTGCAACTGGAGAAATCGTGTTGAGAGGAGGTAACTATTCGAATTTATGGACTTGCACATATATGTTAATTACTTCCGCGTCTTAATATATGTGATATCGTTTGACTAGATATAGAGTTTTTTTAAAAAAAAAAATGAAAACAGCCAAACATCTCTATAACAGCTTCATTTGTTTTGATATTTTTTGGCTGTTATAGTGAAGTATTGTTAGAGAACATATAGTATAACATAACAAAACATAACATAAAAATCAATTCCAAGAAAAATCTAGCTTTTAGAGTGATTTACTGTTATGTAGAAATGTAGTTATAGAGAAGTCTGACTGTACTTTTAAAAATTGTGTTCTTAATTAAGCCTTAGATATTGTGTGATTTGTAATAATCTCATTAAAGATAAAAAAAAATTTTAATTTAATTTTTTTAAATATAAAAATGTGATATTCTTATTGGAATAAACTTACCAAAAAAAGAATATCATATAAATTAAGACAGAGGATAGTATTTGTCTTCATAAACGGTTTGGTCCAAATTAAAAGGGATTTTTATACTCTCTGCGTTCCAATTTATGTAGACAAGTTTGATTGGACATGAAGTTTAAAAATAAATAAAGTCTTTTAGAATTTATGGTCTTAACCAAATCCAAATGGGTCCCAGAGTATTTGTGTGGTTAAAAATTTTTCCATTAAGGGTAGAATTATAAGTTTAAGCTAAATTGTTACCAAATTTAGAAATGGTTCATTCTTTTTGGAACGGACCAAAAAGGAAATATGTTCACATAAACTGGAACAGAGGGAGTAAAATTTAAGGTTAAATGAGACTAAAAGAATATTTCGTAAAGGTTATAAGTTGGTCAAACAAAACTTATAAATACCTTTTGCCTTATCTCCGTTTAGTAACTGGTATACATATCCAAAGAGCTTATATGTCAAGTCCTTATACATCAAAATCAATTAAAAGCCATATGTTGGTCAACTCTGATTTTTCGGCTTATAAACACTTTTACTTTGATGAAGACTTTTACTATTTTATCCTTAATATTTTTCTAATTCTCTAAATATCTTTACTAAACAACACTCCTAATTTTCTCTACATCTATAATCGTCGGTCCTCTTATTTACAAAGATACATATAAATATATGAATTTTTTGTTCGGAGTATTTTAGTCATTTTAATAAATGAACAGTTTATCAACATTTTCTTACCAAATACATCGAAATTGTTATCTCGAATTCACATACGCTTCTGGTTCTAATTTTTGTTCCAACAGGTAGTGTAATGCTTGGATACCTTAAAGACCCAGAAGGAACATCAAAATGCATGAAGAATGATGGATGGTTTTACACAGGAGATGTTGGAGTAATGCACTCAGATGGTTACTTAGAAGTAAAAGACAGATTAAAAGATGTTATAATTTGTGGTGGAGAGAATATAAGCAGTGTAGAAGTGGAGTCAATTTTGTACAAACATCCAGCAGTAAATGAAGCTGCAGTAGTAGCAAAACCAGACAATTTTTGGGGTGAAACACCTTGTGCTTTTATTAGTTTGAAAAATGATGCAGAAAAGATGACAGAGAAGGAATTAAGAGATTTTTGTAAAGAGAATTTGCCACTTTATATGGTACCAAGAACTGTGGTAATTGAAGATGAGCTTCCAAAGACAGCAACTGGGAAGATTCAGAAGTATTTACTTAGGGAGAAAGCTAGGTCGTTGACATAATGGACTTAGTACCAAGCGCGAATTCAAATTAGTTTGAGTCAGCTGGTTTTCAAGATTTTGGATAGTTAAGAAAAGTATAGTATGAGTTTCAGTTCAATGGTGCTAAGAATTTAAGTTTTTATATTGGAAATATGTGATTTAGAAATATTTGTATCATCAACAAACATTTGGTTTTGTTTTTGTTTTTTTTCCTTTCTCTTGATCTTTCGCCGATGGTCGATTGGAAACAGCCTCTCCGCCCTATTGGGTAGGGGTAAGGCCAGCGTATATATTACTCTTCCCAGACCGCACTCTGTGGGACTATACTGGGTAGCTGCTGTTATTGTTGTATCATCAACAAACATTTGGTTGGGGTACAAAATATGCCAAATGATCTCTCTGAGCACGATCTTGTTTTGCATTTACCATATAATTTTTAGTTCAAATGTCGCTAAGAACTAAAGATTTTCCATTAGTAAATGTAATAGAAAAACTTAAATTTTTGGCGACATTTTAATTGAAGGTCATATTGATAAATGCAAAGCTTGGTCGCGGTCTGAGAAATCATGTGGTAGCATATTTGCTTATTATCACCTTTCCTTCCAATGCTATAAGTATAAATCGACATGATGTAAGAATTAAAAATATTTGTAATTTTACTACTAGAAGTCTGAAGTGGAGGTCTGTAATCACATATTCTAATGTATGTCTATAACATAGTGTATTTTGTACTATTTTTGTAAATTTAGGGTATTAATAAAATCTAAAGATTCATGGGCTTATTGACGACATGTTTTAAGGCGTACATGCCCCCTAATCCTATGTACAATGCTATGTAGTTATTTCTCGTCTTTTAAAAGGGCTTTTGACACAACTACCCAAAAAAATAAAACTATTTATCCTTATCTACCTATTTGTTTTCCCTACTCATAAACTAATTATATTTCCTACTCATAATAGATTTTGTGGGGGATTTTTCCTTTAATCTCCAATTCTTTTTTATTTTATATGTTTCTTTTCTTTTCTCCTTTTTTGTCTCGTTTTCTTCTTATTTTTTTTCTTTTTTACCTATTCTAATTTCATTTAACTTCTTTTTTTATTTTCTTTTTCTCTTCATAATCCAATTTAATTTACTATTTTCACTATTTTTATTATTCTTTATATATATATATATATATATATTATTATTATTATTATTATTATTACTACTACTACTACTAAATAAAAATCAAATTGTGTACCAATTAAATATAAATAATACAACCAAAAAAATATTAATTAATATTTGATACTAGTATAGTATATAGTTATACCAATAGGGTATACAATTGTACGCAAAGAGTTAAAAAAAGTTTAATTCAATTATTAAGCTGAAATAATATCAGTTGTCAATAAAAAAATTTAAAAAAATCTAAAAGGATCTAATTGTAAACGCATACCATTACATTATATAGCATACTATAATGTATTTATTTATTTGCATTTTCAATTTGCTGCTCACGCTAGGTCAAAGCTTAAAATAAATTAAAAGAAAAAAGGAAAGTGAATTTACGGGTAATAAGTATACTATTATATTATATTGTATACTATTATAACATATTGTTACAATATCTTGCATAATATTACAATATACCATAACAATATATTTATATACTATAATGGTATACTGTTGTAGTATAACTATATACTCCTATAGTATATTAGTATACTGTAGCGGTATATTGTTAGGTAACAGTGTGCTTCGTCGATTATTACTATTGTTATGTTCTTTTTTTCTTTTCAACTAAAAATTTCGATCTCAATTACCTCAAATTAGCTACAAGTCTCAGCCAAGCTGACTCAACACTTGGTTACAGTTTCCAATCAATATTTTAATCACGCGAGTCGAATCTAATCAAACAATTACAAACTTGACAAATGCAATTTATGATTTTTCAAGTTTCAAGATCTTTCAATGGTTAATCTAATTTTTCTTACAATAAATCACTATGAACTTCTCAAAAGATATTACAAATAATTATTTGTAACACTAAGCGTTCAAGTTCTGCTTTGTCGCAGGTACTAATTATTTCGATTTTGAAAAATTTGCTAATTACTTTTAATATTAATCACTTAATACTCAATTACTAAATTGTTCACTTAATACTCAATTACTAAACTGTTAGAGTTCTACATCCCTTTTGTTAGTAGCAGTTGCTATTTCAAGAATTGTTGTTCCTTAAGGCATTGATCGAATTAAGGTTTTGATTGGCGTGGAAAAACACCTAAATAGTTTCCTATTTCTTGTGTCTTCGGCAAGCAAAGGGGAATTTGCACGTCAACGGTGTTTGAGCGGTACAAAATTATACTTTGTCAGAGATGAGCTGGGACAAGCCACACGTTCATATTATTTGGAAAAAAACCGGGTAAATAATTTAGGTTTCATAGGTAGAAATAGTAAATAGTTAGGGCATGGGCATTAAAGGGTAAATAATTTAGAACTAATGGGTATAAAGTGAATTTTTCTCCTTTTAAAACGCTAATTCACATAAAAGACATGCTAATATTGTTGCAAATATAGAAAATTAATTCACACCTAATGTTGACTTCAAACCACATGAATTTACTGTAGTTGAGTTATAAAATAAAGTGTGCAAATAAATAGATAAATAAATCATGGTTAAGTCATATGTAGATCTGGACGGTTAATTTTCTGTCTATGAAACTCGGGAAAAACAAAAGCAGTTTCAATGGGCGAAATATCACTCGTAATCATACGTGCAAGGAATATTATCTGTCAACTGTAGATGCTTGCACTACGAATACAACTTGTACAATATTCGTTCGCACAATTATATTTGTTTGCGCAACAAATACAACATATTAAATAAGAGGGGTTGCTTTGATGGTAAGCAACCCTCACTTCCAACCAAAAAGTTGTGAGTTCGAGTCTTCCCAAGAGCAAGGTGAGAAATTCTTGGAGGGAAGGATGCCGGAGGTCTATTTGAAAACAGCCTCTCTACCTTAGGGTTAAGGTAAGGTCTGCGTACACACAACCCTCCCCAGACCCCATTAAGTGGGATTATATTGGGTTGTTATTTGTCACGACCCCAACCCGGGCATGATGGCATCCAGTACACTACTAGACAAGCCCGACCATTTCCAATATTTAACCCAATTTGATAAGTAGAGATAGATAGATAAAACAGTAAATCACCAAACCATTTAAGTCAAAGACCAGGAAATACGCATAAAAATGCGGGAGTTTAATAAAAATACAAAATATAGCCCAACCATGGACACGGTGTTATGAATATGAGCCTCTAAATATAGAGTGTCATCCTACTACAAAGTCTGTCGAAAATCTGATAATATGGAAACAAAAGATAGGGATAGAGGGGAGGAATTTAAAGTTGCGAATGCCGTGCAGCTATCTCGATGCTTCCGAAAGATAAGTCTAGTCGAACAAACTAGATCTACTCAGTTCCTCAGAGGAACCTGAATCTGCACGCAAGGGAGTAAAAAAAGTACTCCGACCTAGTGAGGTACTAAACATAAATACAGTCTGAAAGTTAGAGAAACATGTAAAACAATAATATAGTATGGGTACAGACTCTGGAGGGGTTCCTACAGCTCAAGCGCAATATCAACTATCTCGTGGCATCAAATAGGCTCTCGACCTCAATAAAAATATATCATCGCTGAGGCGTGCAGCCTGATCCATATCAAGGAAAAATATCCTCACTATCGGACCCTCAACCCATCTCAGTCAAGTAAATTCACAGCCACTCGAGCGTGACATACTATAGGGATCTCAGCCCTCATATCATTTTCATTTAATATTCATGATTAAAAATACAGTCCTTGTTTTATTTTAACAGTTGAAAATATTACTGAGAGTGTAATTTAAGCAAACAAGTGAGGAAAGCTAATGAAGATCCCCTAAGGATATACAGGTCGGCACAAGGCCCCAAAAATGAAAATAAGCCCAATTCACAATGATACAATATGCGTCTCAATCGCCAATATGGTAGGAATAACACTCGGGATGGACCAAGTCACAATCCTCATCAGTAAACAACTTCACACTCATAGAATGCGCGTCACACCCAATATAGCATAACGATGTGAAAGTGCGGGGTTTAAAACCCACATAGCAGTATTTACATCAATTACTCACCTTAAGCCGGCCACTAGTCTAGCTCGTTGTGCCTTTCCCTCTTAAATCAAACTCCTTGTGCATAGAATCTGGTCAAACCACAAGGAATATATCATAATAGGCTAAGGCAACATAATCCAGTCGAAAAGTCTCGAAAAATATCAAAAATCAAGAAGTTGGCAAAACCCGAGCCTTGGGCCCACTTCTCGAAAAATTACAAAATTTACATCACCGGATTTCTCATCTCGCCACGAGTTCATATATATAATGTTTACCAAAACAGAGTTCAAATGGCCCCTCAAAACACAAATTTTCATTTCAAAATCCAAGCCCTAGTTCTTCAAATTTTCACCCAATTTTTCAAGAATTAAAGGTTGATTCTTCCAAAAAAAAAAATAGCGTTTCTAGGTCACGCGACTTACCTCCAATCAATTCCCGTCAAAACCCTCTTCAATTTCTACCAAAAATCTCTTGAGGTAGTCAACAATGGAGGAAAATATTGAATGGGCCGCCGATGAAATAACATAATAAACCTTTATGTAGACCAGATTTAACCTTACGTGAACGCGGTCAATCCCCCGCGTTCGCGATGAACAAACTATGCTGACCAATAATTTACCCTATGCGAATGCGTAACCCTGAACGCGAATGCGATGCTTTAAATTCTCCTATAACGTGAATGCGGTCCCTACAACGCTAACGCGAATAACAACTTGGCATGGCCCTAGGCCCCCTTCTACGCGAACGTGATGCCTACCTCACGAACACGATGCACAGGGCCATAAACCTACGCGAACGCGACACCCTCATTGCGTATGTGAAGACCATTATCCAGACCTTCCAACTTTACTCAACGCAAAAGCGGTACCCCGCCACTAATGCGATTCAGAACCTAACCTTCCGCGATCGCGAGCCTGCCTTCGCAAACACGAGGCCAAATCATATCTTCATTGCTGCTCCATTTTCAGCAATATTCTAAGTTCAAAAACTTTCCGTTTAGCCATTCGAAATCAACCCGTGGCCCCCGGAACCTCAACCAAATAAACCAAGATATCCCAAAACATCATACGAACTTGTTCCAATCATCAAAACACATCTAATAACACTAAAGTCATCAATTCACATTGGATTCAAGCCTAAATTTCTTCAAAACTTTCGAAACACATATTCGATAAAAAATCCAACAAAAACACCTCCAAATGACCTAAAATTTTACCAGCACAACCAAAATCACCTAACAGAGCTATTACAACTTTGGGAATTCTATTCTGTCCCCCGGATCAAAATCTTACCTACCAACCGAAATTCGCCAAAATACTAACTTCGCCAATTCAAGCCTAATTCTATACCGAGCCTCCAAAATCAATTTCGATCGCACTCCTAAGTCACAAATCATCCCCTGAAACTAGTCGAATCACCAGAATTCACATCCGAGCCCTCTAACTAAATAGTCAACCTTTTGGTTGGCTTTTCCAAAATAAGCTTTCCTTTAAGAGACTAGGTGTCTCATTTCCATCTAAAACCAATCCTATTCTACTCAGTCACCTCAAATACCGATAATAAAGCATAGATAAACATAATAT
The DNA here is from genome assembly GCA_032618575.1 of Nicotiana noctiflora. Lineage (NCBI taxonomy): Eukaryota > Viridiplantae > Streptophyta > Magnoliopsida > Solanales > Solanaceae > Nicotiana > Nicotiana noctiflora. The sequence goes on from JASVEL010012967.1 coordinate 246,156, forward strand.
GGGGGAAACGGGATGGTAACTCACGTGACGATATACCAGGTCGTCACATCCTCCCCAACTAAAATAAACGCTCATCCTCGAGTGGGTGAAGAAACATACATGGAGCCTGAAACAAGTGAGGATGTCTGCTCCGCATCTCCCGTTAGGTCTCCCAAGTAGCCTCTTCCATGGGCTGACGTATCCACTATATCTTCATTGAAGCTATATCCTTCGACCGCAACTTCTGAACTTGATGACCCAAAATAACCACTATCTCCACATCATATATGTCAAATCATCATCCAACTAAACTGTGCTGAAGTCTAAAACATGAGACAGGTCCCCAACATACTTCCAGAGCATAGATAAATAAAATATCGGATACACGCTAGACAGGATGGGTGGCAAAACAAGCTCATAAGCCACCTCACCAATCCTTCTAAGTACCTCAAAAGTCCCAATGAACCTTAGACTCAGCTTCCCTTTCTTTCCAAACAGCATGACACCCTTCATAAGCGAAACCTTCAACAAGACCTTCTCGCCTACCATATAAGATACATCTCTAACCTTCTGGTCCGCATAACTCTTCTGACGTGACTGAGCAGTACGAAGTCTCTCCTGGATCACCTTCACCTTATCTAAAGCATCCTGGACCAACTCTGTCCCCAATAACCTAGCCTCTCCTGGCTCAAACCAACCAACCAGAGATCTATACTGGATCTCATATAAGGCCTCATAGGGTGCCATCTGAATTATGGAGTGATAACTATTGTTATAGGCAAACTCTGCAAACGGTAAGAACTCAGCCCAAGAACCTCCAAAGTCAATAACGCAGGCACGCAACATGTCCTTTAATGTCTAAATGGTACGCTCGGACTGCCCGTCACTTTGAGGATGAAATGTTGTACTCAACTCTACATGGGTACCCAACTCTCACTGAAAAGTCCTCCAAAATTGGGAAGTAAATTGAGTACCCCTATCTGAGATAATAGAAACTGGAACCCATGCAACCGAACAATCTTCCGGATAACAATCTCTGCTAACTACTCCGAAGAATAGGTAGTACACACCTTAATAAAGTGCGCGAACTTGGTCAGCTGATCCAAAATCACCCAAATCGAATCAAACTTCTTCGATGTCCGAGGGAGACCACTCACAAAATCCGTAGTAATCCTCTCCCACTTCTACTAAGGAATAACCATCAGCTGAAGTACACCACCGGGCCTCTGATGCTCATATTTCACCTGCTGATAGTTGAGACACCGAGCTACATAACTCACAATATCCTTTTTCATCCTCATCCACCAGTAATGTTGTCTCACATCATGATACATCTTCGCAGCACCTAGGTGGATAGAATACCGCGAGCTGTGGGCCTCCTCTAATATCAACTCCCAAAGCCCATCCACATTGGGCACGCAAATCTGGCCCTACATCGTTGTCACACCATCATCATTCATAGTCACATCTCTGGCATTATCATTTTGGACCTTGTCCTTAAGGACAAGCAAATGTGGATCATCATACTACCGCTGGCTAATGCGGTCATACAAGGAAGACCAAGAAGCGACACAAGCCAACACCCGACTAGGCTCCAAAATTTCTAATCTCACCATCTGATTGGCCTAGGCCTGGACATCAACTGCAAAGGGCCTCTCCCCAACTGGAACGTACGCCAAACTACCCATGCTAACCTCTTCCGGCTCAAAGCATCGGCCACTACATTGGCCTTCACTGGGTGATACAATATGGTAATATCATAGTCCTTGAGTAACTCCAGCCATCTCCACTGTCTCAAATTAAGATCTTTCTATTTGAACAGATGATGAAGGCTGCAATGATCACTATGCACCCACACGATACACCATATAAGTAGAGTATCTAAATCTTCAAAGCATGAACTATGGTAGCCAACTCCAGATCATGTACAAGGTAGTTCTTCTCGTGGGGCTTCAATTGACGAGAAGCATATGCAATAACTCTACCCTCCTGCATTAACACATATCTGCTCCCAACTCTCGAAGCATCACAATAAACGGTGTAAGAACCTGAAGCTGAAAGCAAAACCAACACTGGGGTTGTGGTCAAAGCTGTCTTGAGCTTTTGAAAGCTCTCATTGCACTCGTCCAACAATACAAATGGTGCACACTTCTGCGTCAACTTGGTCACGGGCGAAGCAATAGATGAATAACCCTGGACGAACTGGCGATAATATCCTGCCAAACTGATGAAATCATGAATCTTTGTGGCTAAGGATGGTCTAGGACAACTCTGCACCGCCTCTATCTTCTTCGGATCAACCTGAATACCATCACTGGACATAATGAGTCCCAGAAAATCCACAGAACCAAGCCAGAACTCACACTTGGAGAACTTTGCATAAAGCTTCTCCTCCTAGCTACGCGAGTACACCGGGATGTCATCAATTAAAACCATAACAAATAAATCCAGATACGGTTGAAATATGCTGTTCATTAGATGCATAAACGCAGCTGGGGAATTAGTCAGCCCGAAAGACATAACCATGAACTCATTGTGCCCATATCTTGTCCTGAAAGCCATATTCATAATATTAGAATCCCTAATCTTCAGCTGGTGATAGCCTAAACAGAAATCAATCTTAGAGAATACCCTTTCTCCTTGGAGCTGGTCAAACAAATCATCAATATGCGGTAGTGGATACTTGTTCTTCACTGTCACCTTGTTCAACTACATATAGTCAATGCACATTCTCATTATGCCATCTTTCTTTTTCACAAATAAGACCAGTGCACCTCGCGGTGACACACTCGGGCGAATGAACACCTTATCTAGGAGTTACTGAAGTTGTTTTTTCAACTCCTTCAACTCTGCTGGTGTCATACGATAGGGAGAAATAGAGATGGGCTGAGTGTCCGGCACCAGATCAATACCGAAGTTAATGTCCCTGTCTGGCAGCATGCTCGGTAGGTCTGCTGGAAACACAAAAGGGAAATCCCTCACAACAAGAACTAAATCAAGACTAGGAGTCTCAGCTCCGACATCTCTCACAAATGCCAAATATGATAAATAAACTTTCGCAACAATCTGCTGGGCCTTTAGGAAAGAGATTACCCAACTGGGTACAAAATCGGTCATACCACGCCACTCAATCATTGGAATACCCGACATAGCCAAGGTGACTGTCTTTGCATGATAGTTAAGAATATCATGAAACGGAGATAACCAGTTCGTGCCCAGAATAACATCAAAGTCTACCATGCTCAAAAGTAATAAATCAACTCGAGTCTCCAGACCCCCAATAGTAACAAGACAAGGCCGATACATATGGTCCACAACAATAGTATCGCCCACCGAGGTAGATACGTGCATAGATAAAGTAAGACACATTCAGGTCGTACCCAAATAATGAGCAAAGTATAAAGATACATAGGAATAAGTAGAACTCGAATCAAACAGAACAAAGGCATCACTATGACAGACTGAGATAATACTTGTGATAATAGCATCTGATGCAATGGCATACCTCCTATCTGGGAGAGCATAGAATCGAGCTTGACCACCACTAGATCGGTCTCCACCCCTAGGGCGACCCCTAGATAACTGGCCCCCACCCTTACCTGACTAGGAGGGTGCTGAAGTAGATGGAGCAGAAGAGGAGGGTTGATCCCTCTGCTGAGACCGACAACCACGAAGCCGAGGACATAGTCTCCGTATGTGACCAAACTCACCACACTCATAGCAACTACTCGGTGCTGGAGAAAGGGACTGAAGAGAACCCCTCGCACTGGGAATGACCAACTGATGCGCTATATGTAGAAGAACCTTGAGGTGATAGGGCATATGATGAGCTTTGAGCTAGGAGGGCACTAAGTGAAGAGTTGCCTTGCTGGAACCCCTGATGATCGTGGCCTGAAGACGGCCCATGATACTCGGGACGAGCTGACTGGTGAGGCTTGAAATAAGGACCTCTGCTTTGCTGAACCTGGCCCCTAGATGGAGCACCACTGAAGCTACCTGATCCTCGATGCCTCTTAGCCATTCTCTCCACTCTCTCCTAACAGCGAGCCGTCACCATATCACGAGTAATATCAAGTACATCCTTGAAGGTATGACTCAAAATCCTCTCTCGGATCATCATAATACGGATGGGATAAATGATTCCATCCACAAACCTCCTAATCCTCTCCCGATCAGCCGGGACCATCCATGGAGCATAATGAGCCAACTCAGAAAATCTCACCTCATATTGAGACACGGTCATATCTCCTTAACGAAGCCACTCGAAGTGTCTACGTAGCTCCTCCCTCTTAGACTGCGGTACCCACTTATCCTGGAAGAGAGTGGAGAAATCCTGCCATGACAAATGTGCTGCACCTACCGACCTACGCCGCTCATATGCCTCCCACCAAGTGAAGGCTGCTCCTGAGAACTGAAAGGTAGTAAATGATACCCCTCAACTCCAAGATCCCTACTGTCCGAAGCATACATCGACACTTGTCGAGAAAACCCTGTGAATCCTTGCCGGAACACCACTAAAAGAGGGAGGTGAGAGCCTACTAAACCTCTCAAGATGATGCTGATCATCGTCTGGCAAAGCTGGAACCACATCCCCTTGAACTGGGCAACCAGTTGAACTGGTGTAACCTGCTGAGCAGGTGGCACCTCTGGTGTCTGCAAACCCTACAATACCTGCTCAAACATGCGAGCAGTAGGGGTCTGATGATCACCCCCGATTTGTGAGGTAGCTGCAATAGTAGTGGTTGAGACTGCCTGAGCCAGGCCAGTGCACACTGATAGAATTTGAGCTAGGGCCTCCTAAAGATCCGGAATAACAATATGCACAGTTGGCGCTTGAACAGGTGATGCGGGAGTCTCTACAGCTGGAGGTTAGTCCTAAACGGGGGCAATTGGTGGATCTACACGTGCTTCCCCTATTGCTCTGCCTCGACCGCGACCACGACCATGCTCGCTTTCCATTCTTATTACCTCGTCCACCCTTATTACCTCAGCCACCCTTATCATCCCAACCCACACCTTATTTCTTCGTGTTGCGGCGCGCAACCCGATCCCACCGTACAGTTTCAAACACAACAATCACAAATAGTAGATAAGGCACTTCACACAATTACAACAAATTCAAATAAGTAGCTTACAATTCGATTTATGTTCTCAAATACTTTTCAAATTGAATTAACAACCAAGTTATCATGTTTCCACATTCGAGAGTGCCCACATAAGCCTGTTCAACAATTTACCACAATTCAAGTGTTTCAAATTCATTCCACAATAAGCCATATATGCCATCATAATGGTTGTTCCCAATTCTTTACCAATTTTGGTTCCCTTTATATCTTTCAATTGATATTTTATACCACACGTAGTTCAACATCAATCGAACGCCCAACAATGAAATTAAAGAATTACATACAATTTCTCAAATTAGCACATGCCAAAACAATTCGCACATATTTGGGCGATTTTACAAGAATGAAAATTAGCCATACATACCTGGTATCGAGTTTTCTTCCTTTAACTTCCTACTTTATGCTTACCCAAGCTATCCTAGCTTTGCCGACCTTGTTTCGCAGATTCTTACGCCTATTCACTTCCTCTTTACTAAAAATCAAGTTCAATAATCATGCATGAGTGTAAAATTCTAGTTTCAAAAGTTATTATATGCAAACCTCTCTTTTACCCATTTTAAAACTGAAAATCAAAGAAAATAGTTAGGGTTTTTACCTTGTAAAGATTGGGGAAGTTGAATCTTGGCCCTAGAATCCTTTGGACTAAATGGTTGGAACAATCTTTGAAGATGAAGGACTTCTCTCTCTAAAACCCCTCTCTTCTCTCTCTAATTTTGGTAAGATGATATGATAAAATGAAGGAGAAAAGTGTTATATTAAAGAAGAGGTCGGGTCAAATTTTATAAAATTTCTGGGCCGGGTCAATTCTGCGGTCGCATCTGCGATCACAGAATCAACATGCGGTCTGCATAGTGACCGCATAATTGCCTCAAGATTCACACAAGTACTGTTACGGAATGCGACCAAAATGCGGTCCGCATTCTTGATATGCGGTCGCATATTGCACCGCATATTTGCCACCCAAAAACCTTCGAGAATTTATGCGGTAGATCTGCGGTCCGCAGATCCATTACACGATCGCATATCGACCGCATTCTCAACACCAAATTTTGTAAACCTTCTATTAAACTCTGCGGCAGGAATGCGGTCCGCATAGCAGATCTGCGGTCGCCCTCCTGATCGCAGAATTGACACTTTTCTGGAAAATTGACACTTTGTATTTTTGAAACTTAAATCACTACTAAGGGTCCGAACCGCGGAGAGCAAGCTCGCCGCGAAGAATTATACGCATTCCTAACACATCATTCGAACCACGACACCATAGCTACTAGGTTTTATGCACAAAAATTATACGGGGCCTTACAATTATTCTTCAGAGCATTGGATATTTTAAATGGGACTTTGGGGTTCGATTTAAGTGTGAGAGGGGTGGTCTAGAGACCTGGGGTAGTGTTTTGGGGGAGGGGTTTGTTTTTGGTACTCGCCAGAGTAGGGTTCCGATGAGTGTTTCTCCAATATTCGATGAGTTTGAGGGTTATTCGAGGGAAAACACCTAGATAGGGTGGAGATCTCCTCGAGATGGTTTAATGGTGTTAATCTGGGACTTTGGTTCATACTTTGGGAGGTCGCCGGCTAGGGTTTCGGCGACTGGGATTTCAAGAACAATGGACTGTTGGGTTTTTCTGTCGGAGTTTATGGTGGTTTGAAGGATATTTGGGTGGTGAGAGGTGTTTAGGGTTTGGCCTGAGCCGGACACGAAGGTTGGGGGTGATTTTCCGGTGGTCTCCATGAGAGATTAGAGAGGATGAAGGTGGAGTCTCAGGCGGCTAGGGTTAGACATATACAATTGTGTGTGTGTAATGACGGACAAAACATGAGATGTGAGTATATATATTAGTCGCGCATTGTTGATTCCTGGCCATCGGATTAGTCGTGATCAACGACCAGGATCTTGTAGCCTCGAGATGGTGTCGTTTGATTTAATGAGGGATCTTATTAGGTCCGTTGGATTATAACACTGGACGGTCAAGATTTATTATCTTAAACTGCGTCGTTTTATTTAAATGGTTTATTAGCCTCATCCATCTAATTAATTGTATTGGACGGCTAGGATTAGTCTCAAAAGCGACGCCGTTTAATTAAGAGATATGTTGCCTTACTAGATCCGTTGATTAAATGTATCAACGAATTGGATTAATACACCTATACGGTGTTGTTTGGTATATAGACTGGGCAGACTAGGCTTATTTCGTTTGGGCCTGGTTAATGTGTTATAGTTTGTGCTGGGTGTATTATGTGTTTAGCCCAAATTACCATTATATTGTATTTTTGTATTTTTATTATATTATGACTTGTATTCTATTTGATTTCTTGTATTTTCTTTTAGTATTTTTGTATTTTTCCTTTGTATTTATTTTCACTGATGTATTTCTTATATTTTTCCAATTTTTGTAATTTTCTTTGATTTTCCGATATTTTTACTTTATTTTCCGGTATTTTTGCATTTTTTTACTTAATTTTCTATTTTTTGTGATATTTTCTTAATTGATTTCTTTTGTATTTTCATTTTAATTTTATTTTCAAACAGAAACACCAGTATTTCAACTAAATCACACAATTGCAAACAAAAAATCATTTTGTATTATTTTATATATATATATATATATATATATATTGAAATTTTAATTGCTTAGGACAAAAATCACGTGCTCACAATGACTGGGAGTGTAATCTATGCAAACAAGTGAGGAAAGCTAATAAAGATCCCCTAAGAATTCTACAGAACGGCACAAGGCCCCAAACATGGCAATAAGCCCAATTCGCAATGAAACAATATCCGTCTCAATCACCAATATGGTAGGAATAATACTCGGGATATACCAACTCACAATCCCCATCAGTAAACGACCCCGCACTTGTCATAGAATTCATATCTCTCCTCAATATAGCGTTACGATATGAAATTCCTGGGTTTCAAACCCGCAGAGAAGTATTAACATCAATTACTCACCTCAAGCCGGCCACAAGTCTAGCTCGTTATGCCTTTCCCTCGCAAATCAACCTCCCTACTCGACTCCACGATCCCTGCTGTCCGATGCATACATCGACACTTGTTGAGAAAACCCTAGGCATCCTTGCTCGGAATACCACTGAAAGTAGGAGGTGAGAGCCTACTGAACCTCTCAAGATGACGTCGCTCATCGTTTGGCATAGCTGGATCCACATCACCCTAAATCGGGGCAACCAGATTAACTGGTGCAACCTGCTGAGCTGGTGGCGCCTCTAGTGTCTGCATACCCTGCACTACCTGCTCAGGCATGCGAGCAGTGACAACTATGATTTTTACATGATTTACACCCCTCTTTTCCTAAACTTTTTGCATAAATTAATGTGAATCAGTCCTCAATTGCTTACAAGTTGCGCTTTATTGTAGGTTTGAGCGATTAGATGTCAAAGATCACAAATCGGCTTGGAAAGAAGTGAAATCTGCCAAGTATCAAGAGAGGAACTGAAATACGAGCTGAAAGACTATTGCGTACCGCAAGCTTTTGTCATGTGGCCGCACAAAAATATCATAAAAATTACCCAAGTCAAGAACCCTGTGCGGTCCGCACTGATTTGCCATGCGGACGCACGGGTTAGGATCAGCAAAGCTGAAAATGGGATACAATCTCATGCGAACCGCATCCATTTATACGCGGTCCGCAATGCTGAAGACAATGAAAATATTCTAAGGAAGAAATCCCACGCGGCCGCACTTATAAATAGTTTGGTCCACGTGGAAATTGGATCAGAGAACTAGCATAAAAGGGGAAACAGTAGTGTGGCCGTGCAACATTTCCATGCGGTCCGCAACATTCAACAGTGCGGCTGCACAATATCTTTGTGCGGTCCGCGTGACTTAACCCATGTGGCCGCATGACATTTTCAGGAGGTCCGCATTCAAGGTTCAAAAGCTCAACTTTGGTAGGCCTTTTACCCTACGCGACCGCATGTCATTTTCATGCGGTCTGCGACAGACCCTCAGGGGTATTTTTGTCTAGATTTTCCTGGGTAGTATAAATAGAATATTTTGTTTTTTAGGTTATGTTTTGATACACTGTACGAGCAGCTGAGCACGAGGAAACATATTTGTGCCTATTTTGGGCTATTTTACTTGATTTTGAACGTAGAATTAATTGTATTAGATTTATAGTTAAATATTATTTCAATCTCTACCATTATTTCTTTTTTTTTCTATTGATTCTATGAGTAGCTAAACCCATTAGCTAGGGTTGTGGCTCAACCCTAGTGTGGATAATTAATGGGTGTTGTTGATTAATGCTTGTATGGTATTGGGTGTTTGGTATTTGGGTTAATTGTATGTTTTCACTTAGATTTGGTGGTTACAAACACTTAGTCTAGCTTAGTGGGTTTACACTTTGCTTGAGAAAGAGGGTCTATGGCCCCTCAATCAACCCAACAGGGATTTGGGATGGACCCGTGAGAATGGTAGTCCCAAGTAACGGGTTAAACCTCGAGAGAGTAATCACCCTACCTGAGCCACTAGTTACTTGGGCAAATTAGCCTACTCGATTAGTCTCGAGAGAGTCAATTGGGAAAAATCACTCTCTCTACCGGTTGGTGTGAGAGTGAGAGTTAAGTGCAACGGTTAACCATGTATCCCATATTATCATCCTTGAATTGAGATTCATTACCCGTTAATTAGTCACCTAGGCAAGTGCTACGACCCTAGTGTTCTTTCCTTATTGCATACAACTTAGTGTTATCATTTGGCAAATCTAGTCATAATTGTAGTTAAAATCATTAGTTAATAATTGAAGAAAATCCCAAAAATGTTAGAAGCAAAATTAGGAGCTACAACACTTAATTAGTCTCCACAAATACTTGACTCCAATATCAAGCTCTCTGAGGGATTGACCCTGAAAAATCACTATCGGATAAAAGTAATTAGAGCCCACTATTCGTAAGGGTCGAGTTTGCGACGATCACTTTTTGGCGCCATTGCCGGAGAGCTTACGGTTTTCAATTATTTGTGTAGCTAGTTTAGTGTTTAGCTTCTCTCTCCTTCTTTATACTAACTTTATTAGTGTCAATCCAACAGGTACTAATGGCTTTGAATGGGAATATTCCTCTTGACAAAGTGGTCGCGGGGGAGGAGGTTGATGAGGTAGAACAAAATGAACTCCAGGTACCCCAAATACCAAGGAGAGGTAGAAACGCAAATGCTAATCCTAATGATGCAATCCCAGACCCTCCTCCGCCTCCGCCAAGAGTTGCTCCAAGGGTTCTTCCCAACCAAGGTTATGCTAGTGCAATAGTTCCTCCACGAATCCGGGCGGGGAACTTTCAAGTTACAAATGTGATGTTGACGCTTCTTGAACGATGAGGGTATTTCACGGGTGCCTCCGATCAAAATGCATATAACCACTTGAAGGGATTCGTGGATGTGAGCGCGTGATTTTTGCCCCAAGCAATTGAATTCCAAAATATATAAAATACAAAAATAATTTTTTGGTTTGCAAATTATTTTGAATTGTGTGTGTGAAATACCACTATTTGTGAATTGAAATAAAATTGAAATGAAAATATAAAAAAAAGTAATTAATTTGAAAAATATCACAAAATTATAGAATAAATGCTAGAAAATTAGAAAATTAAGCAAAAAATAGAAAAATATCGGAAAATCAAGGAAAAATACAAAAAATGGAAAATAAAAGAAATATATCAATTGAAAAATAAATACAAAAGAAATAAGTACAAAATACAAAAGAAAATACAGAAAATTAAATAAAATACAAGTCATAAATAATAAAATATAAAAAATACAACATTAATTTGGGCAAAATAAATGAAATACACAGCCCAAACACGTTGCCCAGACAAGGCCCAAGTTATTTTGACCAGCCTCCCTAGTCTCTTGCAAACCAAACGACGCCGCATAATGGATCAAATCTGGACCGTTGATACAAATGATCAACGAACCAAGTAAGGCGGTACCATTTCAAATGAAACGACGTCGCATGAAAGAATTAATCTCAACCATCAGTCACACCTAATCAAACGGACGAGGCTGATGAAGCATTTAAACCAAACAACGTAGTCTTAAGCAATCGATCTCAACCGTTCAGCATCTTAATCTAACGGACCAAAGTAAACCCCTCATTAAGCTAAACGACGACGTTTAAAGTCCAAGGATCCTGGCTGTTCATCTCAACCAATCCAACGGCCAAGGATAAAAGATATACAATTGATATATATCAATACCCTCCCCCGTTCATCTCTTCATTACACACACCCTCCCATTTCATTACGAAACCCTAGCCGCCATGAGTTCCTTCCTCCTTCCCCCGTCTCTCATGGAGACCACCGGTGGTCAGCCCCAGACCTTCGTCTCCAGCTCAGGCTAACCCCAAAACAACCCTTAACCCCATTAACCCCGTCTAAAAACTCTCCAGTTCCCCCAGTCTTGAAATTCCGGCCGCCGGAACCCTAGCCGGCGACAACCAAAGTATGAACTTGTACCCCAAATTAACACCATCTGACCGTCTTTAGATGATCTACCATGCCACCAAGGTGGCTTCTCTCGAATCTTACTCCAACCCTTCGAATATTCGAAAAAGCCTCACCGGAACCATACTCCGGCGAGCACCCAAAAATAGCACTTCTTCAATACCTTACCCCAAGTCCCCAAACACCACTTTCCTACTCAAATCAAACCCCCAAGGCCCTATTTGGAAGATCTGATACCCATGAGACCAAAAGTCTCTGAACACTAGAAAAATTAAAAATTGAAAGAACGAAGAAAGAAAGAAGAAATAAGAAGGAAAGAAAGAAAGAAAAGGAAAAAGAAAAGAAAGAAAGGCCTTAAAAGCTAAGTACCCTACCCTGTTCAGTGCTTTTATGTTTGAAATTGTTCGTATGCATGCCTAAACCATGAGTCTATCTCTATTCTATATCTTGATTCATACTCATTCATACTATCCATGAATTTTATTTCATATGTGCCTGGAATCATCTAAATGTTCTTAGGTTCTGTGATGACCCAAAGGATTATCACCTCATTTCCTCATTTGTCCCGCGCTTCTGAGGCCTTGAAAACCTTATTTTATATTGCCTCGATTTATGTGCATAGTCCGGGCATGTAGCTGGAAAGATTTTGTGCTAGAATATGTGAATTCTATGAAAAATTTGAAGAAACTTGATATTAATATTGATATTGTTGACTTCGGTCAATATTTTTGGTAAACGGACCCAAACCTGAGATTGGACCGTCCCGGAAGGTCCGTAGGAAAATATGGGACTCGGGCATGCGTCCGGAGTCGAATTCTAAGGCCTAGAGCCCAAGATATGAATTTTTCGGTTAAATTGTTTTTGCTGAAATTATTAAAGGAAAATGGATTAAATGACCATGGTATCGGGCTCGTATATTGGTTCTGACGCCCTGTACAAGTCTTAAATATTATTTAAGTACTTCCTGCAAAATTTGACGACATTTGAACGTCGTTTGATGTGTTTTGAACCTTCAGTTCCAATTTAAAAGTCTATGAAAGCTTAAAAGAAGAAATCATGAATTTGGGGCTTGATCTTATGAAAACAATGTTATATTGGCAATTTGATCGTGCGAGCAAGTTCTTAGTATGTCTTTGAAGTTGTGTACATGTTTGGTTTGGAGCCTGAGAGCTTGGGTAAAGATTTGATAGGCCGTTAGAGCAGATTTTGAAAAATAACACAGCTGGTATTTTCCCCCAGTTGGTGTCTTCGCAATTGCAAAGAAATACTCGCAATTGCGAGAAGACTCAGACTTAGCCTTGGTTCTCTTCGCAAATGCGAAGATGGCAGGGAACCACATAGGCTCGCAAATGCGAGTAAAACCCCACAAATGCGACGAACTCAGAAGACGCCTTAAGTTAGCAAATGCGAACTATGTCTCGCAAATGCGCCGCTGACAGACTTGGGCCATGTTCGCAAATGCGAACGGTTTCTCGCAAATGCGAGGACCACAGTCAAAAACCTCCTAAATTCGTAATTGCGAACAATTGTTCGCAATTCCCATATCCGCAGCTGTGCAATCTGATACTTAAATAAATTTTAAACCCTTTTTCACCATTCTTTCAAAACCCAACACACCACACACGATCTCCAAGAACAAGATCACTCCAAATCACTTGTAAGTCACTTTTTACTTAATTCTTTCAATTCCTTATATCATTAAACATGTTTTCCAAGAGAAATCAAAGGTTTTCACGATGGAAATTGTTCTTTTTGGGTAGAACCTAGGTTTTTCATTAATTGGGGAATTGGACCTCGATTTGAGGTCTGATTTTGAAACAAATCATATAATTGAACTCGTGAGGGAATGGGTGACCGTATTTTGGTTCGAACCCTGAGTTTCGACCACATGGGACTAGGGGCGTTTTGGGAAAATTTGGGCTAAACTTTGAGAAAACCATTTTTAAGCATCCAAACCAATTTACATAGTATTTATTAAAGTAATTGAACCAATTGTGATTAGATTCGAGCAATTTGAAGGTTGAAATTCGAGGTAAAGTAATAATTGAAGGATAATTGGACTTCAAGGCCTAGAGGTAAGTGTTTGATCTATCCTAGCTTGAGGGAATAGGATTTAATGTGCTAATTGCTATGTGATCGAGTGCGGTGTATGGGTTGTGGTGATGAGCATCCATACACTGGTGTCTAGCATGACCGTGAGTCGTTTGTTGACATATACTGTGAGTTAATGTGGGATGTTTTCAAGTCATAATCTTGAACCCTTGCCGGGTTGTGAAGTTGATTATTTTTTTCCCTTGTCGGGACTTTATTGTGAAGTTGATTATTATTTCCCTTGCCGGGACTTTACTGTGATGACTATTGTGTCCCTTGCCGGGACGGATCATATTAATTGTTTCATTCTTGTGACCTTAACTGTGATTGTTATTTGGGTCAGGAAGAGTGATAATGCATGAAGTGTGATGTCGTGCCTTGTTTATTGATTATGCACGAAGGATCATGTCGTGCCTTGTTTATTGATTATGCACGAAGGATCATGCCATGCCTTTTTTTATTGATTATGCACGAAGGATCATGTCGTGCCTTGCTATACTGATTATGCATGAAGGAACATTCCGTGGCATTGTTATTTGAACCATGCACAAAGGATCATGCCGTGCCATGGATGTGAGGATGAGAGTAAAAGCAAGAAGGGTGATGCCATGCACTTTTATTTGATTATTTGGTGAGGAAGAGAGTAAAAGCACGAAGGGTGATGCCGTGAAACTATTTAAACTTCTTGTTTTGGTGATAACTATTTTACTACACTCTGATTCTCTTTACTAATTTATTATATGTTGCTGATTGTGTTTTCCCCCAGTATGATACTCCTTTATTAGTTGTGTTACTTGATAATCCTGTTATTTTGTGGTGTATACATATATAGAACTGCACAGGTTTATGTGAGTGTCTCGTCCTAGGCTTGTCACTACTTCGTCGGGATAGGCCAGGCACTTACTAGCACATGGGGCCGGAATGTGCTGATATTGCACTTCTATGCATTTTTGCACAGGTCCAGGTTTCGAGCAGCAGTAGCAGCAGTAGTAGAGTACTTGTGGGATTTCTGCACCTCCGAGATCGAGGTAGCTTGCAGGCGTCCGCAAGCCCGACATCTCTTCTATTTACTTTTGTTTATTGCTGCGGTCTCATTGTTCCGAGACAGGCAGATGTGTTCATTATTTTCTTTCAGACCATTATGTGTAGTTATTCCTTAGTAGTTCGTGAGTTGGTGACTCCACATCTTGGGTAGAGGACTATATCAGTTGTTTTACATTATTATTATTATTCATCTCTATTTTGAAAGACTTCCTCACTTAACAAATTAAGTAATTATTTCTTGCTATTAAATATAAGAATAAAAAATGATGGTATGAATAGGAAAATGTGAATGAGTTGTCTTGCCTAGCTACCACGAGTAGGCGCCATCACGATCCCGATGGTGGGGGAAATTCGGGTTGTGACAAGTTGGTATCAGAGCTCTAGGTTACATAGGTCTCACCACTCACGAACAAGCTTATTAGAGTTTGAGGGGTAGGTACGGAGACGTCTGTACTTGTCCTCCAGAGCCTATTTTGTTAGGAAAAAGTCTCTCATTTGTTCCTTCTTGTCTTGCGATTTGTTCCTCAAATACTGATTGAACTTCTACTCTGTCCTTTCACAGATGGTGAGGACATGCGCTTTTTCATCCGCTGATCAGCAGCCTGAGCCCCAGGCAGCTCCCGTGAGGGGCAGGGGCCGAGGCCGTGTCGTAGGCCGTGGTAGGGGCAGAGCTTAGCCGCAGGTAGAGATTCCAGAGGTGGAGCCTCATGTTGAGATTGGTGAGGAGGTTCTAGCCCCAGCATCTCCAGTGGGCCCAGCTTAGGTCCCAGGGGACGTCTTATTTACCCCGGATCTTCTGGAGGCTCTGGTCAGAATAGCGGGTTTTATGGACAATATAGCCAGAGTAGGCTTATTACCAGTTGCACCAGCCACTTCTCAGGCTAGAGGCGGGGTCCAGACTCTTGTTGCACGTACTCTAGAGCCAGTATCTCCCTAGCCTCAGGCACCAGTAGTTCAGCCAGCAGTGGCCACTCAGTCAAGCACTACAGCTCAGGCCAGAGATGAAGCGACCATGACTTTTGATGCTTTATGGAGACTTGATCGGTTCCCCAAGCTGTTTACCACTACTTTCAGCGGTTCCACATCAGAGAATCCCCAAGACTTCTTATTCAGTTGCCATGAGATTCTTAAGACTATGGGAATATTGGAATCCAATGGGGTTGATTTATGAACATTCGGGCTTTTAGGATCCGCCAAGACTTGGTGGAGAGATTGCTATTTGTATCGACTAGCAGGGTCCCCGGCTTTAACATGGGACCAGTTTGTGGAGTTATTTCTAGAGAAGTTTCTCCCTGTTACCTAGCGGAAGGCACTTTGAAGGTAGTTTGAGCGCCTCCAGCAGGGTTCTATTACTATTACCCAGTATGAGAAGAGGTTTGTTGATCTGGCACGTCACGCGGTTGTGATACTCCCCACAGATCGGGAGAGGGTCCATAGGTTTATAGATGGGCTAAAACATCCGATTCGAATTCAGATGGCTATGGGATTTGGGAGTGACATATCTTTTCAAGAGGCAGCTAATACAGCTCGTAAAGTTGAGATGGATCTTGCTCGGAGAGGTGGTTATCCATCAGACAAGAGGCCTCGCCATTCCAACAGATTTAGTGGTACTTCTTCTGGAGGCAGGGATTCTAATGATAGGGGCCAGTCTTCCAGGCCTTTTTAATCAACCCTCCAGGCTTCGCAGGGTGGTCCAGGTGATCGTGGGGTTCATGAGCAGTATTCAGATCAGCCTTCCATCAGTGCTCAACCTTTTCAAAGTGTTCGTGGGGGCCATTCACGTCGTCAGGGCCAGCAGTACCATCAGCCAAAATGTTGTTACGGTTGTGGTGACCCGCGTCATCTTGTCAGGTTTTGCCCTCGAGCAATAGGCAACACTCAGTAGTGGGGTCCTCATCCCATGATTCAGCCCCCAACTGACCCACAGTTTGTCCAGCCAGTCAGAGGCGGGGGTAGAGATCGTAGAGGTGGAGGTCGTGATCGTAGAGGTAGAGACCGTCCCGCCAGAGGTAGAGGTCAGCCAGTGGATGACCATCCTAGAGACGTAGCTCAGAGGGGAGGTGCTGATCCCCGATTTTATGCTTTACCAGCTAGGCCAGAGGCAGAGGCATCACATACTGTGATTATAGGTACCATTCTTGTTTGTGATAGAGGTTCTTCAGTATTATTTGACCCTGGGTCTACATATTCATATTTGTCTTCCTACTTTGCACCATACCTGGCCGTGCCTAGCTATGCCCTAGATATTCTAGTTTATGTGTCTACACCAGTGGGTAACTCTATAGTAGTCGACCGGGTACATCGTTCGTGCGTAGTTACATTCAGGGGTCTTGAGACCCATGAAGATTTATTGCTATTAGACATAGTGGATTTCGATGTCATAATGGGGATGGACTAGTTGTCCCCGTATCATGCTATCTTAGATTGTCATGCCAAGACAGTAATATTGGCCTTGCCACAATCACCCCGACTAGAGTGGATAGGGACCTCAGGCCACTCCGTTCGCAATGTTATTTCCTATGTTAAGGCTCGACGTACGGTCGAGAAGGGGTGTCTAGCTTATTTGGCATATGTTCATGATTCTAGTGCGGAAATTCCTTCTATTGATTCAGTTCCTATTGTATGGGAGTTTCTCGAGGTTTTCCCTTCAAATCTGTGGGGCATTCCATGCGACAGGGATATTGATTTCTTTATTGATCTGGCACCGGGCACTCAGCCCATTTCTATTGCACCCTATCGTATGGCCCCACCGGAGTTAAAAGAGTTAAAAGATCAGTTGCAAGACCTTCTAGAAAAGGGCTTTATCAGGCCTAGTGTTTCTCTCTGGGGTGCACCTGTGTTATTTGTGAATAAGAAGGATGGCTCGATGCAGATGTGTATTGGTTATCGTCAATTAAACAAAGTGACGATAAAGAACAAGTATCCACTACCAAGGATTGATAATTTGTTTGACTAGCTCCAAGGAGCAAGGGTGTTTTCAAAAATAGACTTGAGGTCGGGCTGCCATCAGCTGAAGATTAGGGCAGTTGACATTCCTAAGACATCCTTTCGCACTAGGTACGGGCACTTTGAATTCTTGGTCATGTCTTTCGGGTTGACCAATGCTCCAGCAGCATTCATGGAGTTGATAAATCGGGTGTTTAGGCCTTATCTATATCTGTTCATGATAGTCTTTATAGATGATATCCTGGTATACTCCCGCAGCCAGGAAGAGCACGAGCAGCACCTCAGAATGGTTCTTCAGACTCTGAAGGATAATCAGTTGTATGCCAAGTTTTCAAAATGTGAGTTTTGGTTGAGTTCGGTTGCATTCCTGGGTCATATCGTATTAGTAGAGGGTATTCAGGTAGACCCAAAGAAGATTGAGGCAGTCAAGAATTGGCCTCGACCGGTTTTAGTGACCGAGATCCGGAGTGTCTTGGGATCAGTAGGTTACTATCGTCGATTTGTAGAGGGGTTCTCTTCTATTGCAGCCCCAATGACCAGGTTGACCCAGAAGGGTGCCCAGTTCAGGTGGTCAGATGAGTGTGAGGCAAGCTTTCAAAAGCACAAGACAGCTTTGACTACAACACCAGTGTTGATATTACCTACGGGTTTAGGGCCTTACACAGTTTACTGTGATGCATCCCGTACGGGGCTTGGAGCGGTATTGATGCAGGATGGAAAGGTTATTGTTTTTGCTTCGAGATAGTTGAAAATCCATGAGAAGAATTATCCGGTTCATGATCTTGAGCTGGCAGCAGTAGTTCATGCCTTAAAAATCTGGAGGCATTATCTATATTGTGTGGCGTGCGAGGTGTACACGGATCACAAAAGCCTACAGTATTTATTCAAGAAAAAGAGTTGAATTTGCGATAGAGAAGATGGTTAGAGTTACTGAAGGACTATGATGTTACTATCCTATATCACTCAGGTAAGGCCAATGTGGTGGCCGATACGTTGAGTAGGAAGCCTGCCAGCATGGATAGTCTCGCTTATATTCTGGTCAGTCAGAGACCACTTACTCTAGATGTACAAGCCTTAGCCAATCGGTTCGTGAGACTAGAAATTTCTAAGCCTAGCAGGGTATTGGCCTACACGGTCGCTCATTCTTCTCTATTAAAGCATATCCATGAGAGGCAATTTGATGATCCTCACTTGCGTGACTTGAGGGATACTATACAATAGGGAGGTACCGCAAAGGTAACTCTAGATGGTGACGGAGTATTGAGATTGAAGGGGCCAGTTTGTGTGCCCAATGTGGAGGGGATTCAGGAGTTGATCCTAGCGGAGGCCCACAGTTCGCGGTATTCTATTCATCGGGGCACCGCAAAGATGTATCAGGACTTACGGCAGCACTATTGGTGGCGTAGGATGAAGAAGGACATCATTGCATATGTCGCTCGATGTCTAAACTGTCAGCAGGTGAAATATGAGAACTGGAGGCCTGGTGGTGTACTTTAGAGAATTGGAATTCCCGAGTGGAAATGGGAGCGGATCACAATGGACTTCGTTACTGGACTTCCCTTGACTCGGAGGAAATTTAATGCTATTTGGGTCATTGTGGATAGGCTAACCAAGTCAGCACACTTCATTCCAGTATCTGTCTCTTACTCATCAGAGAAGCTAGCAGAGATTTACATCAGGGAGATTGTTCGCCTTCATGGGGTGCCGGTGTCTATTATCTCTGATCGGGGTACATAATTACCTTTCATTTCTGGAGAGCGGTCCAACAGGAGTTAGGGACCCAGGTTAAGTTGAGTACAACTTTTCATCCTCAGACGGACGGTCAGTCCGAGAGGACTATTCATATCCTAGAGGACATGCTCCGAGCCTGTGTCATTGATTTTAGAGGCTCGTGGGACCAGTTTCTGCCGTTAGCATAGTTCATCTACAACAACAGCTACCAGTCTAGCATTCAGATGGCTCCATATGAGGCATTGTATGGTAGGCGATGTCGGTCTCCAGTCGGATGGTTTGAGCCGGGGGAGGCTCGGTTGTTGGGTACAGACTTAGTTCAGGAGGCCTTAGACAAGGTCAAGACTATCTAGGAGAGATTGCGTTCAGCTTAGTCCAGACAGAAGACTTATGCAGATCGTAAGGTCGGAGATGTGGATTTCATGGTTGGTGAGCGGGTATTGCTCCGGGTATCGCCTATGAAGGGCGTGATGAGGTTCGAAAAGAAGGGCAAGCTCAGTCCTAGGTATATTGGTCCATTTGAGATTTTGGACCGAGTGGGAGAGGTGGATTACAGATTAGCACTACCACCTAGCATATCAGCCGTGCATCCAGGTTTTCATGTATCTATGCTTCGGAGGTACCACGGTGATCCTACACATGTGTTAAACTTAAGTACTGTCCAATTGGACAATGATCTATCTTACGAGGAAGAGTAAGTGGCCATTCTAAACCGGCAGGTTCGATAGTTGAGGTCGAAGAGTTTTCCTTCTATGCGTGTTCAATGGAGAGGTCAGCCTCCTGAGGTATCGACCTGGGAGTCCGAGTCTGATATGCGGAGCCATTACCCAGATTTGTTCCCCGACTCAGGTACTTCCTTCTCTTGTCCGTTTGAGGACGAACGATTGTTTTAGAGGTGGGGGATGTGACAACCCAAAGGGTCATCACCCGATTTCCTTATTTGTCCTGCGCTTTCGAGGCCATGAAAACCTTATTTTATATTGCCTCAATTTACGTGCATAGTCCAAGCATGTAGCCGGAAAGATTTTGTGCTAGAATATGTGAATTCAATGAAAAATTTGAAGAAACTTGATATTAATATTGATATAGTTGACTTCGGTCAAGCTTTTTTTGGTAAACGGACCTGGACCTGAGATCGGACGGTCCCGGAAGGTGCGTAGGAAAATATGGGACTCGGGCATGCATCCGGAGTCGAATTCTGAGGCCTAGAGCCCAAGATATGAATTTTTCTGTTAAATTGTTTTTGCTAAAATTATTAAATGAAAATGGATTAAATGTCCATGGTATCGGGCTCGTATATTGGTTCCGACGCCCGGTACAAGTCTTAAATATTATTTAAGTACTTCCTGTAAAATTTGACGACATTTGAACGTCGTTTGATGTGTTTTGAACCTTGAGTTCCAATTTGAAAGTTTATGAAAGCTTAAAAGAAGAAATCATGAATTTGAGGCTTGATCTTATGAAAACGATGTTATATTAGCGATTTGATCGCGCGAGCAAGTTCGTAGTATGTCTTTGAAGTTGTGTGCATGTTTGGTTTTGAGCCCGAGGGCTCGGGTTTGATAGGCCGTTAGAGTAGATTTTGAAAAATAACACAGCTGGTATTTTCCCCCAGCTTGTATCTTCGCAATTGCGAAGAAATACTCGCAATTGCGAGAAGACACAGACTTAGCCTTGGTTCGCAAATGCGAACCAGTCTTTGCAAATGCGAAGATGGCAGGGAACCGCGTAGGCTTGCAAATGCGAGTAAAACCTCGCAAATGCGAAGAACTCATAAGATACCTTAAGTTCGCAAATGCGAACCATGTCTCGCAAATGCGAGGCTGACAGACTTGGGCCATGTTCGCAAATGCGAATGGTTTCTCGCAAATGCAAGGGCCACAGTCAAAAACCTGCTAAGTTCGCAATTGCGAACAAGTGTTCGCAATTCCCATATCTGCAGCTGTGCAATCTGATACTTAAATGAATTTTAAACCCTTTTTCACCATTCTTTCAAAACCTAACACACCACACACGACTCTCCAAGAAAAGATCAATCCAAATCATTTGTAAGTCACTTTTTACTTAATTCTTTCAATTCCTAACATCATTAAACATGTTTTCCAAGAGAGTTTTCATGGTGGAAATTGTTGTTTTTGGGTAGAACCTAGGTTTTTCATGAATTGGGGAATTGGACCTCGATTTGAGGTCCGATTTCGAAACAAATCATATAATTGAACTTGTGAGGGAATGGGTGATTGGATTTTGGTCCGAACCCCGAGTTTCGACCACGTGGGACCAAGGGCATTTTGGGAAAATATGGGTTAAACTTTGAGAAAACTATTTTTAAGCATCGAAACCAATTTACATAGTATTTATTAAAGTAATTGAACCAATTGTGATTAGATTCGAGCAAGTTGAAGGTTTAAATTCGAGGTAAAGCTATAATTGAAGGATAATTGGACTTCAAGGTCTAGAGGTAAGTGTTTGATCTATCCTAGCTTGAGGGAATATGATTTAATGTGCTAATTTCTATTTGATCGAGTGCGGTGTATTGGCTGTGGTGATGAGCATCCATACACTGGCGTCTAGCATGACCGTGAGTCACTTGTCGACATATATTGTGAGTTAATGTGGGATGTTTTTAAGTTATAATATTGAACCCTTGCCGGGTTGTGAAGTTGATTATTGTTTTCTCTTGCCGGGACTTTATTGTGAAGTAGATAATTGTTTCCCTTGCCGGGACTTTACTGTGATGACTATTGTGTCCCTTGCCGGGACGGTTCATGTTAATTATTTCATTCTTTTGTCGTTAACTGTGATTGTTATTTGGGTGAGAAAGAGTGATAATGCACGAAGGGTGATGCCGTGCTTTGTTTATTGATTATGCACGAAGGATCATGCTGTGCCTTGTTTATTGATTATGCACGAAGGATCATGCCGTGCCTTGTTTTATTGATTATGCACAAAGGATCATGTCGTGCCTTGTTATACTGATTATGCACAAAGGAACATTCCGTGCCGTTGTTATTTGAACCATGCACGAAGGATCATGCCGTGCCATGGATGTGAGGATGAGAGTAAAAGCACGAAGGGTGATGTTGTGCACGTTTATTTGATTATTTGGTGAGGATGAGAGTAAAAGAACGAAGGGTGATGCCGTGAAGCTATTTGAACTTCTTGTTTTAGTGATAACTGTTTTACTACACTCTGATTCTCTTTACAGATTTATTATATGTTGCTGATTGTGTTTTTCCCCAGCATGATACTCCTTTATTAATTGTGTTACTTGATAATCCTGTTATTTTGTGGTGTATATATATATAGAACTACACATGTTTATGTGAGTGTCTGGTCCTAGGCTTGTCACTACTTCACCGGGATAGGCCAGGCACTTACCAACTCATGGGGTCAGATTGTGCTGATACTGCACTTCTGTGTGTTTTCGCACAGGTCCAGGTTTCGAGTAGGAGAAGCAGCAGTAGTAAAGTACTTGTGGGATTTCTGCACCTCCGAGACCGAGGTAGCTTGACGACGTCCGCAAGCCCGGTGTCTCTTCTATTTACTTTTGTTTATTGCTGTGGTCTCATTGTTCCGAGACAGACGGATGTTTATTATTTTTTTCAGACCATTATGTGTAGTTATTCCTTAGTAGTTCGTGAGTTGGTGACTCCACATCTTGGGTAGAGGACTATATCAGTTGTTTTACATTGTTATTATTATTCATCTCTATTTCGAAAGACTTCCGCACTTAACAAATTGAGTAATTATTTCTTGCTATTAAATATGAGAATAAAAAATGATGGTATGAACCGGATAATATGAATGAGTTGGCTTGCCTAGCTACCACGAGTATGCGCCATCACGATCCAATGGTGGGGGAAATTCGGTTCGTGGCAGGTTCTGATATTAGCTACTTGTAAATCAGATGCTATTACCCATTTTTCTGTGAATGTTCAGTATATCCTATCTCGATTAGGGTTTTAATTAGTTAGAA
Source organism: Nicotiana noctiflora (assembly GCA_032618575.1). Lineage (NCBI taxonomy): Eukaryota > Viridiplantae > Streptophyta > Magnoliopsida > Solanales > Solanaceae > Nicotiana > Nicotiana noctiflora. The sequence goes on from JASVEL010012967.1 coordinate 269,502, forward strand.
TTCAACAATTATCGAATTTTTCCTCTGAGTTCTGATTAATTTGAAGTTAAGTCGTTATTAGGGTTACTTGTGCAAAACAACATGAATCTGGCTATATTTGCAATTTGATTTGTATGTTAGTTTCTTCTGAACCTCTGAATGCTTATGAATACATAGGGTATATGTATAAATATTTTTGTGGCTATGTTTGCAAACACAGTATGAGTTCTGATAGTAGCTATCTTTGTAAAAGTGGCTAAAATTGAAAAGTTCTATAGTCTGAGATTGGTTAAGTTTTAAAGACAAGTCTTAGAGGGCTATTTATTAAATACATTCAAGTTACCCTAGTCTTGACACACCTAAGGCAAGTCGGGTAATTATAATAAAATGCAAAGGTTAAAAAGGGAAAGGTAAATGGTAGTCTTGTAGTTTAAATAGAGCCTATAGGGATACAAATGACTTTAGTGCTTGGTTTTTCTAAAAAATACTTGAATAATAAGGGGTATACTAGGAAGAGCTAAAAGGTAATTTGGTAATAAACCTTAGCAAGTGGGGGCAACTAAGTAAAACCTGCCCAATAGAACACAAAAGAACAGCCCAGAACCTTCTAGCAAGGGTTCAAGGGCATTTTATTACAATTTTGTTAATGTATTTAATTGAAAAGAGTAGGGGAGGGAATAGAATTAACTAATTTGAAATACCCCCCAAAATAACTCTATAAATAGGCTTCTACAAGCCTGAAAAAGAGGTTCTAAATTCTGGGTACACACAGTTCAGCTTCACGAATTCTTAAGTTCAGAAATTTCCTAGGGTTCGAAAAATTCTTAAGAGGCTGGACAATTCTTAAGAGTTCAAAACTTCACATATAATGTTCTTCTACTTAGCTTCGAGTCGAGAATTGTTCTTGAGATCTTTGCTGGTGTTTCTCTGCTGTGTTATCTCAACTAGCTTGGATTTCTAATTTTCTCGAGTTGATTGTTGTTTGTCTATTGAGTTTGGGAGTTGCTGTGTTATTTCCTGCTACAGTTTACTGGTGTTTCTATGCTGCTACCATTGCTAACTTCTCTTTTCCTTCATCTCGTTAGAACTCATCCATTTGTTTTCGTTTAATCAGGTACACACTGCTTCCCGAAGGTGTAATTGAAATTATGATGAAGGAATGAAGTTAAATTGATTTTCGATGAAGTTATTTATGTTTCTTCACTTTAGTTGTAGTTATAATTCGTAGAATCATTATAATTCATTAGAAATGTTTGTAATAATTAACAAGTATATGAGTTCGATCTACATTAGAGTAGAGTAGTTAATATAGTAGTTAAACGTAATTCAGCAATTAGATATAGCTATCACGTAATTCCAAAACTAAAACAAGTTAATTTAAAGCTAATACACTTAGATAAATAAGTATGACTCTGAAACTGGATTTATAAACTGGCACTTATCTATTTTGTTAACTAAATCCTTAATTATGATCGTTAATCTAAAGAGTATAAATAAATCAGCCTGTATTACTATTTATTATCTACTGAATATAAGTTGTCTACGAATTTGTGTTTAGACTTTAGTGATTGTTAGCAATAGTGGTTCAAGCATGCTTAGATAAAGTTACAACACTGTTTTTCTTTAGTTTTAAAATAAAGTGACAAAAATAAGTTCTGCAACTAGTATCATAATAATTACCTGAATATCTGAACCTGCCATATAGTATAACAAACACTGATATAAATTACGGTGCTAGAATTTTTAATTGTTTGTTAGATATTGAAATTAGTAGTGATCGAAATGTAACTTGGAACCTCTTGGAATAATATGTTTTGTTGATTCCTCTATCATTTGAATAATACTTGTTCAAGTACTGTTAGTTTGCTCTTGTTTTTGCTTATATAGTTTGGGCCTAGATATGTATACAGGCCCAGATCTGGTTAATATGGCAACTATGTTCTCGAGTAGGAACGACAATATGCATTGGGCTCCAGATGCCCAATTGTATTTAATTATGGACTGCTAAGCAGTCTGAAGTCCAGACCCAATAACGAATAATGGCCTGGACTCCAATATTATAGATTAGAAATTTACCAAAAAACAATAGATATGAATTAGGAAGAAAAAACCAAAATAGAAAACATAGTATATGAATAGGATTGGACCTTAATAATAAGGGATGAGCCTCGTTCCAAAGATAAAAATACATAGGGCCCCCAAATAGATTTCAACGTAAGATTCTAGACTTGGAAAGACCGTTTAGCGAATTTCACGGTCTTTCCCAAAGCAAATAAAGACGTAGACATTATAGGCACGATCTATAAAGTTATATTCCTAATACGGGTGCACATTTATGTGACCCAAATCTCAAATCCCGGTGAAGCTGGAATGCACTAAAGTCACAGGCATACTGGTTACGGTGTCACTCAAAATGCATTTTCCTAACGTCGCAAGTCTTTAAAAAATAACAAAGCGGAACATTAATAACACTTGACAAATTGAAGCATATAAGTAAATCAGATAAAAATAAATACGACAGTTGAGTGACCGTGCTAGAACCACGGAATCCGAGAGTACATAATACCTTCTCCCAGGTTAACAGAATACCTTACCCAGATTTCTAGTTTCGCGAACTGTTAAACAGAGTCATAATTTCCTCGATTCGGGATTAAACCAGTGACTTGGGACACCATTATTTTCCCAAGTGGCGACTCTGAAAATTAATGAATAAATCCCGTTCCGAATGTCCTTTAACTGGAAAAACTCCTTCCCCATTATTATTATATCCCTTCCCGGGGTGTAGTAGTAATTAGTGGCACATTACCTTCGGGTAAGTAGTGGATAAAAAAGAGGAGGTGTGACAGCTCTAGCGACTCTGCTGGGGATAAGAAACCCAGAACTTCGGTTCAGGGTTTAAGAAATCGAGCTCAGTTAAATTGTTGTTTTTGATTATATCTGATTTCATTATATGCTTTGATCAACATGCTACATATTTACCGCTTTGATATTATGTGAACTATATATATATAAAATTATGCTGAAAAACCTTCTCTTCTTACCTTCAGGGATGTGCTTACTGGTTGAGACTCCCCTTTCTGTTAAGTCATATCTAATAAGAAACAGAGTCCATAAAAGTCACAAAGCCGGACGATCCCGCGGGTCCCCGGTACGTAGCCCCCTCCTCAATACGAGTTGTCCGCTCGGGTACACAGTATAGTACCATTGAAAATTAGGATATTGGGCCTAGATTTAGGATGATTATTTGCATCATATGTGACTTAGGGGACTCAACACAGGGGTTGGGTCCGTCTAGGACAGGTGACCTGGAATATCAAAGACCGAGCATGATTATATGTTGCATTTATTTGTCCTGGATTATTATGCTAACCGGCTAAATACTTGAAAACAAAAAGAGAGAAAAAATAGCGATTTTTAGAATAGCAATACCTAAATACTGACGAAACGCTGTCGAAATTTTGAGAAAAGAAAAATTTGAAAATAGTCGAAATAATTTCTGTCGAAATAGTTGGACTTAAAATAATTTGACCGAACTACGCTGGTTTGATTCTCACTATTAGGTGAGATACGTAGGCAACCCGTGATGAGTCCAACCACCCCTTTTCAAAAAATGTCGAATTTTTGGTTTTCAATAAAATCAAAGTGATGCCGTTTTTGAAAATAGCCGAATGTTCCGAAAGAACGCCGGAAGGCTGTTTGCGCAAAAATGGCCACTTTTGAAGTCAATTGCTTTAAATAATAATAGCCTTGAAATCTTCGAACAAAGTATTAAAAGGTTGATTCTTTTGAAAATTTTCCGTGAAATTTTGTTTTGTTTTTGAGTCAAATAAATATGAGTTTAAATCGCCTTTAATAAATGTGCAGGATGAGCACTGTACAAAATGGACCCTTTTCACTAATGAATAAGATCCCTTTGGAGTTACCATTGTGGTGGAATGATTTAGGCCAAGATGGACAGGATTGAGTCAATAAATATTTGAAAGATCTTACTGGGCTGCTTGACATAGTACCTCGAGGTGAAATTATCCGAGCTTTAGATGCCTGCTGGGATCCCGCACATAACGTGCTCCACTTCTGGGACTTTGATCTCACTCTGACATTGGAGGAAATTGCTAACTACATCGGAAAGGGTGAGGTTCCCTTGAAAGACAAGTATCTGGTTGCTCCAAGAGCCATCAGTGTGCATAGATTCCTCGACTCCTTAAAGATAGCCAGAAATGTTACCAATAAAGATTTGGTCCAGGGGTTTTGCACCATGAACTTTATATACCGCATAAATGGCCATGTTGGAGGATTCAATGCTCCAACGAACAAACTCTGCAGGAAAGCAAACCGGGCTGAATGGGAGGAACACAGGCATTTTGCCTTCATGGTAGCCTTTTTGGGGTTAATAATATTTCCAAGAAAAGACGGGAACATCGACATTAGAGTCGTCGGGATTGCCAGTACCCTCCTTACACAGGACAACAGTACATTGGCACCAAAGATAGTGGCCGATATCTTCCGTGCTCTCACAACCTGCAAAGCGGGAGGAGATTTCTTCGAGGGGTGTAATCTACTACTTCAGATGTGGATGATAGAGCATTTATGCCACCACCCTCAATTTTTGAGCTATGGATCATTTGAAAAGACTTGTATCGAAAAATTCTACATGAGGACAAAAGAAGCCAAGTTGCCAGAAGGGTCGAAAGGTTGGATGACATATTCTGTGTGAGAGATCAGGCTAGAGGTGAACTGTCACTAGGGTATTCTACATGGTACCGTAGAGATGTTGAGCATGTGAGACCGATGAAGAGACCTCATATTCAAGAATTTGTCGAGCTATCGAAGGAAAAATAGGATTGGATGGCCAGGGAGAATGAATATCGAGCCAGAATCAGCATGTTCGAGAAACAATTTCAGGATCTCAAATTCGAAAGTAGCCTAGAAGTAGAAGTCGATAAGGGTGAAAAGAGATAGCTGATGAAAGAAATGAAACATTGAAGGCCCAGATTGCAAGGATGGGAGCAGCAACCGAAACCCCAGTTCGATGTTCCGGAGATGAAAAGTTAATTGATAATTTATGGCGCAAGGTGAACGACTACAACTTTGATCTAGATAAAGCTGAGAAAGAATTAATTGGGGTTTGGAAACAATTGGCCAGGAATGACGAAGAAAGGGCTCGGATGATCCAATAGTTAAAGGATGAACATAATATTGAAGTAGCCCGACTAAGGAAGAAGATTGTCACGACCGAGGTCAAAAGTAGCAAACAAACAAAAAAATTTGATACAGAGAGAGAGCATTGCTACATGGCCATGGCCCGGTTAGAATTAGAGTTACAGCAACTTCACAAGAAGAGCCAACTAACCTTGGATGTTCGTGCCGAACAGATTAGGAGGTTGCTTCAAGAGAAAGGGATCATCAAGGAAAGAATTATCAACATTGCTCACTATGTTATGCAGAAATGCCAACTGTGCGAGGATATGACCCAGTCCACATTTACCGCAACAGCAATGATCTTTGTAAAACAAGTGATGATCGATCTGGACAAACTCCAAAATGGATTAGCATATAGGCCCGCGGTAAGACAGAACGATGTCTTGCGGGACCTAGGCGCTTTAATGTATTCATAGGGCATGCATTTTTGTACTTGTATTTTTCTGCATCTAGAAGGTTGTAGTACCACATTATTTTTTGTAATCAATGTTTGAGTATCAATAAAATTGAAAATCCAAAAGTTGTCATTATTTTTCCTTACATGCAATTGCTTGTGCAATAGGAAAACATATAGGATCGAAAAACAAAAAGAACAAAAAGGAAAGAAATAAAAAGAAAAAGAAAACAATGGAAAAAAAGATGGGTGGAAATAAAAGAAAAGAAAAAGAAAAGCCAAAAAAGAGAGTTGGCGGGTCAAAAGCAAATAATGTCGGGATGACGCATAATTGCCATGCAAAAAGTTGTGTTTTTAAAACTTGTGATGTTTATCTATTATGATCTAACTATTAACAAGTTTTTGTCGTTGATGAGTATCAGATAAAAAAGTTAGCAACTGGCATTCTGGTATATCACAACTACAACACTCGTTCTAAAAGCATGACAAAAGCAGTGACCCAAGAAATTGTGCCGACAATCATGGATCCCATGCAGGAGGAGGAAGTAATAGATGTGAATAGCATGAAGGAAGAAATGTATAAGCTTACAGCTGATGTCGGAAATGTATCAGGCTTGGTAGAGGGGACAACCCTTATCTACATACCCAGCCAACCCCACATATATTCCTCCGTCAAACTCGAACCAAGATCCACCCACCATGAACTCATCTTCTACATATCCTACTTAGCCACACTATTACGCCACTATATCACAAGTACCACCCTCACTTCCTAAACAAGCTCCACCACCACCACCTCAGGCTACTCCCGTGTATGTGGCACCACCACCAGTTTCATATCCAGGATAATCATTACTACCCTCCAGGATAATCATTACTACCCTCCAGAACCCACCTTCAGACAACATGATTCTTACACCCCACTTTGATATGAAGGAGGAGGAGAAACCTGCTAGAAACCCTGAACAAGAGAAGATGGCTAGAAAAATGAAGAGCCTTGAGCAGTCGTTTCGCAATATGCGGGGTCTGGGAGGCCAAGTTAGTGTGGCATACAAGGACTTGTGTTTGTTCCCCGAGGTACAGCTACCCGCTGGGTTTTATTGCCATAATTTGACATGTATGATGGCCATGGTGATCCAGTGGCCCATCTGAGAGGATATTGCAGCAAAATGCGTAGAGCTGGGGGAAAGGATTAACTACTTATGGCCTACTTCGGTCAAAGCCTCAGTGGATTAGCATTGGAATGGTACACTAGTCAAGATCATACCCGATGGTTCATTTGCGACGATTTGGCTCAATCATTTGCGAACCATTTTCAATATCATTTGGAAATCAATCATGATAGATTGTCATTAACCAAAATGGAAAAGAAGCCCGGAGAATGTTTTCAGGAGTATGGTTTCAGGTGGAGGAAACAGGCAGCCCGTGTGGATCCACCAATGAAAGAAGGAGAAATGGTAGATTGTTTCTTATAAGCTTTGGAGCCAACATACTACGGGCATCTAGTGTCTGCGATCGGAAAGACCTTTAATGAGGTAGTGAAGATGGGGAGTTTTGTAGAAGAAGGTTTGAAAACAAATAAGATCATGAGTTATTCAGTCATCAAGGCTTCAAATCAAGCAATTCAGACGGGGACGGGAGGATCAATTGGGAAGAAAAAGAAAGAAGAAGGGGTAGTTATAGAGGGAAGGTCTTGGTCCCGGGGCCCCAACCCATATCATCATCAGCCCCGCCCATATCAACCATACCCACCAACACCGTATAATCCACCTCAACATTATTATCCTCCAACTGGTCCTCATTTCTCTGTCCAGCACACCCAATCTTACCCACTGCCTCCCCTTCATGGCGAGCCCCAGCTCCTCAAAATGTCTACCATGCCAAAAATACCTACCCACCACCAAAAACCTACAGAAATCCTAACCGAACCAGTTTTCGTCCCGACCCTAAAGTTTAAATCAACAGAGCTCAGATAAAGAAAACATTCCCCCTTTGGGAGAATCATATACTAGCCTCTTCCACCGACTGAGACAATTGGGGATGCTGAGTCATATTGAGCCTAAAATTACCAACCCTCTACCGAGAAACTTAGATCAGTCCATCCATTGTGAATATTGTTCTAGGGCACCGGGACATCACATGGAGAAATGTTGGCAGCTAAAGTTTACGATACAAGAACTTATTGACTCTAGAATAATTGAGGTGCAAGCACCCGAGACTCCCAACATAACACAAAATCCTTTGTCGGTGCATCATGAAACACATATGATAGAGTTAGTACCGGGAGAAAGCTGCAAAAAACCATCTCAGACTGTGATAACAAACAAAGCAAACAACAAGATGGAGGAGAATAACAGGAGTGAGAAAGTGTCAGTCAAGCCAACTACAAAACAGCCAGCTGTGATGATTGAGCCTGAGCCGGTAAAAGTGATAGTACCTGGAGTGAAGCGCATATTGACTGTGAAAGTGGCACATATAGAACTAGTTGTTAATAAGCCGGTTATTCAGATGCCGATTGTGAACATCAAAGCCGTACCTTGTAATTTTGACAAGGTAACTGTTATGTACAAAGGGAAAGAAGTCAAGGGAAAAATCTGCAAAACTCATGGTTTGACCCGGTCTGGGCGATGTTTTGCTCCTGACGATTTGAAGAAGCCGAAAGTTATGAAAGACAATCCGACTCATGTGAAGAAAGCAGTCACCGAGGAAGAAGCTGAGGAGTTCCTAAAGAAAATAAAAGCTCAAGATTACTCCATAGTTGAGCAATTGAGGAAGACACCGGCTCAAATATCTTTGCTATCTCTGCTGATTCATTCCGATGAACACTGAAGGGCATTAATGAAGATCCTAAATGAATCCCATGTACTAGAAAAGATCACGGTGTGTCATTTGGAGATGATTACAAACAAAAATTTTGAGGCAAACATGATAACATTCTCAGACGATGAATTACCACTAAAAGGGACATAGCACAATAAGGCGTTATACCTCACAGTAAAGTGTGAGGAATCAGTGGTGACTCGTGTCTTGGTCGATAATGGGTCAAGTGCAAATATTTGTCCTTTGTCTACTCTAGGAAAACTAAAAATTGATCACAAAAGGATCCACATAAACAACATATGTGTGAGGGGTTTCGACGGAGGTGGAAAGAACACCGTGGGAGATATCATACTAGAACTCGCCATCGGACCGGTGGAATTCACCATGGAGTATCAAGTGTTGGACGTTGTTGTGTCCTATAACCTCCTGTTGGAACGTCCATGGATCCACGCTGCAAAAGCGGTACCTTCTTCACTACATCAAATGGTGAAGTTTGAATGGGATCACCAAGAGATAATAGTGCACGGTGAGGGTAATGTTTGTAATGCCATCACGCCATTCGAAGACGTCAAAGGAGACAAAGGTCCCTGGGTGTACCAAGTGATGAACACCATGACTGTGAAAAATATATCTGAAGGAGAAAGCATCCTAGTGCCTAAAGTAACCCCCACAGTGGTCATGGTTGCCAAGGAAATGATAAAGAATGGCTTCTTTCCGGGAAAAAGTCTAGAAGTTATTTTACAGGGTATAACACAACCAGTTCATCTTTCGGGTAGCACTAATACTTTCGGCCTGGATTTCAAGCCAACTATCGCTGATATACAGAGAGCCAAGAGATTGAAAAAGAAAGGGTGGACCCTCCCCAAACCTATCCCAAAAATGTCCTACTCTTTCGTCAAGCCTGGTACACAAAGACGTCCGGCAACTGTCATGTCGGGCCATGCAGAGATAAGGCCAGATGAAGAGTTATTAGCAAGGTTTGAGAGGTTGTTTGAAGGTGTGAATATGATAGAGGCAGCTGTGGGAACAAGCAAGATGGATGTTCAATTTTTTGGACCCCAGATCAGACTAAATAACTTGGAAGCTACTCATCTTCCAATCAGGAGGGAGTAGTGGTAGTTAGATTTTAATATTTCATTCCTAAAAAACTGTCTTGTTTCAAAAATTGTAATCCTATGTTCCATCTATTCAAATGTATCCAAACCTTGTTACCTTTCAATGTTTAATGAAATGCTATTTCTTTCTTCCTCTATTTTTAGCCTTATTTTATATTCTTTTCTTTTCTTGTATAGTCCAGTTTTTGCTGATTTCAATGATGTGTCATGCATGAAGGATTCCCGGTCTAGTCTTGATAATCGGATAGTTATACAAGAAAAATAAAATGAATATGAAGTGGAATATGAGGATGAGGAAGTTTTGGATGAAATTAGTAAGGTTTTGAGCCATTATGAAGAGAAACCCAAAACAAACTTAAATGAGATGGAATCTATTAATTTGGGAAATGAGGAGAATATTTGGGAAACAAAGATTAGTGTGCACTTAGAGGCTTCACTCAGAGGATTTGATCAGGTTATTACATGAGTACAAAGACATATTTGCTTGGTCTTATGATGACATGCCCGGGCTCAGTACTGACTTGGTGGTACATAAGTTGCCCACTTATCCAGAGTGCCGGCCGGTTAAGCAAAAGTTAAGAAAGTTCAAAATGGATATCAGTGTGAAAATAAAAGAAGAGGTCAATAAGCAGTTTGAGGCAAAGGTCATACGAGTCACCAAGTATCCCACATGGTTAGCCAATGTTGTGCTTGTTCCAAAGAAAGACGGAAAGACCAGAGTGTGTGTTGATTATTGAGACCTCAATAAAGCCAGTCTGAAGGATGATTTTCCATTGTCAAATATCCACATATTGATTGACAATTGTGCCAAACATGAGATTGGTTCTTTTGTGGATTGTTATGCGGGTTTTCATCAAATCTTGATGGACGAAGAAGATGCAGAAAAGATGGCCTTTATCACACTGTGGGGAACATATTGCTACAGAGTAATGCCCTTTGGGTTGAAGAATTTTGGAGCTACATATATGAAAGCAATGACCACTATGTTTCATGACATGATACATTGAGATATTGAGGTGTATGTGGATGATGTTATTATCAAATCCAAAAAGCTTTGTGATCATGTCAAAGACTTGAGAAAGTTTTTCCAGAGGCTACGAAGATACAATCTCAAGCTCAATCCAGCAAAATGAGCTTTTGGAGTACCATCAGGAAAGTTATTAGGGTTCGTGGTAAGCCGACGTGGTATTGAACTAGACCCGTCAAAGATAAAGGCAGTTCAGAACTTGCCTTCGCCAAAGAACAAGAAAGAGGTAATGAGTTTGTTGGGTAGGTTGAATTATATTAGCAGGTTTATTGCTCAGCTAACATCAACCTGTAAGCCTATTTTCAAATTATTGAAGAAAGATGCCGCGGTGAATTGGACTAAGGAATGTCAAGATGCATTTGACAAAATCAAAGAATATCTGGACAATCCCCCTGTGTTGGTTCCTCCAGAACCTCGTAGGCTCCTAATCATTAATCTGACCGTATTGGACAATTCTTTTGGTTGTGTAGTGGGGCAGCATGATGAAATGGGGAAGAAAGAGCAAGCAATATACTATCTCAGTAAGAAATTTACATCTTACCAAGTAAAATACACTCAGCTGGAAAGGACATGTGCTTTAACATGTGTTGCACAGAAGTTGAAACATTACCTGTCAGCTTATACCACTTATCTTATATCTCGTTTGGATCCACTGAAGTACATATTCCAGAAGCCTATACCCACAAGAAGGCTCGCTAAATGGCAAATTCTATTTACAGAGTTTGATATTGTTTATGTAACCCACACTGTAATGAAGGCACAAGCAGTCACGGACCATTTGGCAGAAAATCCAGTTGATGATGAGTATGAACCACTGAAGACATATTTTCCTGGTGAGCAGACAATGAATATTGAAGAATTGGAACAATATGACAAGCTGGGCTGGAAACTATACTTTTATGGGGTTGTCAATAGCAAAGGGGTCGGAATTAGACCAGTGCTCATTTCAGAAACGGGGTCAGCATTATCCTGTTACCGCTTAGCTCCGATTTTTCTGTACTAATAACATGGCCTAGTATGAATCATGTATACTGGAATTAAGAATGGCAATAAACATGGGTATTCAAGAGATTTTGGTCATGGGTGACTCAAATCTTTTGATACATCAAATTCAGGGAGAATGGGAGACAAGGGATTTGAAACTTATACCATACTGATAGTGTCTACATGAACTATCCCAAAGATTTCAGTCCATAGAGTTCAAGCATATGCACAATGAAGTTGCATATGCCCTGGCCACATTGTCGTCCATGTTGCACCATCCGGACAAAACATATATAAATCCTATGCAAATACAAGTTCGTGATCAAAATGCTTATTGTTTCACAGTAGAAGAGGAACTTGATGGTGAACCCTGGTTCCATGATATTAAAGAATATTTGAGGATGAGAGTGTACCCAGCGCAAGCCACGGGAGATCAAAAAAGGGCTATAAGGCGAATAGTGAGTGGATTTTTCTTCAGTGGAGGAATTTATACAAGAGAACCGCAGATTTGGGCTTACTGAGATGCATAGATGCGCAGCAGGCCACTAAAATCATGACTGAAATACATGCAGGAGCTTGTGGACCTCATATGAATGGATATGTTTTGTCCAAGAAAATATTAAGGGCAGGATACTATTGGCTCACAATGGAGCGAGATTGCATTCGATATGTGCAGAAAAGCCATCAATGCTAGATACACGGAGACTTGATTCATTCCCCTCCATACAAGTTGCATACAATGTCAGAACCATAACTTTTTGTCGCTTGGGGCATGGATGTCATCGGTCCAATAGAACCACAGCATCGAACAGGCACTGGTTTATCCTGGTAGCCATTGATTATTTCACTAAATGGGTGGAGGCGAAGACATTTAAAGCAGTAACAAAGATGGCAGTAGTGGATTTCGTACATACAAATATCATTTGCCGCTTCAGAATTCCCAAGGTGATTATCACGGATAATAGAGCCAATCTTTATAGTCATCTCATGGCAAAGGCATGTCAGAAGTTCAAAATCTTGCATTGTAATTCTACACCTTATCGGCCTAAAGAAAACGGAGCAGTTGAAGCTGCAAATAAGAATATTAAGAAGATTCTCCGAAAAATACTAGAGGAGTCGAGACAGTGGTATGAAAAATTACCATTTACTTTAATGGGTTATCGTACTACTGTGCGTACTTTAATTGGTGCAACCCCTTACTCATTGGTGTACGGAACGGAGGTGGTGATACCTGCAGAGATTGAAATACCTTCCCTTCCAATTATAGCTGATGCTGAAATCGATGATGATGAATGGGTGAAGGCCCGGTTAGAGCAATTGAGCGTGATTGATGAAAAAAAATTAGCAGTAGTATGTCATGGACAGCTGTACCAACGAAGGATGGCTTGAGCATATAACAAGAAAGTACGTCCACGGAAATTTGAAGTTGTACAATTGGTGTTAAGATGTATTTTACCACACCGGGCCGAAGCAAAAGGAAAGTTTGCGCCTAATTGGCAAGGGTCATTCATGGTATCTCGAGTATTGTCCAACAGAGCTTTATATCTAACAGACGTGGGAGGGAAATGTGTAGAGACTGCTATCAACTCTGATGTAGTCAAGAGATATTATGTATGATTCCTTTCATGTATACAACTGTATTTGTCATAATTATGAGATTGAAATGATGAAGGCATTTTATTCCTCTATCCAAACACTTTACCCATTGCTACCCCTTTTGAGTCTTATTATATTATTATTTCATACCCCTCTCTCGGAATCAATAATGAAGTTGAAATGAATGATGAAATGAAAAGAAAAGAAAAAGAGAAGATTGAAATGAAAAAAAAAATGATGAAAAAAAGAGAAAAGAGAAAGAAAAATTTTGAAAAAAAAGGAAGAAAAAGAAAAAAAATTAATAATAAAAAAAACGGGAAAAGTCAAATGACGAAGAAAACCCTAGGGTATGAACTACGTCTGACTTGATCCCGAAAGGGTACGTAGGCAGCCTCAATGAGGTTCAGTCACGACAGAAATAAAATCCAAGATTCCCCAAAAATTGAAAATGGGGCAGAAGTTATATTTTATGATTCCGAGAGTTGTAATTATTTTTGAACCCACATTTAAATTTGAGCCTTTATACCCTTCTTTCTAAACCTATCCAAAAGCCACATTATGGTCCAAAGAAAGACCTTCTGATTAATTTCAAGAAAATGACAATGCAACAGAAATAAAGAGAAGCATATCATGGACAATACCTGGAAGGTTGGAGATAGAAAAAACAAAAAAAAAAATGAAAAATGAGAGAGTCTTATTGGTGAAAACCCTCACGGGCACCATAAGGCGAATGTGAGTTGAGAGAAATATGAAAAATGAGAGTCTTATTGGTGAAAACCCTCACGGGCACCGTAAGGCGAATGTGAGGTGAGAGAATATAAAAATGAGAGAGTCTTATTGAAGAAAACCCTCACGGGCGCCATAAGGCGAAAGTGAGGAATGACTTGATGAAATAGAAATGGCAAGACAGATAGGGTTTGGGTTGATGAAAGGAGAAATTAAGCCAGCAACCATTTGATTGTACAGTCTGGATCGGATATTCAAATGCATGGCATGATCAAAGGAATCAGTTTTCTTATCCAGATAAGTTCTATCATTTTCACTTCAAAATATCCCTATTCAAAAATTCAGGGTCATTGCATTTCATTTACTTGTTCAAAACCAGTTGCCAGTTGAAAGCTAACTACCAGATTTTCATGTTGAATGGCACAATAATAATGGGTCCTTCAAAGGACAAAAGAAAGTAAAATAACACAAGGCGATCCTATAGCCAAGGGGAATAAAAGAGGAACGAAAAAAAAAGAAAAAAAAGGGGATTACAAGGAAGAATTGGAAGGACGATTAGGAAAAACAGCAAAGCAGTACGAAGCAAGATGAGGCAGACGGTGAAAGAAAGGCCAACAAGAATGCCAGTTCCTAACCATCATTTTATAACTAAAAAAATTATTCACTGATTAAGACAAGGACAAAAGATTCAAATTTTTACTAATCACCTTAAAGTGAATGTGACCAATGTGGGAGAAAACAATCAAAAATAAGCAGCAATAAAGGAGAGAACCCACGATAGAGAACTCAATAATCAGGAACCTACCCGAACAACGAGGAGGTATCATCTTTTATTTTTCACAGTTACACCCAGTTATAGAACTGAGAGAATATTTTCTGCATTTTAATTTCTGCATCAGGCGCCCACCTGGATAACAAGGGAATATTTTCTGCATTTTTAATTTCTGCATTAGGCGCCCACCTGGATAACAAGGGAATACTTTTTTGTATTTTTAAATTCTGCATCAGGCGTCAACCTGGATAACAAGGGAATACTTTATGCATTTTTAATTTCTGCATCAGGTGCCCACCTGGATAACAAGGAATATGTTTAGCATTTTTAATTTTTGCATCAGGCGCCCACCTGGATAACAAGGAAATATTTTTTTGCATTTTTAATTTCTCCATCAGGCGCCCACCTGGATAACAAGGGAATATTTTCTGGATTTTAATTTCTGCATTAGGCGGCCACCTGGATAACAAAGGAACATTTTCAGCATTTTTAATTTCTGCATCAAGCGCCCACCTGGATAACAAAGGAATATTTTTCTGCATTTTTAATTTCTGCATTAGGCGCCCACCTGGATACCAAGGGAATATTTTTTTGCATTTTAATTTCTACATTAGGCGCCCACCTAGATAACAAGGGAATATTTTCTACATTTTTAATTTCTGCATCAAGCGCCCACCTAGATAAAAAGGGAATATTATTCTCCATTTTTAGTTTCTCCATTAGGCGTCCACCTGGATAACAAGGAAATATTTTTATGCATTTTTAATTTCTGAATCAGACGCCTACCTGGACAACAAGGGAATATTTTTAGCATTTTTAATTTCTGCATCAGGCGCCCACCTGGATAACAAGGGAATATTTTTCTGCAGTTTTAATTTCTGCATCAGGCGCCCACCTGAATAACAAGGGAATATTTTCTGTATTTTAATTTCTGCATCAAGCGCCCACCTGGATAATAAGGGAATATTTTTAGCATTTTTAATTTCTGCATCAGGCGCCCACCTAGATAACAAGGGAATATTTTCAGCATTTTTAATTTCTACATCAGGCGCCCACCACAAGGGAATATTTTTCTGCATTTTAATTTCTACATCAGGCGCCCACCTGGATAATAAGGGAATATTTTCTGCATTTCAATTTCTGCATCAGGCGCCCACCTGGATAACAAGGGAATACTTTTCTGCATTTTTAATTTTTGCTCAGGCGCCCACCTGGATAACAAGGGAATATTTTCTGCATTTCAATTTCTACATCAGGTGCCCACCAGGATAACAAGGGAATACTTTTCTGCATTTTCAATTCTGCATCAGGCGCCCACCTGAATAATATAGGAATATTTTTCTGCATTCTTAATTTCCGCCTCAGGCGCCCACCTGGATAACAAGGGAATATTTTCCGCATTTCAATTTCTGCATCAGGCGCCCACCTTGCTAACAAGGGAATACTTTTCTACATTAGGCGCCCACCTGGATAACAAGGGAATATTTTCTGCATTTTTAATTTTTGTTCAGGCGCCCACCTGTATAACAAGGGAATTTTTTTAGCAATTTTAATTTCTGCATCAGGCGCCCACATGGATAACAAGGGAATATTTTCTGCATTTTTAATTTCTGCATCAGGCACCAACCTGGATAACAAGGGAATATTTTCTGCATTTTTAATTTCTGTATCAGTTGCCAACCTGGATAACAAGGGAATACTTTTCTGTATTTTTAATTTTTGCATCAGGCGCCCACCTGGATAACAAGGGAATACTTTATGTTTTTTTAATTTCTGCATCAGGCACCCACCTAAATAACAAGGGAATATTTTCAACATTTTTAATTTCCGCATCAGGCGCCCAACTGGATAACAAGGAAATATTTTTCTGCATTTTTAAATTTTGCATCAGTCGCCCACCTGGATAACAAGGTAATATTTTATGCATTTTAATTTTTGCATCGCGCCAGCCTGAATAACAAGGGAATATTTTTACCATTTTTAATTTCTGCATCAGGCGCCCACCTGGATAACAAGGAAATATTTTTTGCATTTTTCATTTCTGCATCAGGCGCCCACCTGTATAACAAGGGAATGCTTCTCTGCATTTTAATTTCTGCATCAGGCGCCCACCTGGATAACAAGGGAATATTTTCAGCATTTTTAATTTCTGCATCAGACGCTCACCTGTTTTTATTTCCGCATCAGGCGCCCACCTGGATAACAAGGGAATATTTTCTGCATTTTTAATTTTTGTTCAGGTGCCCACCTGTAACCACCCGGCCTGTCGTTACGGGAATTACCACCCCGTTACCTTACATTCACATATCAGTATTAGAATATATCGGGTGAGTTAGGAGTGATTCGGGTTGAAAATGAAGCAAATAGCATGTTTTTAGGAAGCTTAAATATGGGAAGTTAACCAAGAGTTGACTATTGAGTTAGAGTGCTCGGAATCGGATTCCGATTATTCGAATAGTTTAGGGGGATCATTTATGACTTAGGAGAGCAATCGGAATTGAATTTGGAGGTCCGGTGTAGTTTTAGGCTTGAATTGGCGAAGGTTGATTTTTGGCGAAAACCGGATGGTAGGTGATATTTTGATCCGGGGGTCGGAATGGAATCCCGACAATTTTTGTAGCATCGTTTTGTGATTTTGGATATGTCTACAAATTTTCAGGTCATTCGGACATCGTTTGATCGGGTTTTGGATCGACTGTTAGTTTTGAAAGTTTTGAAGAAACTTAGGCTTGAATTCGTGTGTAAATGGTGATTTTGATGTTTAGGATGGTGTTTTTGTGATTGTAACAAGTCCGTATTATGTTTTGGAGTATGTTGGTGGTTTTCGTTGGGGTCCCGGGAGCCTCGGGATGATTTTGGACCATCAACCGGGCATATGGGACTTGGCAAAATCTGCAGAAAACTGCAGGTTTCCGCCCAGTCATTTGGACCTTCGCGTTCGCGTGACATGGGTCGCGTTCGCGAAGGCCAGACGGATCAAGCATCGCGTTCGCGAGAAGGAGCGTCGCGTTCGCGCAGGCTGGAGGTTTTGAGCATCGCGATCGCGTTCCAGTGGTCGCGTTCGCGTAGGTGTGTGAGGGTGAGGCTTCGCGTTCGCGTGACTGGGAGTCGCAGACGCGTAGAAGGAATTTGGGCGGCTGGGAGTTTGAGCATCGCGAATGCATGGTTGGCGTCGCATTCGCGAAGGGTAACTGGAAGCCGAGCATCGCGAACGCGTGAGGGCTCACGCGAACGCATAGAGCAAATTGCTCTGGCAGTGAATTAAATCACAGAACAGAGGGGTCGCGGGTTCATTTACCCAAAACACAATTTTGAGCCTTAGAGAGAAGAAAACTCGAGGAAATCACTGAGAAATCATCGGGTATTCATCGGAGGTAAGATTCTTGACTCAAAAACATAATTTTATGGTAGAATTAATATCAATCTTCATGAAATTGGTAGAAATCTTGAAGAAATGTGGCCTAGATATTGAAAACGGGATTTTGAGTTTTGGGAGGCCATTTGAACTCTGATTTCAATAAATTTTATATGTACGGACTCGTGGCGAGACGCGGATCGCGTTGGTACTAATTTTGGAATATTCCGAGCAGTGGGCCCGGGGTCGGGTTTTACCAACTTAGTGTATTTATGCGAATTTCATGTAAATTGAAATGGGTTACGATTCTTTGACCCGTATTTAATATAATTATTGTGGTTTGACTAGATTCTACGCACGAGGGAGCTAAATTCAAAGGAAAAGGCATCGTGGACGAGTCTGCGGCCGGCTAGAGGTGAGTAGATTGTGTATATGGTAGCCTGAGGGTTCGAAACCCCGGCTTAGCACATTGTGATGCTAGTAGGGCGTGGTTCGCACACCGTGGAAGGTGCGGGATTGATTGTGACTAGGGATTGAGACTTGGTCCATCCCGGATGTAAATAATATACTATTAGTGTTGGAAATACACTGTATTTGATATATTTGTGGGCGATAAGCCTTGTTTGGGGCCTTGTGCCGACCTGTAGCGTCCTTAGAGGACAATATTTATGTGATAGCTATATTTGCTTAATCACTGATCTCAGTCCTGAAAATTGAAATCACATTATTGATATGCTAAGTCACCGGCTTTTGCAAATTTAATAAAGTTAAAGTATTTTTCATAAATTATGAAATGGAAACTGGAATTTAGAAAATGAACTGTTTTGTGACTTATTTGCTTATTGTGGACTGAGAATGGATCGGGCTGCACGCCGCAGTAGTTGATATGTGGATCGGGCTGCACGCCGCAGCAGTATTGCGCTTGGGCTGTCGGAGCCCCTCTGGAGTCTGTACACACCCAGTGAGTGCCGTCGACGTTTAATGGATCGGGCTACACGCCGTAGCGGTTATGTGCATTGCATTGCATCTTTATTTGTTGAATTACTCTGTGGTAGCTGTATTGTATTGTTGATGCTAGTTCGTAGGAAATTCGAACTGTAGTTTAGCTTCATTATGTGGTATTCTGTGGATTTCTTATTTTCAGCTACTTGTATATATTTATTACTCACTGAGTACTTAGTACTCACCCCTACTCCCTGCACCTTTTGTGTGCAGACTCAAGTACTCAGGAGTAGTAGACGAGCAATTCCGGCGTTTGCGGTGTCGTATCGAGTTCGTCGAGGTAGTCGCCTACGTTCGCGAACCTAGCTTCTCCTCCTTTCCAGATGTTATTTGTATTTTGTATTCAGATTTGAGTATTTCTATACAGTACTCTCTATTCCTGTTGGATTTTGCTAGAGGCTCTAGACTTGTGACTCCAGATCTTTGGGAGTGTCAGTATTTTGTTCATTATTATTATTATTGGAGTTCTTTGACTCATATATTCTTCTTGGAATGTCCATTTGGGACTGATAGTCGTTGTGATAAGTAATAGTTGGTCTGGCTGGCCTAGCTTAATTGTTAGGCGCCATCACGACCGGATTTGGGTCGTGACAAGTTCGTATCAGAGCCTAGGTTACTAGGACTCGCGAGTCATGAGCTGGTTTAGTAGGCTTTCGCGGATCAGTACGTAGACGTCCGTATCTATCCTCGGAGGGCCACAGAAACTTTAGGAAAAACCTCATTTCTTGGATTCATATCGTGCGAATTGTGTTATCATGAAATTGAATTTATCCATATTCTATTCTCTCGCAGATGGCGAGAACACGGGCTAACGGACGTGGCAGACGACCACCATTGGCACCCAAAGGTCGTGGTCGTGGTAGAGGTAGGGCAGCAGTACCAGCACCTGCTGACCCATCAGCTGACCAGACTCAGGGTCAGATTCCTGCACCAGCGGCCCAGACTCAGGACCAGATTCCAGTGGCAGATGCTCCGGCTACTCAGGTTCAGGCACCGGTAGTGCCCATTGTCATACCAGGTCTTCAGGAGACCTTGGCTCAGATTTTATCAGTGTGCACAGACTTGGCTCAGGTAGTTGCAGCTACTGCTGCAGCATCTTCTTCATAGGCAGGGGGAGGGAATCAGACCCCCGTGGCTCACACACCCGAGCCAGTTCAGCCAGTTGCGCCCGTTGCACCAGCTCCTGCTTATATGGTTCCAGTTATGCCCGATGATGAGCAGCGTCGTTTGGAGAGATTTGAGAGTCTACAGCCTCCGACATTCAGTGGTGCTGAGGGCGAGGACGCCTAGGGTTTTCTTGACAGATGTCGGCGCATGCTTCGCACCGCGGTTATTCTAGAGTCCAGCGGTGTTTCATTCACCACTTTTCGGTTTATAGGTGCAGCATTTCAGTGGTGAGAGGATTTTGAGAGGCGTAGGCCCACTGGGGCAGTGCCCCTCACTTGGCAGCAATTCTCCACGGTACTTTTGGAGAAGTACGTGCCTCAGTCTCAGAGAGAGGAGCTGCGACGTTAGTTCGAGTGGTTGAAGAAGGGGGACATGACGGTTACTTAGTATGAGATGAGATTCACACAGCTGGCCCGTCATGCCATGTGGATGGTTCCTATGGACAGAGAGAGGATTCAGAGATTTATTGATGGCCTTATTTATCCCATCCGCATATTGATGACCAGGGAGAGAGCTTCGGCAGTTACCTTTGAGGAGGTGGTTGATGCTGCCCGTCACATTGAGACAGATCGCCGCAGAGAGCGGGAGGAGAGAGAGGCTAAGAGGCCTCGTGGTACTGGCAGCTACAGTGGTGCTCCGTCTAGGGGCCAACCCCAGTATAGCAGGGGTCGTTCTTTCAGGTCTCATCAGTCTGGACGTGCAGAGTCCAGTGGGGTTTCATCAGATCGTGGTCGTCAGGGCCATCAGGGTTATCAGGGTCAGCAGAGCCGTCAGCAGAGTCAGCCTGCACTGAGTGCTCTTCCAGCTCAAAGCTCTGCTCCTGTTTCCTCAGCACAGGGTTCATCTGTAGCGAGGGGTCCTCAGCAGCCCCTTCTTCCATCTTCAGGCCGTTGTTTTGAGTGCGGTGATTTGGGCCATATCAGGAGAGAGTGTCCTCAGTGGCTTCGTAAGCGGTCTCAGCGGAGGGATCAGCCTTCGTCTTCTACTCCTGTTTCTTCAGCGCCAGCACAGTCGGCTAGGACTGGTGGCCAGGTATCTAGAGGTCGCCCCAGAGGCGAGGATCGTACTGGTGGAGGCCAGGCTCGTTTCTATGCTCTTCCGGACAGGAAGGATGCTAGTGCTTCAGATGCGGTCATTTCAGGTATTATCTCAGTCTGCCACAGAGATGCTTCTGTCTTATTTGATCCCGAATCCACCTATTCTTATGTTTCTACTTATTTTGCACATCACTTGGGTATAACCCGTGGTATTCTTGCTTTGTCCGTACATGTGTCTACCCCAGTGAGGGATACTGTTGTTGTGGATCAGGTATATCGATCCTGTATTATTACTATTGGGGGTCTGGAGACCCGAGTTGATTTATTACTACTGGGCATGGTAGATTTCGATGTGATCCTAGGCATGGATTGGCTGTCTCCTTACCATGCGATTCTGGGTGTCATGCCAAGATGGTCACACTAGCTATTCCAGGTAATCCGAGGATCGAGTGGCGTGGCTTGACTAATTATGTGTCCGACAGGGTGATTTCTTATATAAAGGCCCAACGAATGATTGGCAAGGGTTGTTTATCTTATTTAGCCTTCATTAGAAATGTTGAGGTTGAGACACCCAGTCTTGATTCGGTCCCCATTGTGAGGGAGTTTCCGGATGTATTTCCAGCAGACCTACCAGGCATGCCGCCTGACAGAGATATTGACTTTGGTATTGACTTGGTGCCGGGCACTCAGCCCATTTCTATTCCTCCCTATCGCATGGCACCAGCAAAGTTAAAAGAATTGAAGGAACAGCTTCAGGAACTCTTAGATAAGGGTTTCATTCGCCCGAGTGTGTCACCTTGGGGTGCACCGGTGTTGTTCGTGAAGAAGAAAGATGGCACAATGAGAGTGTGCATGGATTACAGGTAGCTGAACAAGGTAACAGTAAAGAATAAGTACCCATTGCCTCATATTGAGGACCTATTTGATCAGCTCCAGGGAACTAGTGTATTTTCTAAGATTGATCTTCGATCGGGCTATCATCAGTTGAAGATCAGGGACTCAGATATTATGAAGACAGCGTTCAGGACGCGATTTGGGCACTACGAGTTCCTGGTGATGTCTTTCGGGTTGACTAATGCCCCAGCTGCATTCATGCACTTGATGAATAGTGTATTTTGGCCGTACCTTGATTCTTTTGTTATTGTGTTTATTGATGATATTCTGGTGAATTCTCGCATCCAGGAGGAGCATGCACAGCACTTGAGGGTGGTATTACAGAGGTTGAGAGAAGAGAAGCTTTATGCAATATTCACTAAGTGTGAGTTTTGGCTTGACACTGTGATTTGTTTGGGACATGTAGTGTCCAGTGATGGTATTCGGGTTGATCCACAGAAGGTTCAGGCAGTGCAGAATTGGCCCAGACCTTCCTCAGCTACAGAGATTCGGAGTTTTCTTGGCTTGGCGGGCTATTATCGCCGGTTTATTCAGGGTTTCTCATATATTGCTTCACCGTTGACTAAGTTGACACAGAAGAATGCTCCATTTGTGTGGTCTGATGAATGTGAGGAGAGCTTTCAGAAGCTCAAGGAGGCTTTGACCACGGCTCCAGTACTTGTGTTACCATCGGCCTCGGGGTCATATACGGTGTATTGTGATGCTTCCAGAGTTGGGCTCGGTTGTGTGTTAATGCAAGAGGGTAGAGTTATTGCATATGCTTCTCGTCAGCTAAAGCCCCACGAGAAGAACTACCCTGTTCATGATCTGGAGTTAGCTGCCATTGTTCATGCCTTGAAGATTTGGAGGCATTACCTATATGGTGTATCTTGTGATGTATATGCAAATCACCGCAGCCTTCAGCATTTGTTTAAGCAGAAAGAACTAAATTTGAGGCAGCGGATATGGCTTGAATTGCTTAAAGACTACGATATTACTATCTTGTACCATCCCGGGAAAGCCAATGTAATGGCTAATGCATTGAGCCGGAAGGCTATTAGTATGGGCAGTTTGGCGTATATTCCAGTTGGGGAGAGACCCCTTACAGTTGATGTTCAGGCGTTAGCTAATCAGATGGTGAGACTAGATATTTCTGAGCCCAGTCGGGTGATGGCTTGTGTAGTAGCTCGTTCTTCTTTATATGATCGTATTCGAGAGCGCCGGTATGATGATCCACACTTACTTGTCCTTAAGGACAGAGTTCAGCACGATGATGCCAGAGATGTCACTATTGATAGTGATGGTGTATTGCGGATGCAAGGGCGGATATGCGTGCCCAATGTTGATGGCCTTCGTGAGTTGATATTGGAGGAAGCCCACAGCTCGCGGTATTCTATTCATCCAGGAGCCGCGAAGATGTATCAGGATTTGAAGGAGCATTACTGGTGGAGAAAGATGAAGAAAGATATTGTGAGCCATGTGGCTCGGTGTCTAAACTGTCAGCAGGTCAAGTATGAGCATCAGAGACCTGGTAGTGTATTCCAGCGTATTGATATTCCTGAGTGGAAGTGGGAAAGGATTACAATGGACTTTGTTAGTAGACTCCCTCTGACAGCAAGGAAGTTTGATTCAGTTTGGGTGGTGGTGGATAGGTTGACCAAGTCGGCTCACTTCATCCCAGTGTGTACTACTTATTCCTCAGAGCGGTTGGCAGAGATATTCATCCGTGAGATAGTGAGATTGCATGGAGTTCCCATTTCTATTATATCAGACAGAGGTACCCAGTTCACATCTCAGTTCTGGAGGACATTTCAGCGAGAGTTGGGTTCACAGGTAGAGCTGAGCACAACATTTCATCCACAGACGGATGGGCAGTCTGAGCGTACTATTCAGATATTAGAGGATATGTTGCGTGCTTGTGTCATTGATTTTGGTGGTTCGTGGGCTGATTATTTGCCTCTTGCGGAGTTTGCTTATAATAATAGCTATCAGTCCAGCATTCAGATGGCACCGAATGAAGCTTTATATGTAAGGCGGTGTAGGTCTCCAGCCGGTTGGTTCGAGCCCGGCGAGGCTAGGTTTTTGGGGACAGAGTTAGTCCAAGATGCCTTAAACAAGGTGAAGGTGATTCAGGAGTGACTTCGCACAGCTCAGTCGCGTCAGAAGAGTTATGCGGACCGAAAGGTCCGAGATGTGTCCTATTCAGTGGGTGAGAAGGTGTTGCTAAAGGTTTCGCCTATGAAGGGTGTTATGAGGTTTGGAAAGAAAGGGAAGTTGAGCCCCAGGTTTATTGGAGCTTTTGAGGTGCTTAGGAAAGTTGGGGAGGTGGCCTATATGCTTGCTTTGCCACCCAGTTTGTCGGGAGTTCACCCGGTGTTCCATGTATCTATGCTCCGGAAGTATGTCGGAGACCCGTCTCATGTGTTGAACTTCAGCACGATACAACTAGATGAGGATTTGACTTATGATGTGGAACCAGTAGCCATTTTGGGTCGACAGGCTCGTAAGCTGAGATCCAAGGACATAGCTTCAGTGAAAGTGCAGTGGAGAGGTCGTCCCGTGGAGGAAGCAACTTAGGAGACCGAGCAGGAGATGCGGAGAAGATATCCTCATTTGTTTGATGCTCCAGGTATGTTTCTTAACCCGCTCGCAGACGAGCATTTGTTTAAGTTGGAGAGAATGTAACAACCCGGCCCGTCGTTATGGGAATTACCACCCCGTTACCTTGCATTCACATATCAGTATTAGAATATATCGGGTGAGTTAGGAGTGATTCAGGTTGAAAATGAAGCAAATAGCATGTTTTAAGGAAGCTTAAATATGGGAAGTCAACCAAGAGTTGACTATTGAGTTAGAGTGCTCGAAACCGGATTCCGATGATTCGACTAGTTTCGGGGGATCGTTTATGACTTAGGAGAGCAATCGGAATTGAATTCAGAGGTCCGGTGTAGTTTTAGGCTTGAATTGGCGAAGGTTGATTTTTGGCGAAAACCGGATGGTAGGTGATATTTTGATTCGGGGGTCAGAATGGAATCCCGACAATTTCTGTAGCATCGTTATGTGAATTTGGATATGTCTGCAAATTTGCAGGTCATTCGGACATCGTTTGATCGGGTTTTGGATCGAATATTAGTTTTGAAAGTTTTGAAGAAACTTAGGCTTGAATTCGTGTGTAAATGGTCATTTTGATGTTTAGGATGGTGTTTTTGTGATTGGAACAAGTTCGTATCATGTTTTGGAGTATGTTGGTGGTTTTCGTTGGGGTCCCGGGGGCCTCGGGATGATTTCGGACCATCAACCGGGCATATGGGACTTGGCAAAATCTGTAGAAAACTGCAGGTTTCTGCCCAGTCATTTAGACCTTCACGTTCGCATGACATGGGTCGCGTTCGCGAAGGCCAGACGGATCAAGCATCGCGTTCGTGAGAAAGAGCGTCGCGTTCGCGTAGGCCGGAGGTTTTGAGCATCGCGATCGCGTTCCAGTGGTCGCGTTCGTGTAGGTGTGTGAGGGTGAGGCTTCGCGTTTGCGTGACTGGGAGTCGCGGACGCGTAGAAGGAATTTGGGCGGGTGGGAGTTTGAGCATCGCGAACGTGTGGTTGGCGTCGCGTTCGTGAAGGGTAACTGGAAGCCGAGCATCGCGAACGCGTGAGGGCTCACGCGAACGCGTAGAGCAAATTGCTCTGGCAGTGAATTAAATCACAGAACAGAGGGGTCGCGGGTTCATTCACCCAAAACACAATTTTGAGCCCTAGAGAGAAGAAAACTCGAGGAAATCACTGAGAAATCATCGGGTATTCATCGGAGGTAAGATTCTTGACTGAAAAACATAATTTTATGGTAGAATTAACATCAATCTTCATGAAATTGGGTAGAAATCTTGAAGAAATGTGGCCTAGATATTGAAAACGGGATTTTGAGTTTTGGGAGGCCATTTGAACTCCGATTTCAATAAAGTTTATATGTACGGACTCATGGCAAGACGAGGATCGCATTGGTACTAATTTCAGAATTTTCCGAGCAGTGGGCCCGGGGTCGGGTTTTACCAACTTAGTGTATTTATGCGAATTTCATGTAAATTGAAATAGGTTACGATTCTTTGACCCGTATTTGATATAATTATTGTGGTTTGACTAGATTCTACGCACGAGGGAGCTAAATTCAAAGGAAAAGGCATCGCGGACGAGTCTACGGCCGGCTAGAGGTGAGTAGTTTGTGTATATGGTAGCCTGAGGGTTCGAAACCCCGGCTTAGCACATTGTGACGCTAGTAGGGCGTGGCTCGCACACCGTGGTAGGTGCGGGATTGATTGTCACTAGGGATTGAGACTTGGTCCGTCCCGGATGTATATAATATGCTATTAGTGTTGGAAATACACTGTATTTGATATATTTGTGGGCGATAAGCCTTGTTTGGGGCCTTGTGCCGACCTGTAGCGTCCTTAGAGGATAATATTTATGTGATAGCTATATTTGCTTAATCACCAATCTCAGTCCTGGAAATTGAAATCACATTATTGATATGCTAAGTCACCGGCTTTTGCAAATTTAATAAAGTTAAAGTATTTTTCATAAATTATGAACTGAAACTGGAATTTAGAAAATGAACTGTTTTGTGACTTATTTGCTTATTGTGGACTGAGAATGGATCGGGCTGCACACCGCAGTAGTTGATATGAGGATCGGGCTGCACGCCGATAGCAGTATTGCGCTTGGGCTGTAGGAGCCCCTCTGGAGTCTGTACACACCCCCAGTGAGCGTCGTCGACGTTAAATGGATCGGGCTACACGCCGTAGCGGCTATGTGCATTGCATTGCATCTTTATTTGTTGAATTACTCTCTGGTAGCTGTATTGTATTGTTAATGCTAGTTCGTAGGATATTCAAACTGTAGTTTAGCTTCATTATGTGGTATTCTGTGGATTTCTTATTTTCAGCTACTTGTATATATTTATTACTCACTGAGTACTTAGTACTCACCCCTACTCCCTGCACCTTTTGTGTGCAGACTCGGGTACTCAGGAGCAGTAGACAGGCAATTCCAGCGTTTGTAGTGTCATTTCGAGTTGCTGAGGTAGCTGCCTACGTTCGCAGAACCTAGCTTCTCCTCTCCTTTCCAGATGTTATTTGTATTTTGTATTCAGATTTGAGTATTTCTATACAGTACTCTCTATTCCTGTTGGGTTTTGCTAGAGGATCTAGACTTATGACTCTAGATCTTTGGGAGTGTCAGTATTTTGTTCATTATTATTATTATTAGAGTTCTTTGACTCATATATTCTTCTTGGAATGTCCATTTGGGACTGATAGTCGTTGTGATAAGTAGTAGTTGGTCTGGCTGGCCTAGCTTAATTGTTGGGCGCCATCACAACCGGATTTGGGTCGTGACACCACCTGTATAACAAGGGAATATTTTCAGCATTTTTAATTTCTGTTCAGGCGCCCACCTGCATAACAAGGGAATACTTTCTGCAAAATAAATGTTTTTCTTTTCTAACAAAGTAACATCATAAAAGATTGAAAGCCCCATACTGGAGTAGAGAAAAAAGTTTTCTTTGTTTTGCAATAAGCAGGTACCGACCCAGAAAACGGAAAAACACATTTTTGTTGAAGTTATACAAATGGAAGGAAGCAATATGTTTGAAGCAATTTATAAACAGAAGATTTATCAAACAATGGAAGATGCAAATAAAGAGCAGCATTCAAGATGAATGACCAAGGCAGCATAAGACGCAAGACATAGATAAGACTTTTTGTAATTCATACACCATAGCTTAGGCTAGCTTCTTTATTTTCTTACCCCTGTGTAATAAGGAGTCGGTCAGCATTAACAGCAGTTACAACAGCAACAGTAGTGAAATCACAATTTTCCTGGTAGTTTCAAACTACCAGACATTCCCGAACTACACTGACCTGATTCTTGTATAGCCCGGGATATGTAGGCAACCTCTGAAGTAGGGTGCGGTCAAAACTTTTCAAAAAATGCTTCATATGGAATATGCGAGTGGACAAAAATCCCTCATTACTGGTCACTTATCTTTGCACTGAAACTCTTCGTGTTCCCGAGCAAAGAAGGGCAGCTGTGAGTATGTGATTTTTGCCCCAAGCAATTGAATTCCAAAATATATAAAATACAAAAATAACTTTTTGGTTTTCATTTGAATTATGTGTGTGAAATACCAGTGTTTTTTAATTGAAATAAAATTGAAATGAAAATACAAAAAAAGTAATTAATTAGAAAAATATCACAAAATTATAAAATAAATGCTAGGAAATTGGAAAATTAAGCAAAAAATATAAAAATATCGGAAAAATACAAAAAATGGAAAATAAAAGAAATATATCAGTTGAAAAATAAATACAAAAGAAATAAGTACAAAATACAAAAGAAAATACAGAAAATTAAATAAAATGCAAGTCATAAATAATAAAATATAAAAATACAATAAGGAACATTAATTTGGGCCAAACACATGAAATATACAGCCCAAACATGTTTCCCAGACCAGGCCCAAGTCATTTTGACCGGCTTGCCTAGTCTCTTGCAAACCAAACGACACCGCATAATGGATCAGATCTGGCCAGTTGATAAAAATGATCAACAGACCAAGTAAGGCGGTACCATTTCAAATAAAACGACGTTGCATGAAAGAATTAATCTCAAACGTCCGTCACACCTAATCAAACAGACAAGGCTGATGAACCATTTAAACTAAACGACGTAGTTTTAAGCAATCGATCTCAACCATTCAGCATCTTAATCTAACGGACCAAAGTAAACCCCTCATTAAGCCAAACGACGATGTTTAAAGTCCAAAGGATCCTGGCTGTTCATCTCAACCAATCCAACGGCCAAGGATTAAAAATATAAAATTGATATATATCAATACCCTCCCCCGTTCATCTCTTCATTACACACACCCTCCCATTTCATTACGAAACCCTAGCTGCCATGAGTTCCTTCCTCCTTCCCCCGTCTCTCATGGAGACCACCGGTGGTCAGCCCCAGACCTTCGTCTTCGGCTCTGGATAACCCCAAAACACCCCTCCACACCGTTAAATAACCCTAAACCCCATTAACCCCGTCCAAAAACTCTCCAGTTCCCCCAGTCTTGAAATTTCGATCGCCGAAACCCTAGCCGGCGACCACCAAATATGAACCAGTACCCCAAATTAACACCATCTGACCGTCTTTAGATGATCTACCACCCCACCAAGGTGGCTTCTCTCGAATCTTACCACAACCCTTTGAATATTAGAAAAAACCTCGTCGGAACCCTACTCCGGCGAGCACCTAAAAAAATACCACTCTCCTACACAAATCAAACCCCCCCCCCCAAGGCCCTAATAGGAAGAACTGAACACTACAAAAATCAAAAAAATGAAAGAACGAAGAAATAAAGAGGAAAGAAGAAGGAAACAAAGAAAGAAAAGGAAAAAAGAAAATAAAGAAAGGCCCTAAAGGCTAAGTACCCTACCCTGTTCAGTGCTTTTATGTTTGAACTTGTTCCTATGCATGTCTAAAACATGAATCTATCTATGTTCTATGTCTTGATTCATACTCATTCATACTAGCCATGAATTTTATTTCATATGTGCCTGAAATCATCTAAATGTTCTTAGGTTCAGATATTAGCTACTTGTAAATCATATGCTATTAGTCGTTTTTATGTGATTGTTCAGTTTATCTTATCTCGATTAGGGTTTTAAATAGTTAGAATTCAACCATTATCAAATTTTCCCTCTTAGTTCTGATTAATTCGAAGTTAAGTCATGATTAGGGTTACTTGTGCAAAACAACATGAATCTGGCTATATTTGTAATTTGATTTTTATGTTAGTTTCTTCTGAACCTCTGAATGATTATGAATACTTAGGATATATGTATAAATATTTTTGTGGCTATGTTTGCAAACACAATATGAGTTCTGATAGTGGCTATCTTTGTAAAAGTGGCTAAAATTGAAAAGGTCTACAGTCTGAGATTGGTTAAGTTTTAAAGACAAGTCTTAAGGGGCTATTTGTTAAATGCATTCGAGTTACCCTAGTCTTGACAGACCTAAGACAGGTCAGGTAATTATAATAAAATGCAAGGGTTAAAAAGGGAAAGGTAAATGGTATTCTTGTAGATTAAATAGAGCCTATAGGGATACAAATGACTTTAGTGATTGGTTATTCTGAAAATACTTGAATAATAAAGGGTATACTACGAAGAGCTAAAAGGTAATTTGGTAATAAACCTTAGCAAGTGGGGGCAACTAAGTAAAGCCTGCCCAATAGAACACAAAGGAACAACCCAGAACCTTCTAGTAGGGGTTCAAGGGCATTTCATTACAATTTTGTTAGAATTTAATGTATTTAATTGAAAAGAGTAGGGGAGGGAAATAGAACTAACTAATTTGAAATTCCCTCCCAAAATAACTCTATAAATAGGTTTCTACAAGCATGAAAAAGGGTTCTGAATTCTAGGTACACATAGTTCAGCTTCACGAATTATTAAGTTCAGAAATTTCCTAGGGTTCGTGAAATTCTTTAGAGGCTGGACAATTCTTAATTGTTCAAAACATCACATATAATGTTCTTCTGCTTAGCTTCGAGTCGAAAATTGTTCCTGAGATCTTTGCTGGTGTTTCTCTGCTGTGTTATCTCAACTAGCTTGGATTTCTGATTTTCTCGATTCGATTGCTGTTTGTCTATTGAGTTTGGGAGTTGCTGTGTTATTTCCTGCTACTGTTTGCTGGTGTTTCTCTGCTGCTACCATTGCTGACTTTTCTTGTCCTTCATCTCCTTAGAACTCATCCATTTGTTTTCATTTGATCAGGTACACACTGCTTCCTGAAGGTTTAATTGAAATTATGATGAAGGAATGAAGTTAAATTGATTTTCGATGAAGCTATTTCTTTTTCTTCTCTTTAGTTGTAGTTATAATTCGTAGAATCATTGTAATTCATTATGAATGTTTGTAATAATTAACAACTATATGAGTTCGATATATATTAGAGTAGAGTAGTTATTATAGTAGTTAAATGTAATTCAACAATTAGATATAGCTATCACGTAATTCCAAAACTAAAACAAGTTAATATAAAGCTAATACACTTAGATAAATAGGTATGATTCTGAAACTAGATTTATAAACTGGAACTTATCTATTTTGTTAATTAAATCTTGAATTAGGATCGTTAATCTAAAGAGTATAAATAAATCAGCCTGTATTACTGTTTATTATCTACTGAATATAAGTTGTCTACGAATTCGTTTTTAGACTTCTATGATTGTTAGCAATAGTGGTTCAAGCATGCTTAGATAAAGTTACAACACTGTTTTCCTTTTGTTTTAAAATAAAGTGACAAAATTAAGTTCTGCAACTAGTATCATAATAATTACCTGAATGTTTGAACCTGCCATATAGTATAACAACACTAATTCAAAGTACGGTGCAAGAATTTTTAATTAGTTGTTAGATATTGAACTAGTAGTGATCGAAATGTAACTTGGTACCACTTGAAATAATATGTTTTTTTGACTCCTCTATCATTTGAATAATACATGTTCAAGTACTTTAGTTTGCTCTTGTTTTCCCTTATATAGTCTGGGCCTGGTCATTTATACAAGCCCAGATCTGGTTAATATGGCACCTATGTTCTCGAGTAGGAACGACGATAGGCATTGGGCTTCAGATGCCCAATTGTATTTAGTTACGGACTGCTAAGCAGTCTGAAGTCCACACCCAATAACATATAATGGCCTGGACTCCAATATTATAGCTTAAAAATTTAACCAAAAGAAAATAGATATGAATTAGGAAGAAAAAGAAAAAATAGAAAACATAGTATATGAATAGGATTGGACCTTAAAAATAAGGGATGAGCTTCGTTCCGAAGATGAAAATACACGGGGCCTCCAAATAGATCCCAACATAAAAGTTTAGACTTGGAAGGACCGTTAAGCGAATTCCACGGTCTTTCCCAAAGCTAATAAAGATGTAGAAATTATAGGCACGATCAATAAAGTTATATTCCTAATACGGGTGAACATTTATGTGACCCAAATCTCAAATCCCAGCGAAGCTGAAATGCACTAAAGTCACAGGCATATAGGTCACGGTGTGACTCGAAATGCATTTTTGTGACATCGCAAGTCTTTAAAAAATAAAAAAGTAGAATATTAATAACACTTGAAAAACTGAAGCATATAAGTAAATCAGATAAAAACAAATACGGCAGTTGAACGACCGTGCTAGAACCACGGAATCCGGGAGTGCCTAACACCTTCTCCCGGGTTAACAGAATTCCTTATCTGGATTTCCTATTTTGCGGACTGTTAAACAGAGTCATAATTTCTTTGTTTCGGGATTAAATTAGTGACTTGGGACACAATTATTTTCCCAAGTGTCGAATCTGAAAATTAATAAATAAATCCCATTCTGAATGTCCTTTAACTGGAAAAACTCCTTCCCTATTATTATTATATCCCTTCCCGGGGTGAAGTAGTAATTAGTGGCACATTACCTTCGGGTAAGTAGTGGATAAGAAAAAAAGGAGGTGTGACAGTGGATACTTGTTGGGTAAGTAAGCAAACCAATGTCTCCGAAGATGCTCTAATGTTAAGGTTTTTCCCGTTTTCCCTTCGGGGTAAAGCTCTTGATTGGTTGGAGAGGTTTCCAAATCATTCAATTACTACATAGGTCGAATTGGCGGACAAGTTCATTGCCAAGTTCTTCTCCCCGAGTCATATGGCAGCGCTCCGTGACGAGATTTTGTCCTACAAACAAGAACAGACGGAGCCACTACATGAAATATGGGAAAGGTTTAGAACCATGGTAAAGGATTGTCCGAACAACGACATGAATGATGTTATGATCCAACAAATGTTCTATAGAGGTATCAACACAACAAAGCAATGCATTGTTAACCAATTGGCGGGAGGAAATTTCATGAAGCTTCCGTATAATTAAGCATGTGATGTACTTGATGAGATGGCCGATACTTCATCGGCATGGCAAAGTCGGGCGAATGTTCCTCAAGGCGATCCAAATGTTATACACATGCACAAAGAGTTACATGACCATGGCCAAGACATAGCCAAACTTACTACCACCATAAATCAATTAGCAAAAGCACAATTGCAACAAGTGCAAAATCCAAAGCAAGTTAATGCAATGGAAGGGGTAAACTTGATGAAGAGAAGGCAAAGGGGGCCACAACAACAAGGAGCATGTGACAATTATGATGATGGTAGCCGGTATTCAAATGAGTGTTATGATGAACAAGATGAAGATTGCTAATATGTGAACAATTTTCAAGGTATAGAGGGAATCAAAGCAATTAACAATGGCGGTCTCAAGGGAATTGGAATAATCAACAAGGTGGAAACAATTGGAAAAAAAAATAATCAACCCCAAGGCGGAAGAAATTGGAATGGAGGTAATCAAAGAAATTGGGGAAATCAAGGCAATAATAGTGGCAATTGGAGTGGAGATAACAATAACTGGAACAAGAATTTGAAGAATAACAATGGAGGCCAAGGTAATCGGGGGCAAGGATTTCAAAGGCCCCCGATGTTTCAACAACCCAATAATCCGCCACCTTATCAACAACAAGGGCAAAGTTCATCGGGTAATGAATTTGGAAGGATCGAAGTGATGTTTGAACAAATTATGAAAAGGAATCAAGATTCGGATGCGCAAAAAGCTTCTCATAATACTTCTATCCGCAACTTGGAAGTACAACTTGGACAAATTTCACAATCCCTAAATACTCGCCAAAAGGGTGCCTTAACTAGTGACACGGTGGTGAATCCTAAGGGTAGGCAAAACAACCATGTAATGGCGGTAACCACAAGGAGTGGATGAGGAAGGTGAAGTGAATGCCTAAAGAAAGAATCAAACCATAATGGATGAAGATGAGTTTCCCAAATGTGATATGCCTATGGGGGTTGATGATGTTGTAGAGACAAGTGCAAGAGATCAGGTGAGAATTGACATTCAAGAAACGAAGGAAGAGACTCTAGAGAATGTGAACCCGTCTCGGGAACTTGTTATAGATATGCCCGAGCCGGAAGTGCAAAAGGCAAAGGCACCATTGCCTAGGCCTCCTCCACTTTACCCTCAACGTTTGACAAAACAAAAGAGTGATAATCAGTTTACAAAATTCATTGACATGATGAACAACTTGACCATAAATGTGCCCTTGGTGGAGGTGTTAGAATAAATGCCCAGGTATGCGATATTCATGAAGGAGTTGGTCACTATGAAGAGGTCAGTGGAATGTGAAATGATCAAAATGACACATCAAGTGAGTGCGATAGTGCACTCCAGGTTCCAAAACTTGAAGATCCTGGAGCATTCACTATCCCATGCACTATTGGAAGCGCCAATTTCACAAAAGCCCTATGTGATTTGGGAGCAAGCATCAATCTCATGCCATATTCAATGTTCAAAACCTTGGATATTGGGCAACCTCGCCCGATATCAATGCAGTTGTAAATGGCGGATAGGTCCATGAAGCGACCTTTGGGTATCATTGACGACGTGCTTGTTCGAGTTGACAAGTTCATTTTACCGGCCGATTTTGTAATTCTTAACTGTATAGTGGACTTTGAAGTCCCTATCATTCCTGGAAGGCCTTTCTTGGCAACTGGAAAAACTTTGGTGGACGTCGAGGTGGGGGAGCTAACTTTCTGGGTTGGTGATGAAAAAGTAGTTTTCCATGTATGCAAATCGATGAGGCAATCTAATAGTACCGAAGTTTGTTCGTTTGTCGACGTTGTCACGACAGTGATAGTGGATGACACAAGCTCCATGATCAATGTTGAAGACCCACTTGAAGCGGTACTTTTGAACATAGAAGCTAATGATGATGCCGGAAGAATCGAGTGTGTTAATGCTTTGCATGGTATGGGCTCGTATTCTTATGAGCCGATGAAGTTGTCATTGGACCTTAAGAATCGCAAGAATCCTCCTACAAAGCCATCTATTGAGGAGCCCCCAGTATTGGAGTTGAAACCACTTCCTCCTCACCTCAGGTTTGAGTACTTAGGACCCAATTTCACTTTACCTGTTATTCTTTCGTCTTTCTTAACTAACTTGCAGGTGGACGCCACTTTGGCGATTTTATAAAAGTGCAAGCGGGCGTCTGGATGGACCTTGGTGGATATTCGGGGCATAAGCCCCGCCTTTTGTATGCAAAAGATCATTTCGGGGGATGATGCACGACCCTCACTTGAACACCAAAGAAGATTAAATGAAGCTATGCAAGAGGTGGTCAAGAAGGAGGTTATCAAGTGGTTGGATGCCGGTGTGGTCTACCCAATATCGGATAGTTCATGGACCTCCCCATTCCAATGTGTTCCTAAGAAGAGTGTGGTCACAAATGTAAATAATGAGTTGATTCCGACCCGCACGGTCACGGGGCGGAGAGTGTGCATGGATTATAAAATGCTCAACAAGGTCACCGGGAAGTATCATTTCCCTCTACCTTTTTTGGACTAAATGATTAATCGTTTGGCGGGCCAGGCTTACTATTGCTTCCTTGATGGCTACTCGGGGTATAACCAAATTCTCATTGCCCTGGAAGACCAATAAAAGACAACATTTATTTGTCCATAAGGCACTTTCGAATTCTCAAGGATGCCATTCGGACTTCGCAAGGCACCAACAACCTTCCAGAGATGCATGATGGCCATCTTCAACGACATGGTGGAGGACATATTGGAAGTGTTCATGGATGATTTCAGTATAGTGGGGGATTCTTTTGATGAATGCTTGGTAAATTTGGATGAAGTGTTGAAGAGATGCGAAGAGACTAATCTAGTGCTAAATTGGGAGATATGTCATTTTATGGTGCAAGAAGGAATTATTTTGAGGCATAATATTTCAAAGAATGGCATTGAATTGGACAAAGCAAAGATAGAAGTCATCTCGAGGCTACCTCCCCCCCACCTCTGTCAAGAGGGTGAGGAGTTTCTTAGGTCATGTCGTATTCTACCAGCATTTCATCAAGGATTTCTCAAAGGTCGTGAACCCATTGTGCAAGTTGTTGGAGAAGGATGTGAAGTTTGTGTTCGACGAAAAGTGTATGGAATCTTTTGTATTGTTGAAGCATAATTTGACTACCAATCCCATTATCACCGCACCAAATTGGGATTTTCCATTTGAATTAATGTGTGATGCTAGTGATGTGGCAGTTTGTGTGGTGTTAGGTCAAAGAATTAACAAGATGTTCCACCCGGGGTACTATGCAAGTAAGACAATGAATGAGGCTCAAAGGAATTATACAGTCACCGAGAAAGAATTGCTAGCTATTATTTTTGCCATGGAGAAGTTTTGCCCATACATTATGGGAGCCAACGTGATTATTTATACCGATCATGCGGCCCTTAGGTACTTGATGACAAAGAAAGACTCAAAAACGAGATTGATGAGATGGGTGTTACTATTGCAAGAATTTGATCTTGAAATCATTGATAGAAAAGGAAGTGAAAATCAAGTTACGTATCACTTGTCCCGGCTAGAGGAAGAAGGAAGACCAAGCAATGGAGTTGAGAGTAATGATGCTTTTTTGGATGAACAACTCCTTGCGGTGTCCATACATGATACGCCATGGTTTGCGGATGTAGCCAATTATCTTGTGACCGGCATCATCCCGTATGAGCTCTCTTCTAACCAAAGGAAGAAGCTCAAGCATGATAGTTTGGATTTCTATAAGGACGAGCCATATTTGTTTAAAATCTTTACCGATGGGGTGATTCATCGTTGTGTCCCGAAAGAAAAACAATTGAGCATATTGGAAGCGTTCCCCTCTTCCCCTTATGGTGGTCATCATGGTGGATAGAACCGCATCTAAAGTTCTAAGTTGCGGTTTCCATTGGCCCGCCTTGTTTCAAGATGCAAGTGATTTAGTAAAAAGTTGTGATACATGTCAACGAGCCGGCGGGATTTCTAAAAAAGACGAGATGCCTCTTAACACCATTTTGGAAGTGGATATTTTCGATGTTTGGGGAATTGACTTCATGGGCCCATTTGTTAGCTCTTGTGGGAACACGTACATTCTTGTGGCGGTAGATTATGTCTCTAAATGGGTGGGAGCCGTGGCTCTACCCAACAATGAAGTCTGGAGTGTTGTGGCATTTTTGAAGAAGCAGATTTTTACTAGATTTGGAACCCCTCGTGCTATCATTAGTGATGGGGGGTCCCATTTTTTTAATAAGGCATTCGACTCTTTGCTCACCAAATATGGAGTTAACCACAAAGTGACTACTCCATACCATCCCCAAGAAAGTGGTCAAGTGGAGGTTTCTAACTGGGAGATCAAGAGTATTTTGTCCAAAACAGTAAATGCAAATATGAACGATTAGTCAAAGAAGTTGGATGATGCTCTTTGGGCCTATAAGACGGCTTACAAAACTCCAATTGGTATGTCTCCATATCGGTTGGTATTTGGTAAGGTTTGCCATCTTTCGGTGGAGCTAGAGCACAAGGCGATGTGGGCTTTAAAGAAGTTAAATTTGGAATGGGATGTTGCGGCCAACCTCCAAGTGGACCAATTGAATGTGCTTGACGAATTTTGTTTTCATGCTTACTCCAACTCATCCTTGTACAAGGACAAGATGAAGTACTTATATGATAAATATGCTAGAGGCAAGGAATTTAAGGTTGGTGACATGGTCCTTATTTTAAACTCAAGGCTAAGGTTATTCCCGGGAAAACTCAAGTCCAAATGGAGTGGGCCCTTTGAAGTGGTTTGTGTAACTCCTTTCGGTGCCCTTGATCTCAAGAACAGAAATGGTGAAGTATTCTGGGTTAACGGGCATCGAGTTAAGCATTACTTGGGAAAGGTTGATGATAGCCACGTGGTGGCACTCATTCACTTGAAGTAGAGATGATGTAACCCGCGTCATTCCACGACGTTAAATCAGGTGCTTCTTGGGAGGCAACCCATGTCTTTTATATTTCTTAATTTTTTTCATTGTAGAGTAGGATTTTTGAACTGATGTGTTGTGAAGTGTTGCAGGGATGATGTTTAAATAGTGCAGGGTTGAATAAAAAAATTGGACGGTATCTCACCAGTTACCACGCGGCCGCATGACCATTTTAGTGCGGTCCACGTGAGTTTGGAATCACCAGCAAGTGCTCTAAATTTGGTCCACGTGGCCGCACACTAAAATAGTGTGGTCCGTGTGGAATTTGTGGAATGAATACTTCTCTGAAGCTTCCCATGCGACCGCACACCAAAACAGTGCGGTCCGCGAGGAAAATAGTGGAAATGAGCAATCCTCTGAAGTTTCCCACGTAGTCGCACACCAAATCAGTACGGTCCGTGTGGGCTGCCTTAAGAAACAAAAGGAGAAAAATCAAGCGCAGTCCGCGTGCCATTTGTGTGCGGCCATGCAGGTGGGTAAGTAACGGGCCCCACAATTCTCTATAAATAGATACCTAGGGCCAACTTTAATCATTTTCGCTCATTTTACATCGAAAGCCAAATTGTTAGTGTTCACCTACAGAGCTGCACACACATCAAATAGTCAATTCATTCTTGGTAATATTTCACCCCTAATGCATATGATAATTCAAATTATTTTTATTTTAGTTAATTCTTGATAGAATAACTTATCAATTTATTAATTTCTTTTATTTTCATTTGACTAGCATATTGAGATTGATTTCTGAATGTTAGGGCTTAAGATTATTCATAAAAATACTAAGTAGGGACAATTAGGTTGACAAAAATTGGACATAATAGTGATAATAATGGAAAAATTGAATTGCTCAGGGATATTTGCCCTATGCGGCGCAATTTTGCTCATATAATTGTACATTCTCAATGCGGACTGCGTGGCATTTTGTGCGGTCCGCGTGGCTACAGTGCGGCCGCGGTCCAAAACACTGTGGACCGCGTGGCCAATCATCAAAGAATACATCCTCTTGAACCAGAATCAATGCGGTCGCATACCAAAATTGTGCAGTCCGCGTTGGCTCCACGCGACCGCGTGACAGATGTGTGCGGTCCGCGTAGGTCATTCACATAGACTATCTTATTAATCATTTGGCCTGTGCATACCGTGTGGCATTTTTGTGCGGTCCTCTTGGTATCAAACTAACAACTGTGTAATTTCACTATTTCATTGCCCACTTCTACCATACTTTACTAACACTTTTAGACTTGCCTTTTTGCAGAAAATAGTAAAACATCGTGGAGGTGGGCAATCTCAATGTGGAGGCAAAGATAAACAACCCGGGAGAGGTGGTTCCTCCCGAGGAGAAAAAGGAAAAAGGGTGCATAAACTCACTCCTGAGGCAAGAGCAAACATCAAGAAAACCTGGAAGATGATCCGGGCTGCTAATAAGGCTGCCTCCCACTCTACAGGGAGTGAGTATACACCCTCCAGGAGTGCAACTTCAGAGTCTGCCCCCACACACATGTTGGTACAAGAGGCCTCCATAACTCCCCGTCTCTAGATCAAGACACTACTGCCACCTCCAAGCAGGCAATGAATGTGGTATCTTCAGACTCGTCTGATGGGTCCGGATCCAAAAAGGGCAGTGATGACATATACTCTACATCTACCGTAGCTTCACTATCAGGGCAGAGTGGAGAACAATCAGGAGATAGCGAAGAGCAGGCTGAGGGAGGTGAGCCTCAAGTAGGGGGTGTAGAATGAACTAGAAAGCCAAATAGTGTGGGAAGACAGATTCGTCAGTCAGATTGCCTTCCACCGGTTTAGGGAATGGTGGCCAAAAAGAAAACTCATCTTAGATAGGCGATTTATGGATGCCGATGTACTCCCACACAACCCTCATGTACAAGCTCAATTTCGTACGAGGGCAGGTTGGGGCATCTTCAAAGAACGGGTGGATATGGCAAATGAGCATATGGTCAAAGAATTCTACACCAACATCTACCATGCCGTTCGGGGGTCTACAACTACTAAAGTGAGGGATATGGTGGTGCTCTTCAACGGGAAATCTCTGAATGACTTTTTGGGGTTTGCGGAGGAAGACGAGTCACAATACCTGGAGAAATTGACACTAAATAAAGAAGCTCGCCCATGGTTAGCTAAAATTCTATCACATCCAGGTACATTGCCAGTGTGGCTTAGGGTTCAGGAGAATATATATATGAACACCCTTAGTTTTGAAGCAAAAGGGTGGTTGACATTTGTGTGCAATCGACTTGATCCGACCACATATGATCATTATGTTCCCATTGATCGTGCTGTCCTAGTTGCTTCTATCATGGAGGGGTTCCCATTGAATGTGGGAAACATCATGTAGAGGGTGATATCAACCGTAGGAAATGAGACCAAAACAATCTACCCCTTCCCAAACATATTGATGATGTATTTCCGAGAGCTCGGGGTACAAAAGAAGAAGTTTGATGTGAAGGTACATCTGGCCCCCTACTCTTGGTATGATCAAAAGGGCCCTGACAACCCGAAGAGGACAAAGAAAGGTCAAGCTTCCATTTCCTCCATAGTTGGCTAGTCTGAAGAGCCAACTATTTTAGTACAGCCCATTGGTACTAGTTCGTTTCCCCGAGGTTCTTCTACAACACCACCTTCTTCTTCAGCCGAGCCAGTAGTTCCAGTTTCCAAGACTCATAGGTTCATGGCCAACCAGCTCACTCATTCACTAGCCAGTTTGAACAATTGGATGTCGGCAGCGACATCCAAGTTGTCCACCTTAACAGCAACTGTTCAGGCCGAAAGAGCACCAGTGACGGTTGAGGTACCTGCTTCAATTAAAGACACCTTGAAGAAAATCCTGGAAAACCAGGAAGAAATGAAGATGAAGCAGGATTCTTTAGCCAAGTCGGTTGGTGAGCACAGCAAAACATTGAAGAGCTTGGCAAAGGAACACAGGAAGCTCAGGAAAACAAAAGCCTCAAAGGAGGAGGTAGCAGCATTGAGGACACATGTGGACAAGCTAGTGGCGGATCAACTGCCACTAGACTTGTTATTTGAGGAGCCTGCTATTGAGACTCTCGCCGAGCAGCCACCAACTGAGGAGCTTAGGCCCAGGAAGAAAAGGAAACTCCCCAACACTGAGGGAGTTGTGATTACCTTAGCCACCGAGCATGAGGATCCTCCTGTTGCACAATCAGATGAGCCTCCAGCACATATCCCAGTAGCACAACAGCAGGCTGGGGACCAGTCTGAAGTCCTCGCCGATACACTGGACATGGGAGCCACTAAGAAGCATCGGCCAGCAGATGAAGCTTGACGGGCCATTTTCTATATCCTTTGCTCCTTTCTTTTTGATGTTATATTTGGTAGTTAGCATTGGGGACAATGCTAACTCTTATTCGTGGGGGTGTGGCCCTACTTTTTGTTAAAACTGGTGATTGTATATATTTTTCTCTCTTTCTTTCTTTTTAGTACATTCGTAGATATAGTTGGATTGTATATAAACATTAATTTTGAATCCCTTTAGTTGTATATTCTACTATCTTGGTGTACATATTTGTTTGGTTATCTGTTGATGGTTTTTCTTTGGTTTTGTTATTTTCGTTAGATTTTTCGTGATAGTTGCAAAGTTAGGCTCGTGGCCTTATTTTCGTTTTGTTTTTGATATTGAATAAGCCCTTGGTTTTCTTTATGCCACAGTTCTTTCCAAGGGTAGAGTGTTGTGTGAACCGTGTGGCACTTCCCAATGATAGATAGCGTGACAACTTTCTTGAGGGTCAAGTTAGTTTTTCTTGTTTTCTTTCTTTTTAAGTTTTGGTAGTTAATGGTTCCTCAAGAAAAGCTTCACTTGGGCCTAGCACATTTGCCTTTGATCTCATGGTCAAGGACATTGAGTTATATTTAGGAAGGTGAAAGTCGTGGCCTTGAGACTCTTGCATTGACCAAACAATCATCATATGGCTATGTTGAACCGTTGTGCGCTTGAATTGTACTAAAGGTTATTGTGGGCCCTCGACTCTATCCTTGGCAATCTTTGAGTTTATGTGTGGTGAGGACTTAATTTGTGAGCCCAAGTATCGTGCCAATGGTCTAGAACTTGCCCCGAATGTTTGTTGAGGTGAAATCATGGGTGAAACCTGACCCGTGAAGTGATTGTAGGCTATCCTTGATACAACAATATCATATTGATCCTCTTTCATGAGCCACCAATATAATGATCCCTAGTTCACCCCTTTTGAGCCTTAAACTTTTTTCTTTCATGAACCAAAAGTTACAAGCCTACAGCCGTTTTAATGAAATCCTCTCTTGGCATCTGAGTCTTCCCTTAAGTAATGGCAAATATCTAAGTTTGGGGGAGAGGCAAGAAAGGCAACAATATGATAAAAAGGCATAAAGGCAAAAAGAAAAAAGAAAAGCGCAAAGATAAAGAGAATAAGCAAAAGAAAGACAAAAGTGAATGAAACCCAAAAAGGGGGCCCAAAGTCATCAAGCAAATGACAAAGATGTGAAAAAGTGACATGGTGTCCCTCTAACCCCTTTCAAGAAGGAATACTCAAATGAGTCAAGAAGGTATGCCAAAGCGCACCAAAAGAAGTGCTTAAGGGAAGAGTGAGCCCATGTAAACTAAAGCGTATCCCACCATTACCCACAAGCCTTCACAATGACTCCTCAAAAGCCCTATATGATCTTTAATTAAGGGAAGACCTCATTAGTGGATACTTTACATGAATGGCAAGCATATGGTACTTAGAGTCGAACTTAGGGTATCTTCTTTGTGAGCGATGAGCGAGAAATATTTCCACATCAAATTGTGTGCAAATACTCTAAATGGTGAGGTTCACTTAGTGAGAGTCGGGGATGTGTGAGTTTGGGTTCTACAATGACCATAGTACTTGCGAAAGGTTCCTTGATGAAATGTGTCAACTCTTGAGGTTCTTGTGTCGCACTTGATCCATAATATTTTCAAATATTTAAATGTGTTGATGATGCATTTGCATTGAGGGCAATTGTTAGTCCCAATTGATGCAATTAAGGTTACCATAGGGAAAAACAAGAATTTCTTGGATGTTTTTCATTAAAGGGTAGGTCTTATCTTGTTTGCTTGAGGACAAGCAAATGTTTAAGTTTGAGGAGTTGATAACTGTGGTTTTTACATGATTTATACCCCCTCTTTGCCTAAGCTTTGTGCATAAATTAATGTGAATCAGTCCTCAATTGCTTACAAGTTGTGCTTGATTGCAGGTTTGAGCGATTAGATGTCAAAGATCACAAATCGGCTCAGAAAGGAGTGAAATGTGCCAAGCATCCAGAGAGGAACTGAAATGTGAGCTAAAAGACTATTGCGGACCGCAACGTTTCGTCATGCGGTCGCACAAGAAGATCATGAAAATTACCCAAGTCAAGAACCCTGTACGGTCTGCACTGATTTTCCATACGGACGCACATGTGAGGATCAGAGAAGATCAAAATGGGATACAATCTCACGCGGACCGCATCCATTTCTACGCGGTCCGCAATGCTGAAGATAATGAAAATATTCTAAGGCAGAAATCCCACGTGGCCGCACTCCAAAGCAGTGCAGTCCGCATGGAAGCAGGATCAGAGAACCAGCATAGAAGGGAAAACAGCAGTGCAGTTGCGCAGCATTTTCACGCGGTCCGCATCATTCAACAGTGCGGCCGCACAACATCTTTGTGCGGTCTACGTGACTAAACCCACGTGGCCACATGACATTTTCAGGCGGTCCGCATTCAAGGTTCAGAAGCTCAACTTTTGTAGGCCTTTTACCCTATGCGGTCCCATGTCATTTTTATGCGGTTCGCGACAGACCCTCAGGGGTATTTTTGTCCAGATTTTCCTGGGTAGTATAAATACAATATTTTACTTTTTTATGTTATGTTTTGATACACTATATGAGCAGCTGAGCACGAGGCAACATATTTGTGCCTATTTTGGATATTTTACTTGGTTTTGAATGTAGAATTAATTGTATTAGATTTTTGGTCAATATTATGTCAATCTCTACCATTACTTCTTCTTTTTCTATTGATTCTATGAGTAGCTAAACCCATTATCTAGGGTTGTGGCTCAACCCTAGTGTGGGTAATTAATGGGTGTTGTTGATTAATTCTTGTATGGTATTGAGTGTTTGGTATTTGGGTTGATTGTATGTTTTCACTTAGATTTGGTGGTTGCAAACACTAAGTCTAGCTTAGCGGGTTTAGACTTTGCTTGAGAAAGAGGGTCCATGGCCCCTCAATCAACCAAACACGGATTTGGGATGGACCCATGAGAATGGCAGTCCCAAGTAGCGGGTTAAACATCGAGAGAGTAATCACCATACCTGAGCCATTAGTTGCTTGGGCAAATTAGCCTACTCGATTGGTCTCGAGAGATTCAATTGGGCAAAATCACTCTCTCTACCAAGAGGTATGGAGTGAGAGTTAAGTGCAACGGTTAACCATGTATCCCATATTATCATCCTTGCATTGAGATTCATTACCCGTTAATTAGTCACCTAGGCAAGTGCTACGACCCTAACGTTCTTTCCTTATTGCATACAACTTAGTGCTATCATTTAGCAATTCTAGTTATAATTGTAGTTAAAATCA
Organism: Nicotiana noctiflora; assembly: GCA_032618575.1. NCBI lineage: Eukaryota > Viridiplantae > Streptophyta > Magnoliopsida > Solanales > Solanaceae > Nicotiana > Nicotiana noctiflora. Next base: position 314,060 of record JASVEL010012967.1, read on the forward strand.
TTAGTTGATAATTGAAGAAAATGCCAAAAATGTTAGAAGCCAAATTAGGAGCTACAACGCTTAATTAGTCTCCACAAATACTTGACTCCAATATCAAGCTCTCTGAGGAATTGACCCCGAAAAATCACTATCGAGTAAAAGTAATTAGAGCCCACTCTTCCTATGGGTCGAGTTTGCGACGATCAAGCAGCGGGGGTCTGATGACTACCTTCGATCTGTGAGGTACCTGCGGTAGTAGTGGTTGAGGCTGCTTAAGCTAGGCCAGTGCAAACTGATAGAATCTGAGCTAGGGCGTCCTGAAGACCCAGCATCACAATAGGCACAGCTGGTGCCTAAACAGGTGCTGCTGGAGTCTCTACAGCTGGAAGCTGGTCCTGAACGGGGGAAACTGGTGGATTTGCAGGGGTAGCCCAATCGAAAAGACTCGAAAAATATCAAAATCATGAAGTTGGCAAAACTCGAGCCCGGAGCCCACTTCTCAAAATATTATGAAATTTACATCACCTAATTCTTCATCTCGCCAGGAGTCCGTACATATAAAATTTACCAAAATCGAAGTTCAAATGCCCCCTCAAATCCTAAATTTTCATTTCAAAACCCAAGCCCTAGTTCTTCAATTTTTCACCCAATTTTCCAAGAATTAAAGGTTGATTCTTCAAAAAAATAGCATTTTTAGGCCACGGGACTTACCTCCAATCTATTCCAGTCAAAAACCTCTTTAATTTCTACCAAAAAGCTCTTGAGGTGGTCAACAATGGAGGAAACACGCATGAAATAACATAATAAACCCTTCTGTCACATAGATTGAACCTTACGTGAATGCGGTCAAGCCCCCGCATTCGCTATGAACACACATTGCTGACCAATAATTTACCCTGCATGAACGCGTAACCCTGAACGCGAACGTGATGTTTTAAATTCTCCTGTAATGTGAACACGGTCCCCACAACGCAAATGCGAAGTACAACTTGGCAGGGCCCCATGCCCTCTTCTACGTGAACGTGATGCCTACCTCGCGAACACAATGCATAGGGCCATAAACCTACACGAATGTGACACCCTCATCGCGAATGTGAAGACCATTCTCTAGGACTCCCAACTTTACTCTACGTGAACGCGGAACCCCACTGCCAACATGAAGCTTAAGAACCTAACCTTCCGCGATCGTGAGCCTGCCTTCGCGAACGCGAAGGCTTAATCATGTCTGCACTGCTGCGACATTTTGTGCAATATTCTAAGTCCAAAAACCTTCCGTTTAGCCATTTGAATACACTCTGAGGCCCCTGAGACCTCAACCAAAAGCACCAATATTTTCCAAAACATCATACAAACTTGTTCCAATCATCAAAACTTATCAATTAACACTATAGTCATCAATTCACATCGGATTCAAGCCTAAGTTTCTTCAACTTTCGAGGCATCACAATACACAGTATAGGAATCTGAAGCTGACGGCAATATCAAAACTGGCACCGTGGTTAATGCTATCTTGAGCTTCTAAAAGCTCTTCTCACACTCCCCGGACCACACAAATAGAGCACCCTTCTGAGTTAACTTAGTCAAGGGTGAAGCAATATAAGAAAATCCCTAAACAAATTGGCGATAATATCCTGCCAATCCCAGGAAACTACGAATCTCAGTGGCTGAGGTCGGTCTAGGACAACTCTGCACCACCTCTATCTTCTTCGGATCCACCTATATGCCATCATTGGACACCACGTGTCCTAGAAAAGCCACAAACTCGACCCAGAACTCACACTTGGAGAACTTTGCATAAAGCTTCTCCTACCGCAACCTTTGTAGTACAACTCTCAGATGCTAAGCATGCTCCTCCTGGCTATAAGAGTACACCAGGATGTCATCAATAAACACAATCACAAAGGAATCCAGATACGGCCAGAACACGCTATTCATCAAATGCATGAACACAGATGGGGCATTAGTTAGCCCAAAAGACGTCACTAGAAACTCATAGTGCGCATATCTCGTTCTAAAGGCCGTCTTCATAATATCAAAGTCTCTAATCTTCAGGTGGTGATAGCCTGAACAAAGATCAATCTTCGAGAACACCCCCGCTCCCTGGAGTTGATCAAATAAATCATCAATGCATGGCAGAGGATACTTGTTCTTCACTGTTACCTTGTTCAACTGCCTGTAATCAATACACATCCTCATTAAGCCATCATTCTTCTTGACAAACAAGACCGGTGCACCCCATAGTGACACACTCGGCCGAATGAACCCCTTATCTAGGAGTTCCTGAAGCTGCTCATCCAATTTCTTCAACTCAGCTGGTGCCATACGATAAGGAGGAATAGAAATAGGCTGAGTGCCCGGCACCAAATCAATCCCAAAGTCAATATCCCTGTCTGGCGGCATGCCCGGCAGGTCCGACAGAAACAAATCAGGAAAATCCCTCATAATGGGAAAAGAATCAATACTGGGAGTCTCAGCTCCAACGTCCCTCACAAATGCCAAATACGATAGCATCCCTTCCCAACCATCCGTTAGGCATTTAAGAAAGAAATTACCCTGCTAGGTACATAATCAATCATGCCTTGCCACTCGATCCTCGGAATACCCGGCATAGCCAATGTGACTGTCTTGGCATGACAGTTTGGAATAGTATGGCATGGAGATAGCCAATCCATGCCTAAAATGACATCAAAATCAATCACGCTCAACAGCAGCAAGTCTACTCAGGTCTCCAAACCCGCAATAGTAACAAGACAGGATGGGTACACATGGCCCACCAGGGTAGATACATGCACGGCCAATGCAAGACACCCTCGGGTCGTGCACAAATAAGGAGAAAAATATGAAGATACATAAGAATAAGTGGAACCGGGATTAAATAAAACTGAGGCATCCCTGTGGCAGACTGAAATAATACTTGTAATAACAGCGTCTGAGGCAACCGCATCTGAACGACCCTGAAGAGCATAGCAACGAGCCTGATCACCTGATTGTCCTCCCCTTCAAGGGCGACCCCTAGCTGCCTAACCCTCACCCGTAGCTAGTAGGGCGAGTGCTAAAGTAGATAGACCAGAAGATGATGGATGTCCCCTCTGCTGAGATGGTCTGGACACAAGGCGGGGACACTCTCTCCGAATATGCCCAAACTCTCCACACTCAAAGCAATGCTTTAGTCAAGAAAAGAGTAAGATTTAGGAATCTCCTTGTCCACCTTGCAGTCAAGAATAACAAAATCGGCGGGAAACACAAACTTCCCCACCTGGATGAGCACATCATCCAATATACCGAATGGACGCTTAACTGTCCTGTCAACAAGCTGTAATAACATAGAAGGCCTGGATCTCCCGATGCCCAGCCTCTTATAGATTACCAAGGGCATAAGATTTATGCTCGCCCCCAAATCACACAATGCCTTAGCAAAGGCAAAGTTTCCTATAGTGCATGGAATAGTGAAGCTACCTGGGTCAGATAGCTTCTCAGCTATGGGTCTAGAGCCGACTGCACTACATGTCTATGTAAGAGTTACAGTGGCCAAGTCTTGGAAATCAAATTTCCGCGACATCAAATATTTCATCATCTTAGCATACCCAGGCATTTCTTTCAAAGCTTCAATTAAGGGAATGTTTACCCGGATTTGCTTGAGCATCTCGAAAAATCTCTTGTATTGCTCCTCTTTCTGGTGCTTGGCCAACCTTTGGGGAAATGGGGCTGGAGGCCTATTCTTCCCAATCACGTGGGATTTTTCTTTCTCTATAACCTATTCCACAACTGACTGCTCTATTGGTTCAGCTACTTTCTTCGCTCCCTACTGCACATCATTACTTTCAGCTACTGGCTGGACTATAACTTCTGTCAACCCGATGGACTCATCGAGTTCAATGGGTACTAGAGTGAGTGTCTCAGCCTGCAAATTGCCTCTATCTCTTTCCTGCTCAGCATCAAGATCTCTTCCACTTCTCAGATTAACTGCCATCAGCTGCTTTGGGATTTGATCCTTTGGGTTTGTTTGTGTATCTGCAGGCAATGTCCTTTGAGGACGATTGTTAAGTGACATAGCAATCTGGCACACCTGTACTTCAATATTCTTGATAGTTGCGTCATGTGCATCTATCCTCTCATTAGTTTTGGCATGTGACCTAATTACCTGCTGCATCATAGCTTTCAACCCTGCAAACCCATCGTCATGTCTACCCTCATGCTGTGGTAGAGGTGGATGATACCCGTGCTGCTGATTGTTGAAATTCTGAGGTCTAGGATATGGAGCCATATTGTTTGGTGGCCTCATACCTGCTGCATTATATTGTGGCTGTGGAGGCCTATACTACTGTGGAGCCTGCTGACCCCAACTCTGGTTACCCTATCGCTGCCCTCCATAATTAGCCACATAGTTCATGTCTCCATGATGGTGATGATTTTCTTGGTCTGCAGTCCATAGATTGCAAGATGTGCATAAACCACCATTGGTAGTATCTATAATGTGAACCTGCTGCTTGACCCCAGATTCTTCCACCTTCTTAGTTAGGATGCTCATTTGTGTCAATAAAGTAGACACGTTCTCCTCCAAAGTGTTGGAAGGATTCAGATGTACATAGTGTACCACTGGAGTGGTAGGATCATTCCTGGTCGTCCACCCAGAGTTTTGAGCCATCTTGTCAAGCAAATTCTGGCCTTCTCTCCAGGTCTTGCTCAGAAAAGCCCCACCTGCTGAGGCATCTACTATATTTTTCATACTGTCTGAAAGCCCCATATAGAACCTTTGACCCAACATCTGTTCAAGAACCCCGTGGTGAGGACACATAACCAACATACCTTTGAATCTGCCCCAAGTTTCATGTAATGTCTCCATTGGTTTCTGCTTAAAGCTCACAATCTCATCAATTTGCTGAGTTGTCTTGTTAGGTGGATGAAACTTGTTGTGGAAATGCTTGACTAACTCATCCCATGTAGCAATGGAGTTTATGGGAAGTGAGTTTAGCCATACCTGCGCAACCCCTGTAACTGAGAATGGGAATGGCAATAATCTGATAGCTTCCGGTGTCACATTTGGTTGCCTCTGCGTCTTGCATATAGAAAGAAAGTTCTTCAGGTGCTGATGTGGATCTTCAACCTGAGTTCTATAGAATAATCCCTTGTTTTTCAACAAGTGTAGCATGTTATTGGTAATCTGGAATGGCTCAGCTTGAATCGCTGGCACAATAATGGCAGTTGCCAAATTATCAGCAGTTGGCTGTGCCTAGTCAAATAATGCACCTTCATGCGCCTCCTGTACGTTCAACCCAGCTTGCTGGTTTCGGTCGTTCACATCTCCCATATCGAAATCTAGTGTAATTGGTTACTGAGATTGCTGAAGTTGTTTGATTGCCCTGTTACGTGCCCGAAAAGTTTGCTCTGGGTCTGAGAGTCCTTCAATTAGTTCTCCAGTCCTTGCATATTTCCAAGACATGCACCTGAGTACCCAATTCAACAACCGTCAAAATTTTCAATGTAAAGTGTGTAGAAAGAACCTGACTACACAAGAATCTTGTAGATCTATCAATGGCAATTGATAATTCCGTTAACTCCCCAACAACGGCGCCAAAATTGATTCACGCCCAAACAACAGTCATAGTCAATATAATCCGGTCAATTAAGTCTAGAGTCGATCCCACAGAGAATTAACCTATCAATTGCAACTTCCAAAACTCAATAACACTTCTGAATCAGCTTCCCAAACTTTTGAATATATATGTGGATGAATTCTACTAACTAACTTTTGCAAGAAACTAAAGACTTGAGGAAATAATTGAATGGGATGTAAAGAATAAGGAGAAAGACTAAGGTATTGATTTCCACTATTGATGGAATCCCTTATGTTTGTGCTCATACAAATTGTCAATATTATTCTATCAATCATGAACGCTATTGTTACCGTAATTCTCTCCCGAGCAACTACAATAATTTACTATTGCACTCTTCCGAGCTACCCTAGCTAGCTTTAATTCGAACAGTTCACTTTAGATTGCACCCAAGGTTTCGTTATTCCTAACCCCACCTTTACGCCTAAAATTATAGATTCCTCCAATAATATAGGTGTGGTGTTGTTCAACAATTACGTAAATATGCACTCTTTCCCAAGTTATACACACTAAATAGGCACAGCTAATTGAGGATCCTATCAATTAACTACAATAAGAACAAAGTTGAACATATAGAAATCTAGCTAACAATTTGTATTCACATAACCTAGAAGTTCATCACTCAATAGGTTCCATCAAAACCTTAGATAAAGATTTGGCTACTCATAATCAAAGAAACAAGATATATAATTGAATTCATAATCAACGATTCAATGTAAAAGAAAGAAAGATGTTGAGAGAGTTCTCTCTTACTAGTTTGCTTACAAAAATAGTCAATAATACAATACTTGCCTCTTTTGGGCGAATCCTAATATTAAATATAGGGTTTAGGTTACATAATTTCCGTTTTGACAATTTTGGCATTCAAAATTTCGGCTTCCACCGCGGTCCGACCGCAGTCGCGGTCCAACCGCGGTGGAACAAGTCCTCCGAACTTCAAAATCTTCCGCAGGCCCTTTCTACCACGGTCGCGGTTGAACCGCGGCAGAACAGTGATGTGGATTCTTCAAGTTATCTTTCAGCACAAACTCCTAACTTATTCCACACTTGGCCTTTTCACCATCTTATGACTCCAAAAATGCTCCTTTAGACTTCATTAGCTCATGTGTACCTATAACACACTAAAAACACTAATAAGAGTGTTTTGTCATCATAAACAATATCAAAACAACAATAAAGTGTAATTATTTAGGGCATAAATATAGTCAAATTCACCTATTATCAAGAAGTAATTGGAGGTAAGTCTCGTGGTCTTAATATATTATTTTATCAAAGAATCTTCCATTAATTCTCTGAATTTAGGTAAAAATTGAGGAAGTTAGGCTTGGATTTTTGCTATGAAAAATCATGATTTGGTGGCTAATTTGAAGTCCGATTTTTATAAATTTTATATGCACGAACTCGTGGCGTGACGAGGATTCTGAAAATATAAATTTCATAATTTTTCAAGAAGCGGGTCCGGGGCTCGGGTTTTGGCAACTTTCGTATTTTTGGATGTTTTTCGAGTCCTTTCGATTGGGTTATGATTCATTAGCCTATTTTGGTGTATTCTTATTTGTTTTGATCAGATTTAGCACCCGAGGAGGTCGATTTGCAAGGGAAGCGCAAGGCGAGCTAGGACTTTGCCTGGTTCGAGGTGAGTGGTAGTCATGAATGATATACTGAGGGTTTGAAATCCCGTATTTGCACTATATAGTGCTATGTTGAGATGAAACATGTGTCATGTGATGAGCGTGGTGATGTTGTGACTGGTGACTTGGACTTAGTCCAACCCTATTGATGGTTTACTGTATTTATTGACTGAGACTGAGCTTATATCAGTATAATTGGGCTGGTTGTCTTATTTGGGGTCTTGTGCCGATCTGTAGAACCTTAGGGAAGCCTGTGGAGCTAAATCACCCCTAAACATGTTGAACACATACTCTCAGTCGTACTCTTAGCTGTAACGCATAACATGAACTGGTACTAGAAATGTACTCTGTGTGAGAATACCTAGGGTTGAATACCCTGTTCTAGCTGAGTGGGCCCGAGAGGCCAAGTCTATATTGACTGAGTGGGGTTTAGGACCCATGGTGAGGTATTGATTTATATACCGGTTCGGGCTACACGCCGCATCAGTATATATATATATATATATATATATATATATATATATGGATCAAACTGCATGCCACAGTGATATATATATAGATCGGACTGCACGCCGCAGTGATATATATATGGATCGGACTGTACGCCGCAACATTATAGCGCTTGGGGTGAAGGAGCCCCTCCGGAATTTGCACACACCCCCAGTGAGCGCAGTTATATATATTATTGGATCGGGCTACACGCCGCAGCATTTTATCTATTATATTGGATCGGGCTGCATGCTACAGCAGTGCTGGATAAATGTGAGACAGTAGTAGACTAATACTGGATTTTCCCCCTCTTGGAGATGTTATTACATGTATTGTTGCCCTTAGAACTGTTTAGTGTTCTTATAGGTTTTCTTATTTTCAGTTATTATTTATTGCTACTACTCACTAAGTTGGAAGTACCCACTCTACCCCCTGTACCTTGTGTGCAAATACAAGGATTCAGGAGGGCAGATGAGCTATATTACTATCATTCCAGCTTTTGTAGAGATATCGAGGTAGCTGCCGGCGCCCGCAGGACCCGATCTCTCCTTCCATTGTCTATCTTTTGTTTTCTGCTTAGACTCAGTTGTATAGAGTATTACTCTGATGTGTAGAGGCTCATATTTGTGACACCAGATCATATTGGGCTGTATTTCGGTTGTTTTGAATTCCGCATTATTATTATTGTTTTGAAATCAGGATAATTTCCTTTAAATGGAATACCTTTGAATTAAATAATTGGATTGGTTATCGGAAAATGGTCGGGCTTGCCTAGCAATGTGTTGGGCGCCATCATGACCGGGGTTTGGGTCGTGACACTTTTGAAAGTCAGAGGTAGAGTTACGATTTTAAATTTGTGGATTCTGAATTTTTAAAAAGGTAAACATGCCAATTGTAAATAAAGTATTTATACATATTAGGTGATTATATAATATAAATATTAATTTTGGATAAAAAATGCTAGGTTCTATCAAACTCGTATACAACATTGTAGCTCCGCCTGTGACAAGACACACTAGGAATCTATCTATATAGAATAGGAGAAGCAAAATCATATTATTATGCCAAGTGTCAATACATCAATTAAACATGTGTCAAGCTTTAAGACAAAAGTCCAATAAACTTGGAGATTCAAAAAAAAATATAAAATCAAAAAATTAATTTGAAAGCATTACTTTGTTTCAATTTTTTCCCTTAAATGATTCTCATGTTTCAAAGCATTAATTTGTTGCAGTTATTTCCTTTAAGAGTCCCATGTCTGGGCATAGTTATATAACATAGTTAGTTAATATTGATTTTCTGGATAGAATTTGTTAATACCGAATCTATATTTTTGAGTAATGGCCCAAAAATATAAATAATTTTCCTTGAATTTCTGTAGCTTCCTCTTGCTAGGTGATTCCGCAGCTTTCTGGGAGACTTCGAGGTATGATCTGCTACGTCCACGGATCCGGAGGCTTCCCTTCTATTCTAGTAGTACTAGTTGACATTTTTCTTCATTTCGTTGTTAGATACTCTTTACACATAGAGCCACAATTGTATTTCTCATTTAGTCTGTGTTACCGTGGGGTTCCTGTCACGACCCGGATTTCCCACCATCGGGGTCATGATGGCGCCTACTAAATGGAAGCTAGGCAAGCCAAATATTAATTACATCTCCATTAATTACCAATTTCTTATTATTAAAAATATATAAATTGCAGCGGAATAATCAAAATTAGCGGAAGACTTAATCAAATATGATAAAGAAAACCCAAACATGATACACTACCCAAGACTGGTGTCACAATACTCACGAACTTCTAAGAATAATACACATAATCGTCTGAAAGAAAATACAAGCTGTTTATCTCGATTACATGAGATAACATAATGAAAAGCATAGATAGAAGAGACAACGGGTCCTGCGGACGCCTGCAAGGCTACCTCGTAGTCTCAGTAGTCGGAAAATCCACAAATCGCTACTGCCGCTGCTGCTGTCCGTAACCTGTATCTGCGCAAAAAGAGCGCAGAGTGTAGTATCAGCACAATCGACCCCATGTGCTGGTAAGTGCCCCAATACGATATATATATATATATATATATATATATATATATATATATATATATATATTTTAAGAAAAATACTCTGCTCTGAAATAACAGTTATTAACTCACGACATCCAGAATAATCTAATCAACAGAATAAATCTTACTTTCATGTTTCAATTCCTTTCTCATTTCATGTCTCGTGGTAGGCGTACCACCCGCTCCCAACTATCACCAGTAATTATATCTTGTGGTAGGCGTACCACCCGCTCCCAAATATCATAGTAATTATATCTTGTGGTAGGCGTACCACCCGCTCCCAAATATCATAGTAATTATATCTTGTGGTAGGCGTACCACCCGCTCCCAAATATATCAATAGGCTACCGGCAACTATGGCCAATGCCAAGATTTAAGTCACTTTGTGGTCGGCGTACCACACGATCCCAATTCATAAATATATATATTACCGGCATTTAGCCAATAATCTCTATTTCAACAATATTTATAATTACCGGTTTTAAACCAATAATTGATAATAATTTCAATAATTTATCTTCGTTACCGGCATAACACCAATAACTCTTAATCAACAATTTATTCATAACTAGATTCCTATTCCTACAAACTAGGATAGAACAAACACTTACCTCGAAAGTTTACGAATAAGTTAATCCGTAGCAATGCCCTTTCCTTTCGAATTTGACTCCAATCCAATCGTATCTATACACAATTGATTTAATATCATCAATACTACTCAACAAACTAATTCCCAAGACCAATTACAACTTTTACAACATTCTGCCCCCGGAATAGTGAATTTCAACCCCGGGCCCACATGGTCGGAATTCGGGGTTAGGACCAAAATCCGGTTACCCATCCCCTCACGAGTTCATGTATATGATTTGTTTCAAAATCGGACCTCAATTCGAGGTCCAACTCCCCAATTTATGAAAAACCCTATTTTCTAACAAAAACAAGAATTCTACCATGAAAACCTTTGATTTTTAATGAAAAACATGTTTAATGATGTTAGGAATTGAAAGAATTAAGTAAAAAGTGACTTACAATTGTTTTGATGAAGAAGGAATTCGTGAAGAATCGCAATTGGGTGTTTTTGTTTTGCAAAAAGTGAAGAAATGACTGAAAATCGTGTTTTACAGGTCTCTGTGTTCGCATTTGCGAACATGGATTCGCAATTGCGAACCCCGACCAATTTCTGGAGTTTAAAAAATAAGCTAAGGCTGGGAAGTTCGCATTTGCGAACTTTTGTTCGCATTTGCGAAGCCAAGGCAAATCCGGGGTCTTCGCAATTGCGAACATATGTTCGCAATTGCGAACTAGGCTGCTTCCAGGGATTTTCGCATTTGCGAAATAAGGTTTGCATTTGCGAACCAGCAGGCTTCTGGGCTTCTTCGCAATTGCGACACATTCTTCGCAATTGCGAAGACATGCCTTTTCACTGAAGGCCTCGCAATTGCGAGGTTTGGTTCGCATTTGCGAACCCAAACGGTCCTGGGCACCCTTCGCATTTGCGACCAAGGGTTCGCATTTGCGAACCCTGCCTTGACCTGCCACCTTCGCAATTGCGAGAAATACTTCGCAATTGCGAAGACAACAACTGGGTGAAAAAACAGCAGCGCAAAAATTTAGAATTTAATCCAACGGCCTATCAAATCTTTACCCGAGCCCCCGGGCTCCAAACCAAATATGCACACTAACTCAAAAACATCATACGAACTTGCTCGCGCGATCAAATCGCTAAAATAACATCAAAACCAATGGATTGAGCCTTAAAACTCAAGAATTCTTTCAAATTTCTTAATTTCCAAACTTTCCAATTTAAGGCCGAAACACGTCAAACGACGTCCGTTTTCAACCAAACTTTACAGGAAGCGCTTAACCAATATATATGACCTGTACCGGGCGTCGGAACCAAAATACGAGCTGGATACCAGTACTTTTTAATCAAAATTCAGTTTCATTTTCCTTAAACATTTTCAGAAAACAATTTAACAGAAAAATTCTTTTACCGACGTTCTAGACCTCGGATTTCGATTCCGGACATATCCCAAGTTCCACATTTTTCTACGGATTTTCCGAGACAGTCAAATCACGGATCCGGGTCCGTTTACCAAAAATGTTGACCAAAGTCAACCATATCAATATTAATATCAAAATTCTTCAACTTTTTCACATATTTCACATATTTCAACATAAATATTTTCCAGAGCTTTGTGCCCGGACTATGCACGTAAATCGAGGCAACTATAAATGAGGTTTTCAAGACCTCAAAAGCTCGGAATGATTAATAAAACAAGTGATGACCCTTTGGGTCGTCACAATCTCCACCTCTAAAACAACCGTTCGTCCTCGAACGGACAAAAGAAAGAAGTACCCGAGTCAGGAAACAAGTGTGGGTAGCGGCTCCGCATATCAGACTCGGACTCCCAGGTCGATGCCTCAGGAGGCTGACCTCTCCACTGAACACGCACAGAAGGATAACTCTTCGACCTCAACTGTCGAACCTGCCAGTCTAGAATGGCCACCGGCTCCTCCTCGTAAGATAGATCATTGTCCAATTGGACAGTACTGAAGTCTAACACATGTGTGGGATCGCCGTGGTATCTCCGAAGCATAGATACATGAAAAACCGGATGCACGGCTGATAAGCTAGGCGGCAAAGCTAATCTGTAAGCCACCCCTCCCACTCTGTCTAGAATCTCAAATGGACCAATATACCTAGGGCCGAGCTTGCCCTTCTTCCCGAACCTCATCACGCCCTTCATAGGCGACACTCGGAGTAATACTCGTTCGCCAACCATGAAATCTACATCTCGAATCTTACGATCCGCATAAGTCTTCTGCCTGGACTGAGCTGAACGCAATCTCTCCTGAATAGTCTTGACCTTATCCAAGGCCTCCTGAACTAAGTCTGTACCCAACAACCGAGCCTCTCCCGGTTCAAACCATCCGACCGGTGATCGACATCGCCTACCATACAACGCCTCATACGGAGCCATCTGGATGCTAGATTGGTAACTGTTATTATAGGCGAACTCTGCTAATGGTAGAAATTGGTCCCACGAGCCTCCGAAATCTATAACACAGGCTCGAAGCATGTCCTCTAAAATATGAATAGTCCTCTCGGACTGGGCATCCGTCTGAGGATGAAATGCTGTACTCAACTGAACCTGGGTGCCTAACTCCTGCTGGACCGCTCTCCAGAATCGCAAGGTAAACTGCGTACCCCGATCAGAGATAATAGATACTGGCACTCCACGGAGACGAACAATCTCCCTAATGTAAACCTCCGCTAACCTCTCCGATGAGTAGGAGACGGATACTGGAATAAAGTGTGCTGACTTGGTCAGCCTATCAACAATGACCCAAATAGCATCAAATTTCCTTCTAGTCAAAGGAAGTCCAGTAACAAAATCCATAGTGATCCGCTCCCATTTTCACTCGGGAATTTCAATCCTCTGGAATACACCACCAGGTCTCTGGTGCTCATATTTCACCTGCCGACAATTTAGACACCGAGCGACATACGCAACGATATCTTTCTTCATTCTGCGCCACCAATAGTGCTGCCGTAAGTCCTGGTACATCTTCGCGCCTGGGTGAATAGAATACCGCGAACTGTGGGCCTCCGCTAAGATCAACTCTCGAATCCCTTCGACATTGGGCACACAAACTCGACCCTCCAATTTCAATACCCCATCATCATCTAGACTTACCTGTGTGGCACCTCCCCGCTGTACTGTATCTCTCAACTCACGCAAATGAGGATCATCAAATTGCCTCTCACGGATACGCTCTAATAATGAAGAACGAGCGACCGTGCAGGCTAACACCCTGCTAGGCTCAGAAATGTCCAATCTCACGAACCGGTTGGCTAATGCCTGGACGTCTAGAGCTAATGGTCTCTGACTGACCGGAATATATGCAAGACTACCCATGCTGGCGGACTTTCTACTCAATGCATCGGCCACCACATTGGCCTTACCTGGGTGATATAAAATAGTAACATCATAGTCTTTTAGCAACTCTAGCCACCTTCTCTGCCTCATATTCAACTCTTTCTGCTTAAACAAATACCGAAGACTCTTATGATCGGTGTATACTTCACATGCTACACCATACAAATAATGCCTCCGGATCTTCAATGCGTGAATAATCGCCGCCAATTCTAGATCATGCACTGGATAGTTCTTCTCATGAATCTTCAACTGCCTCGAAGCATAGGCAATAACCTTGCCATCCTGCATTAACACTCCACCAAGCCCAATACGGGAAGCATCACAATAAACAGTATAAGGTCTCGTACCTGTGGGTAAAACCAATACCGGTGCTGTGGTCAAGGTTGTCTTGAGCTTTTGAAAGCTCGCCTCACATTCATCGGACCATTCAAATTGAACACCCTTCTGGGTCAATCTGGTCAGTGGGGTTGCAATAGACGAAAATCCTTCTACGAATCGGCGATAATAACCCGCTAACCCCAAGAAACTCCGAATATCCGTGGCTGATGTCGGTCTAGGCCAGTTCTTGACTGCCTCAATTTTCTTCGGATCAACCTGAATACCTGCTGCCGTCACAATATGACCCAGGAATGCAACTGAACTTAGCCAAAATTCACACTTTGAAAATTTTGCATATAGCTGGCTATCTCTCAGAGTCTGTAAGGCCACTCTGAGATGTTGCGCATGCTCCTCCTGACTGCGGGAATATATTAATATGTCATCAATGAAGACTATTACAAACAAGTCTAGATATGGTTGGAACACCCGATTCATTAATTCCATAAAAGCTGCTGGAGCATTTGTCAACCCAAAAGACATGACCAGAAATTCATAATGTCCATACCGAGTGCGGAACGCTGTCTTAGGGACATCGGATGCCCTAATCTTCAGCTGATGATAGCCAGATCTCAAATCTATCTTTGAAAATACCTTGGCACCCTGAAGCTGGTCAAATAAATCATCAATTCGCGGAAGTGGATATTTATTTTTGATAGTCACCTTGTTTAACTGTCGATAGTCAATGCACATTCTCATCGAACCATCTTTCTTCTTTACAAATAATACGGGTGCACCCCACGGCGAAACACTGGGTCTAATGAAACCCTTTTCAAGTAAATCCTGCAACTGTTCCTTCAATTCTTTTAACTCTGACGGAGCCATACGATATGGGGGAATGGAAATGGGCTGAGTGCCTGGAGCCAAGTCAATGCAAAAATCAATGTCCCTATCGGGCGGCATACCTGGCAAGTCTGAAGGAAATACTTTAGGAAATTCGCGAACCACAAGCACAGAGTCAATAGAAGGAACCTCAGCACTAGAATCACGGACATAGGCCAAATAAGCCAAGCATCCCTTTCCAACCATACGCTGAGCTTTAACATAAGAAATAACATTACGGCTAGTATGACCCGAAATTCCTTTCCACTCTATACGAGGCGAATTCGGCAGGGCTAAAGTCACAGTCTTGGCATGGCAATCTAAAATAGCATGATACGGAGATAGCCAATCCATGCCTAGTATAATATCGAAGTCCACCATATTTAGGAGTAATAAATCAGCACGGGTCTCGAGACCCTCAATTACTATAATACATGACCGATGAACTCGATCAACCACAATAGAGTCGCCTACCTGGTGTAGACACATGAACAGGAACACTCAGTGGATCACTGGGCTGAATCAAGTATGGTGCAAAATAGGAAGACACATACGAATATGTAGACCCGGGGTCAAATAATGCTGATGCCTTTCTATCACAAACCAAAATAATACCTGTAATGACGGCATCAGAAGACTCAGCCCCTGGTCTGGCGGGAAGTGCATAATATCGGGGCTGTGCCCCACCAACCTGAGTAGTATCTCTAGGACGATCAGCTGCTGGCTGGTCTCTACCTCTATCGGTCTGAGCTCCACCTCTGTGACCTCTACCTCCACCTCTATGTCCTCTACCTCCACCTCTAGCTGGCTGGGCAGGCTGTGAGGGAACTGGGGCCTGAATCATGGCACGAGAACCCTGCTGGTGAGATCTGTCAGAAGCTCGAGGGCAATACCTTGCAATGTACCTAAGATCACCGCACGTAAAACAAGCCCTCAGCTGCTGAAAATGGCGAAGTGGTTGTGCACTGATAGGCTGCTGATCAGAGTAGCGTGGCTGAGAATTACGATCACCTGAAGCATCATGAGAAACCTGAAGAGCTGACCGATAAGGCCTAGGAGGATGGCCTCTATCATAAAAATCTCTATCTCCAGACGAGGTACCACTGAATCTACCCGAATTATGAGATCTCTTATCCGATCCATGTCTCGCTCCCCGTGACAGAGCCATCTCGATCCGGCGGGCTGTATTAGCCGCCTCCTGAAAAGTGATTTCAGTTCCTGCCCCCATAGCCATCTGTAGCCGAATTGGCCGATTCAAGCCATCAATAAACCTCCTCACTCTCTCCCGATCTGTGGGAAGTATGATAATAGCATGACGAGCCAGGTCCACGAACCTAGTCTCGTACTGTGTGACAGACATAGAACCCTGATGAAGACGCTCAAATTGTCTGTGCATAAACTCCCGCTGAGTTGCTGGAAGGAACTTCTCCAAGAATAATTCCTGCAAACTGCTCCCAAGTCAAAGATGACGATCCCGCTGGCCTGGTTAGACAATAATCTCTCCACCAAGTCTTGGCGGAACCGGATAACCGAAAAGTAGCAAAATCCACACCATTAGTCTCCACAATACCCATAGTACGGAGAACTTCGTGGCAGCTGTATAGGAAATCCTGTGGATCCTCTGAAGGAGTGCCACTGAATGTGGTAGTGAACAGCTTGGTAAACCTGTCCAACCTCTACAACGCTTCAGCAGACATGGCTGTACCATCATTAGACGGAGTCGCAATAATAGGCCGAGCTACCTCAACTGGCTGAATTACAGGAACCTGAGTCTGGGGAATCACTGGCTCCGGAGTGCGCGTAGCAGGAGTCTGATTACCTCCTCCGGCCTGAGAAGTGGCTGGTGCCACCGGTAATAAGCCTTCTCTGGTAATATGATCCATAAAACCTGCTATACGGACCAAAGCATCCTGTAGATCCGGTGAAAACACAGCTCCCCCTGGGACCTGAGCTGGGCCTACTGGAGCTGCTGGGGTTGGAACTTCCTCCTCGATATGAACATGAGGTTCTGCCACTCGTGCTGCTGCTCGGGGCTGAGCCCTGCCCCTACCTTGTCCTCTAGGACGACCTCGACCTCGGCCTCTACCCCTAGCAGGAGCTGCCGCTGCTGGGACCTCGGGCTGCTGGTCGGTAGATGAGGATGCACGTGTCCTTACCATCTGCGGAAGAACAGAGTAGAAGTTCAATTAACATTCAAAAGATCAAGTCGCACGACTGGAAAGAATAAAGAGAATATTTTCCTAACTCCGTAGCCTCTGGAGGATAAATACAGACGTCTCCGTACCGATCCTTCAGACTCTACTAAGGTTGTTCGTGAGTTGTGAGACCTGTGCAACCTAGAGCTCTGATACCAACTTGTCACGACCCGGATTTCCCACCATCGGGGTCATGATGGCGCCTACTAAATGGAAGCTAGGCAAGCCAAATATTAATTACATCTCCATTAATTACCAATTTCTTATTATTAAAAACATATAAATTGCAGCGGAATAATCAAAATTAGCGGAAGACTTAATCAAATATGATAAAGAAAACCCAAACATGATACACTACCCAAGACCTGGTGTCACAATACTCACGAACTTCTAAGAATAATACACATAATCGTCTGAAAGAAAATACAAGTTGTTTATCTCGATTACATGAGATAACAAAATGAAAAGCATAGATAGAAGAGACAACGGGTCCTGCGGACGCCTGCAAGGCTACCTCGTAGTCTCAGTAGTCGGAAAATCCACAAGTCGCTACTGCCGCTGCTGCTGTCCGTAACCTGTATCTGCGCAAAAAGAGCGCAGAGTGTAGTATCAGCACAACCGACCCCATGTGCTGGTAAGTGCCTGGCCTAACCCAGCGAACTAGTGATAAGGCTAAGGCCAGTCACCCACATAAACCTGTACAGTTGCAATATAGATATATATACAATACATATATATATATATATATATATATATATATATATATATATATATTTTAAGGAAAATACTCTGCTCTGAAATAACAGTTATTAACTCACGACATCCAGAATAATCTAATCAACAGAATAAATCTTACTTTCATGTTTCAATTCCTTTCTCATTTCATGTCTCGTGGTAGGCGTACCACCCGCTCCCAACTATCACCGTAATTATATCTTGTGGTAGGCGTACCACCCGCTCCCAAATATCATAGTAATTATATCTTGTGGTAGGCGTACCACCCGCTCCCAAATATATCAATAATTATATCTTGTGGTAGGCGTACCACCCGCTCCATATCAATAGGCTACCGGCAACTATGGCCAATGCCAAGATTTAAGTCACTTTGTGGTCGGCGTACCACACGATCCCAATTCATAAATATATATATTACCGGCATTTAGCCAATAATCTCTATATCAACAATATTTATAATTACCGGTTTTAAACCAATAATTGATAATAATTTCAATAATTTATCTTCGTTACCGGCATAACACCAATAACTCTTAATCAACAATTTATTCATAACTGGATTCCTATTCCTACAAACTAGGATAGAACAAACACTTACCTCGAAAGTTTACAAATGATTTAATCCGTAGCAATGCCCTTTCCTTTCGAATTTGACTCCAATCCAATCGTATCTATACACAATTGATTTAATATCATCAATACTACTCAACAAACTAATTCCCAAGACCAATTACAACTTTTACAACATTCTGCCCGGAATAGTGAATTTCAACCCCGGGCCCACATGGTCGGAATTCGGGGTTAGGACCAAAATCCGGTTACCCATCCCCCCACGAGTTCATGTATATGATTTGTTTCAAAATCGGACCTCAATTCGAGGTCCAACTCCCCAATTTATGAAAAATCCTATTTTCTATCAAAAACAAGAATTCTACCATGAAAACCTTTGATTTTTAATGAAAAACATGTTTAATGATGTTAGGAATTGAAAGAATTAAGTAAAAAGTGACTTACAATTGTTTTGATGAAGAAGGAATTCGTGAAGAATCGCAATTGGGTGTTTTTGTTTTGTAAAAAGTGAAGAAATGACTGAAAATCGTGTTTTACAGGTCTCTGTGTTCGCATTTGCGAACATGGGTTCGCAATTGCGAACCCCGACCAATTTCTGGAGTTTGAAAAATAAGCTAAAGTTGGGAAGTTCGCATATGCGAACATTTATTCGCATTTGCAAAGTCTAGGCAGTTACTGGGGATTTCGCATTTGCGAACATTTGTTCGCATTTGCGAAGTCTAGGCAGTTGCTGGGGATTTCGCATTTGCGAAATAAGGTTCGCATTTGCGAACCAGCTGGCTTCTGGGCTTTGTCGCAATTGCGACACATTCTTCGCAATTGCGAAGACAGGCAATTACTGAAGGCCTCGCAATCGCGAGGTTTGGTTCGCATTTGCGAACCCAACTGGTCCTAGGCACCTTCGCATTTGCGACCCAGGGTTCGCATTTGCGAACCCTGCCTTGACCTGCCACCTTCGCAATTGCGAGAAATACTTCGCAATTGCGAAGACAACAGCTGGGTGAAAAACCAGTTGTGCAAAAATCTCAGAATTTCATCCAACGGCCTATCAAATCTTTACCCGAGCTCCCCGGCTCCAAACCAAATATGCACACTAACTCAAAAATATCATACGAACTTGCTCGCGCGATCAAATCGCTAAAATAACATCAAAACCAATGGATTGAGCCTTAAAACTCAAGAATTCTTTCAAATTTCTTAATTTCCAAACTTTCCAATTTAAGGCCGAAACACGTCAAACGACGTCCGTTTTCAACAAAACTTTACAGGAAGCGCTTAACCAATATATATGACCTGTACCGGGCATCGGAACCAAAATACGAGCCCGATACCAGTACTTTTTAATCAAAATTCAGTTTCATTTTCCTTAAACATTTTCAGAAAACAATTTAAAAGAAAAATTCTTTTACCGAGGTTCTAGACCTCGGATTTCAATTCCGGACATATGCCCAAGTTCCATATTTTTCTACGGATTTTCTGAGAAACAGTCAAATCACGGATCCGGTCCGTTTACCAAAAATGTTGACCAAAGTCAACCATATCAATATTAATATCAAAATTCTTCAACTTTTTCACATATTTCACATATTTCAACATAAATATTTTCCAGCTTTGTGCCCGGACTGTGCACGCAAATCGAGGCAACTATAAATGAGGTTTTCAAGACCTCAAAAGCTCGGAATGATTAATAAAACAAGTGATGACCCTTTGGGTCGTCACAGTTCCGGATCTTGGTAGTGTTTTATTCATTGTGTGACGAATGTATGTGCCAAGCGGCACGGATTACATATCTTTTATGCTATTTTTCCGCTATTTCTTATTTAAGTGTTTATAACTTGTATATTCCGCAACGTGTTAGGCTTACCTAGTTTCGTGGGGACTGGGTGCCATCACGACATGTTCACAATTGGTGAACTAGGGTCGTGACAAAAGTAAAAATTAGTTTTGAGTTTCTATTTTTGAGTAATAGTGTAGAAAGATAAATAACTTTTTTTTTAAACATAAAAGATGAATTTGAAAATGTTAATATAGCTAGTTAAGACGATCAATACATAGTATGTATCTATATTTATATAATTTATATATATATTAGTGAAAAGAAAAAAAAAGACATATAGTAATTTTAGGGTTAGTTATTTAATTATTTCTAAACACAAATTCAAAATTTGTTGTTTGGTTATGAGTGCTCCAAAATGTTTGCATAATTTTCTCTCCAATATGGTTATCCCAATTTTTGAAATGTTTAAAATCCAATAACATACATTTTGCCTCCTTATTTTCAGGAAACACAAGCCAAATTAGTGGTACATTATTCTTTCTTAACCGTTTCTAAAGAAACTAATAAGTCGCCTCCACTTTACATAATCTCTTAATTAGTTCATAATTAATTACCTCCTATTCCTTTTTTTAAAAAAATTTTAAAAATAAATTGTTACCATTTTTTGGCTAAATTATATAGAGATTCTTTACATATTAATTCAAACTCATTAAATGTCCTAATAAAAAGTTCTAAATTGGATTTGAAATATGCAAAATCTGAACTTAAGTTAAAACGGTATAGCCGTAATCTTGGGCACATCAAAGACTTTTTTCTTTTTAGAAGTTATCAAACTTTTTTATATTAAACTAACGTAGTAAAACTACTCCTTCTTTATAGCGAGAAAATTGCAAATTATTTATCTTAATTTTGTAAACATAAAAATAACCTTTATGTATTATTTTGAATATATAGTAGTTACAATCTCTCATATTTATTCTAAACCCACCACTTACAAATTTTCTCTCTTCTTTTCAGTCTATTTTCTTTTTTTTCGGTAATCTTATGATTTTTTTCTTCTTCTCTTTTGCTTTCTTTATTATCAAAGTCGCAATAATGGTTGCAACTTCAGAGGGAATGGCCTGATAAGATTCAAGATACATGTGAAGGTGAATGATAATATTGGTGATATCACTTTTATTCTTTTTGATGAAGAATTTGACCGACTGCGAAAAGTTTAGAGGATCACAGTAAATCATTATCAAGTAATGTTCTTCTCAAGTTATATCATTGTGCTGTTGTGTTACATTTATTTTCGAACTATATGATCATGATAATATATACATTTTAAAACTTTTAAGAAATAAGGAACCATATATTAAAACTTTTAAGAAATAAGGAACCATAACGGCTAATTATTGTAAGGAAGCAGATGAAATTGTTGTAGCAAAAGTGTGTTTTCATAAACATTTTTTTTTATTTTGTAATTGATATTTTTACTTTCAAAGTTTTAATTTTATGTCTTTGTTATATATTTGATCAAGTATTTTTTATTATTTTGTATTTTTATTTTATGTTTGTGTTGCAATTTTAAGCAACTTAGAGTCTCATCATGTATTGGTTATGAGGCTAATGATGAAGTCACAATAATTAAGGTATGATTTAGTAAACACTAAGCTTTGTAAAATGTTTAATGTTCCGAACATTAATTAGTTTTATGTGTTGTTTCGTCAGTTTTCTTTTCTATTTGAATATTTTTTATTATTTAATTTATTAATTTTAGAAATCTCAACAAAATTTAGTCAGGTCATTCAATGAAGATGTGTATGAGCATACAAATACGTTAAGAGGCTAAAATGAGAAATAATATACCAACTATTTTTTAAGATCATGAGCCATCTCAAGTTTATTTTTCAAAACTTTATTTTCATGGTGCATATGATTTTAATATAATATTTTAAAATATCAATATATTTATAAAATAATAATAAATCAAATCTCTGAATTTATAAAAAGTTCAAGCAATCAAGTATAGTTCTGCTAAAAGATTGTTAAATTATTATGTTAGATGCCACCAGTATTCTTATGCCTATGTGAAGTTTGGATTAATTTGTATTATTTATAGTGGTTGAAAAATGTATTTTAAAAATTTAAATGATGAACGCAATTTGGAGTAATAAAATAAAAGTATGAAAGCAATTTATATTTAAAGAGTATAAAATTTTTGTTTGTATTATATTAAAAGAGGAATGATAGGCTAGGACATAAGTGGAAAAACTAATAAGTAATTGTACGAGAAGGTATCTAAAAATGCAAACACAATAAAATGGAACAAAAAAAAATAATATATATATATATATATATATATATATATATATATATATATATATATATATATATATATATATATATATGAATTTGCTATGGCAAAGTCTTTGAATTATGGTTCAACAAAATATGCTTTACAGATAAAGTCATCTAACTGAAATCTTAATAAATGTAGAATAAAAAAAATGTAATTATTCAAATTAAAATGTTGATTTATAAATATTTAAAACTAAAATATATCATATTGAAAACAAAATATAAGTAATTCCAAAATATTATTTATTATACCTGCAATGCTAAATTAAAAAAACTAACTAAGAATATTATAGTAAAAGATGCATACAAGAGGACGACGGGGATTGTGTGAGGATGTTTATGATTTTGAATAATTTATAAAATAAATAAAGTACATAATTATATAATGTTTAAAGTTATGGAACAAATTTAGACGGTGGACAAATTCACTTATATATTACGTTTTATTAATATTAACTAATACTATAACCTTTCGACTAGCCAAATATTTTCTCATGTAAGCTTTACAATATTATTTTATAATAAGCTAAATCTTAAAATTGTTTAATAAACCTGTATATCCTTGACTAAGTTTATTAATTGTCCGCGTATCGGGTATATATACTAGTATGTCATTAAAGATGAAAAGTAAAATTTGTTATCTATTTTTGTCGGAGTAATTAGAAAAGTGAATCATTAAACCTTTGACGCTCAGTAAAAATGCAGTCCTCGCCATGTCATGAACGGCCTTAACTCTTTCAATCTCTTTCGTTATGAGTCATAACTAACTCTCGCTGCGACATCTCTCCCCTGCTATCTAATTATCTATCTTTATTAATTAAAGCGTTAACCTAACTCTTACTATTTCTCATTTTTCTTCTCTTCAAATTCATATTCTGATCATTTTACTACTAGTACTAAATTGATTTTCAATTCGAATTTTAGAGTTGAGAAACAAACGAAATGGAAAACGGAAAAGTAGATAACGGAGGAGTTTGCTCATCGGAAACCGTTAACGGCGGCGAAGATATCTTCAGTTGCCAAAGTTCCGGTGATGATCATCTTGTTATAATGGTCCACGGTATTCTCGGAAGGTGTGTGTGTGTACTACAGTTACAGTATATTATGTTAATCATTTTCTATTCATTCTGCGGAGTACTGAAGTTGAAGTAATTATCTGTCTATGAAATTGAAGTGTTACAATTTAATTAGAAGGGAAAAAATTGAAGAATTTTTTAATCTTACTTATTAGTTGTTAGTGATATTTGAGATCCTTATAATTAGCCCTCTGATATTTTAGGTTCTCTAGTCCTGCGAATATTATAAGTAGTTCGTATGGAAATGGAGGATATTTGTTTAGATTTTGCTTATATTTGTTATTTTACATGTTCCTTTGTTCACTTGGATTATCTATGCTTGGAGTGGCTTTTAATAGAGGTGGATCCAGGATAGGGAACTTTTTGGCTTCATTATCTGGAACGTATTCAAAAAGCTATTTAGCATAATTGAATGACTAGGTCATATTCATCTATTCTACTTTTTGCCACCATACTGAATGTTTCTTGAGTAGATAGATCACGAAAATTTCCACTTCTCCATGCCAATAAACAAGTTGCTCTTAGACTGCATTCTGTATTGAATAGTTTCTTTGCTTTGGGTACCTGCACTTGAAATGGCGTAGTTGTGCTGCCATGGAACGATTTTCTATTGGAGTAACGATAAACCCTCAGGGTTGGCCTGGTGGCAATTGACTTGAGCCTTGGGGTTTGCTCACTTTCAAGGTCTCAAGATCGAACAAATAATTTCTGAGGGCCGGAATGGATTGAAACCCACTTGCGGGAAATTCCTTGCCGAGGGCCTGTTCACCCCCGGGATTAGTCGGGGCTCTTTAAGACTCGGACGCCCGGTGTAAATCAAAAAAAAAAAGAAAAAAGAAATTATGAAAAGGAATTAATTCCTTCTCTAGTTTTTACTTTAGCTGAAAGCAAAGGTACTTATAGTTTGGTATTGTAATGGATGTATTTCAACAGCGCCACAGACTGGAAGTTTGGTGCTGAGCAGTTTGTTCGGATGCTTCCTGACAAAGTTTCTGTTCATTGTAAGTTCATCTATTCTGAGTGCTATTTCTAATTTCATATACTTGTGTTTCTGTACATTGCTCTTCCTCCGCCCTTCATCCCTTTGCACTTACTATTTTGTTGCTTTGGCAATAAATCTCATGTATCCTTTTTGTTATTCTCTGCCTGGTACTTTGATAGTTCTGATATTTGGTCGCACTCTTTTTCCTTAATGCGATCTGTTCCGGGTGCAAGTAAACCACATACAAATTGAGAACAAAGTATAAGGGTTAAGTGATCATCCTGGCAGGAACTGCATTTTCTAATATATTCCTGTTGATTCTACTTCAGCAAATTCTCGTTGCACATTAGATTGTAGACTGAGGTTATTTTGTTCTTAGTGATAAGCCAAAGTTATCCATCTGAAATCTTGCTCTTTGTTTGCTCTTTGTACAAAAATTTAACTATCATATATGCTGCGCAATATAACCGTTTAGTAATCATTTATTTGCCTAGTTGGGAGTTTGGAACTTATTTCTTGAACTTAGTTGTGGTTCATTAGCTTAAGTTGTTATCAATTAGACATTGTTCTCGTGCACCTCTAATTTTGGCTTCTAATTCTTGAAAGTATTTTTATTTTTCCTCAGCCGAGGGCCTTCTGGAAACAATCTCTCTACCTTCTTGAAGGTAGGGGTAAGGTCTGCGTACATCCTACCCTCCCCAGACGCCACTTTGTGGGATTACACTGGGTTTGTTGTTGTTGTAATTCTTGTAAGTATTGTTCATGTTGAATTCATGCAGTTTTCTGCATCATATCATCTAAAAGTATAAGTTACTAGAGTGGAAACACTTCTATTGATTTAGTTTAGGTTGTACAACATGTTGCCTCACTTGGCCAAGTACATGAAATATTTTGTTGGTGAGAGGAGGTGAGGCTCGAATTCAAAACCTTTGCTTTCTTTATTATCTTTATCGGAGTGTATGAACCGGCCCATCTAGAAGTATAATTTTTTTTTGAAGAGGATACGTTATTTTAGTTCTGCATGGTGTCTCTTATGTAGAAACTTTCATTTGAGTAAAGCAATGCAATATGATACCAAAATGAGTCATGGTTGTTAAAGTTTACCAGGGGCTCATGTATATAATAGCAGGTAAACACTTTTGCTCATTTCTTGTGCTCGTCCACAGGGTATTGGATTCAAAATCCTTTTTAGTTCTTACTTACAAGTATTTTATATTCATTAATAAGATGGTAAAAATCATTGTGCAATCAAGGGTGTAGCCTAGTGGTCAACAAAGTGGGTTTGAGATGAGGTCTCAGTTCAAATCTCAATGGAGGCAAAAACATTTGGTGGTTTTTTTCTCATCCGTCTAGGTGTTGGTGGACAAAGTTATTCGGTACCTGTGTTGGTGCGAGGTAGCAGGTACCTCATGGAATCAATCGAGGTGCGCACAAGCTGCCTCGAACACCATGTTATCCCAAAAAAAGAAGAAGAGAAAACAGAAAAAGATGGTGTTAGTCATTGTTTATGGGGATGGACACTGCTAAGTTTTCATTATTTACTTACCCCTCCCTTTTCTTATTAAGGGTGGGCAACTGTGTTCACTGAATTCTTCTAGTGAAATTGCCAACTCTTTCTCATTTTTGTAGTTTCATGGATAAGTAATAACAGTCAACTTAAGGTAATAGTCAGCTCTAAATGGAGTTCCCAGCTTCTTTGTCCCAATTTCTTAGTTGAGCTTTCTTATGTTAATAGCTATAATGATTCAAAGAAGATTTCATTATGGAATGTACTCTGTAATTCTACGCTGTGTTGTATCTTCTTCATTTTAGCTGAGGGTGAGCTACTTGCAAGATTGTATGGACATTTGTAGCATATCTTGCTTCAGTTGATACTTGCATGTTACATCCAATCGACGATGACTACTGGATATTAGTGCACAAAATGGAATACCAAAAGGAGGACTACTGAAAATGATTTGCTCTGCAGGTAGTGATCGCAATATGGAAAAATTAACATTGGATGGTGTGGATGTAATGGGTGAGAGATTGGCTGAGGAGGTTAATTTCTTCTGATACTATTCATTCTTCTTTTTGATTCTTTTCGCTTCAGCTCGATCCTTTCAAATATGTGTTCTAGAGCTGGGTATGCTTACCAAATATACTAACGATGTGGAAATGAATTTAGGTTCTTCAAGTGATCAAGAGAAATCCAAGTCTAAAGAAAATTTCTTTTGTTTCCCATTCGGTTGGAGGTTTGGTGCCAAGATATGCCATTGGGAGATTGTATAGACCTCCTAGAATGGAGAATGTGGCGGATTTATTGGCCAATGCATGTGTAGAAGGGTCAAAGGGCACGATAGCTGGTTTGCAACCAATAAATTTTGTCACTGTTGCCACACCTCATCTTGGATCTAGGGGTAACAAGCAGGTACAAGTGTAATTATTGAAATCTTACGAAATACTTAAAAGTAATATTCTTTTCATTGAGGAAAATGGATTATTATCTTCATTCGATATGCCTTTTGTCTCCTTGTTTGATAAATGATGCTTAGGAGCAGATAGAGATGGACTCCCTCTCCCATATTTAGATGTTGTTAGAGACCAGGTAGTTTTAAGGGTCATTTGGCATGCCGAGATAACTTATCCTTCTCATCGGATTGTAATGGGGTTGTATTGCTATCCACCATTATCCCATGATTGGTGTCCTGGATATGTGATGGGATATCCTGTTGTTTATCAGGTCTAGTCAGGAATAATATTCACCAAATACCCTTATACAAGATTAAAATTATAGTTTTCTTTTGTGGTTTTGCCTGTACTGGTTTCTGAAAAAAAAAAGGAATGGTCAATGGTGGTTTTAATTTCAAAACTATGTCAAGCTTTTCTGACCAGTTATTTTCATCTCTCAGTGCGATCTTAATGCAAAAAGCATTGAGATCTGGAGAAGTTACAGCACAATAGGATATTTTTGTGTTATAGCAACAAAGACCAGATAAAATGCACCAAAATAAAAAATGGCCAGGGGGAAGAAGAGCTTATGATGTGTGGGGAATCCTTTTGAAGGAGGTCAAAGTGGGGTGAGGTGGGTTGATGGAGATGATGCAGGTGAGGTAGTTGCCAAACCAGGGGGAGTGCCATTAGAGGGGCATGAAGAGCATATGGACATGAGTGAACAGAAGCAGAAGACGAGCCATTGAATTAGGAGTTCAGTCTTCCAATTTATATTTGAGGGGGCGGAAAGTCTTTTTACCATGCTTAAATAGTGGGAGTTTTATTAGAACTCCATCACTGGAAAATTTTATCTCCCTTCAAGTTAATAACTTGCGTGACACATGATCTATTTCAAGGGTGGTAAATGCTATACAGTATGAAAAGTTGTTTTATCCAGCCACATCTTATCATATCATATATCTGCATACTGAAGAACCTCTCAAATCTTGTCGTAATGGTCGCTCTTTAGTAACCTTGAAAGTTTCTCATGTATATCTGCATACATTGTGATTTAGGTTTCTTTAGGAGGTTTCTGAGCTTTTACAAGTATCAAAGATTCCAGATTAACCCTTTAATCTTGGCACTTTCTGGTAAAAATCAATGTTCTGCCACAGTGAAGCTTCTTCAAGAAGGGTCAATTCAGTGATGGCTCTGAATCTTACGTATTCGGTTTGCCTACTTTCCTATAGCTTCGAATCAGTTGTTTGGACGTGGTAGTGTTTAGTCGTACATATATTTTGATCCCAGGTTAATGCTGC
The DNA here is from genome assembly GCA_032618575.1 of Nicotiana noctiflora. NCBI lineage: Eukaryota > Viridiplantae > Streptophyta > Magnoliopsida > Solanales > Solanaceae > Nicotiana > Nicotiana noctiflora. Next base: position 342,388 of record JASVEL010012967.1, read on the forward strand.
ATTACCGTGGAAATGAAAATGCTCCTTTATCTGACTATCCGGAAGGATCAAGGTGATTGCCAATCTTCGGCATATTCCTTTTGTTGCCTAGATCTTGATCAATCATCAATGTCAAATTGTAGTTCCTGTTTTATCAAGTGTGTGCATTCATGATTCATGTTTGTAAGATTTTGAGGTTTCTTCCTTGTCTATGTTATAAGATATGCTATGTCAGCTGTTGAACCTTTTGCTAATATTAATTCTTTAAGGTATTGTCAGGTACCATTTCTTTTTGGTGTAACTGCCCTAGAGAAAGTTGCTTTTCATGTAATTCATTTGATATTCAGAAGAACAGGGCAGCACCTTTTTCTTTGTGATAATGATGAAGGGAAGCCTCCATTACTTAAACGCATGGTGGAAGATGACGGTGAACTACGCTTCATGTACATTACAAAGATTAGTATAGTACATATAGGATTGATTGGTCCTGTATTTATGGGAACCTGTAGTAAATACCGTATATGATGTTAATTAGTTGAAAAATCCATGTATACAGGTCTGCATTGCGTTCATTCAAGCGCTGAGTTGCATATTCAAATGTTGGCTATGACCGTATCCTGATTGCATTGTTCAATCACGCATTCAGCATTTATGATACCCTAACTTCTGAAGATAGATTGTTTTTCTTTAACAATAATTGTTTAGATATTGTTGGTTGGAGAACATCATCTATTAGACGTAATAATGAACTACCTAAGGTACATTCTTCCTACGATATATCTTTTAGCTGCCACCTTTTAGATCTTATGTGGAAAATCATTTTGGTGCTTGTAGTGGGAAGACTCCTTGAATGAAAAGTATCCTCACATTGTCTATGAAGAACATTGCAAGGCATGTGATGGTGAGCAGGGTGAATCCGTCGTGAAGGAAGACGATTCTTTGGACAATACGGAAGGTTTGTAGTTCTTTTCTTATGACAAGAAGTTGGCTTTATGTTAGTTCGATCCTCCTTGGGGGCCTCTGATACGTTCTGTAATGCTGCTCCATCATACATCCATGATTATGTACCGCTGTTAAAAGAAATAACCAATGTGTTGATCCTAAAATGTTATGCTATTTGGTTGGTAAAATGGAGATAGTATTAGGTCCTCCCCTATCTCATATGGATCCTTCTTTTTCCTTAACAAATCTGTATCGAGCTGAAACAGGTGGCCATTGGTTGAGTATTTCATTAGAATACTTCAAAATACGGTAAAAAATTATAAAGAAAGCTTCATGTACTCATAGCGGATACTTATACCAAGTGTATTGAACATGTTGCCCTAAACTAATGCATGTAACATAGGCCCTCATCCTTTTTAGACATGGCAAAATTCTGAACTTGCCCTACGCTATTTGGTCTGAGTGTTTTTTTTCTTGCAACTGCATTTTGTTTTAGTCCACTAGAGATTTTGATTTTGGGATCCGAGTTTCATGCCCTATGCTATGTGTGTGCATTTGTGTGTGTGTGTTCCTCTCTTGGCTTCTAGATATTGCAGCGTTCATGCTTTGGACAATTATGCAGAGGAATTGGTGAATGGTTTGTCTAGAGTGTCATGGGACAAAGTAGGCGATAGCTTTCACAAAAGCAGGCGTAGATTTGCTGCTCACAGTGTTATTCAGGTCCCTCCTTCTTTCTCTCCTGTCTACAAATACTTAACAACATGATTGCCCAGAGAATTTATAGATATTTGCTGGTTCTCCTGGAATCACAGTCGAGTCACATTTAATTTACGTTGGTGTTGGAATTATACATTATTTATGTACAATATGTAAAAAATAAAGCTTCTTTCATCTCCCTCACTGATTTAAGACTAAAAAAGCACTTATGAGACTCATATATATGTTCATGTTTTTTATTCTGTTACTTGCTTATTTTCTAGCCTCAAAAAGTAGTGAGTAAAGGTATTAATTAGTTTATCCAGCTTGACCAAGGTTTAGGTTATGGCGAGAAACTTCAATCATCCACAATTTATCTTTTGAAACATGGGCATACGATTCTATTTTTATCTGTCCTAACCCTCTTGGATACATCATAAGAGTATTGCACTTCCTATTTGATCCCCCATAACTAGAAAAATTAAAAAGTGAGATTTTGGCTTGAACCATGTCTATTTCTGGACCTCTTTGCCACTTTAGACATGTAGATGCATTTAGAGGAGGGCCTGGTGCTAAAAAATGAAATGATAATGTAGCCTAAGTAGTGGTGGTGGTGGGAAGAGCCACATTGACATCCTTGGAGCATGCTGTATACTTTATGCGATTCTGTCGTCCTTTTGTTTGAATTTATAAGCCATCTAGGAGAAAGGCATCACAATTTAAAGCAGTAAGTATAAAAGGAAGAGATTTAGAATTTCCAGTCCATTTTGGTACATAAAATCGAAAAATAGTGAAAGTCAAAAAGTAGTATTCCTTTCTCTTCTCTTTCCAAAAACAAGGACAAATCTTAATGTATGCTTCCATGTTTTTCTTATAACCAGACAAACAGAAGTTGCAATGTCTCTCACTCTTTTTGATTTTCTCTCTTCTTTATGTTCTCTTCCCAATAGTTTCGAAAGAATGGGTTGGTCATCTTTGTTGCTCAATAAAGGGGTTGAATGGGCCATTCACTTACTACACCCTGAAACTAGATGCGGTTTGTCATTCCGTTAATAAACTCTGTAATACATAGCAGTTTCTCATTCGCTTCATAAACACTGTAACTACATGCAATTTGTCATTCAATTGATAAAGCCTGTGACTAACTGCAATTAAAAGTATATCGAGTAAACTGTAAAAATTCAATTCAATAAGATTAAAGCTTTTTCACGTTTTCACCCTTAATTAAATATGGCGTGGGCTTAAGACGGTAATGCTTATTGGATGTTTACAGGTGAATGATCAATATGTGCATGCCGAAGGTGCTAATGTTATACAACATATGATTGATAATTTTATCGTATAGAAGCAAAATCAAATATGAGATATTCAAGGTGATCTAAGATTTGTATCTATAGTATCTTATTTCCGTTTCTTTCCTGGACTTTGAATTGTCTAAGAGGCCTATTGTGGTATGCTGACAAGCAAGGTCGGCTCCTTAAAATTGGTGGTCTAAAGCCAAATTTTAATAAAAGACCTTATACTTTTTTTATTAGTACGTATACACATATATGTAAAAATATTAATCTTGCCATTTTTTTCATACTTATTGTTTATACTATTACCCATCATAGAGAAAGTAGGACAAGTTGCATAAAAATTTCAGCTTCTTTCCAAGCTAAAGATCCACCAAGTCTTCCATGTGGGATGTCTAAAGACGTACCATCCAGACATATATTCTTAAATGACATAAAGTTTTTAAATACATAGTAATATTATTATTTATATTAAAAAATAATAATTCAAATAAATAAGATGTTAGACATGTATTTACAATATGTTACCTTTGATATTGTTGTAAAAAATGTATTTACTAATATAAAGATTTAAGTAGTTTATTCAAAGTTTAAATATTTATTGTTAAAGAGTACACACCTTTCTTTTTTTTTTTTTTTTCTTTTTACAATTTTTATACTTCTTTATTTTTTTTCTACAAACATTAATATTGTCTAATTTAAAAAAAATTAAAATTCATTATGAAAAATTTTGGGAAACATAAATCAAGGCTTTACTAGTCTCCTATTAGAGCCATTTGTCCGCACCTGATATTCTCAATCAAATTTATATAGTCTGATAAGGCAATAATGACAAGAAAATTAAATGTAGTAAGTGTGTCATTCAGTTACCAAATGTGAATAAAATTGGTTGAACAGTACATGGTAGGACTGTAGTCTAGAAATAATTATTGATCGTCAATGAGGGGAGGCTCAACAAACCGGTGGCCTAAAACCAAAATATATTAAAAAGACCCTGAAACGTCTTTTATGAAAGCCATATTATATTGACCTACAAACAAAAAATATATGACTTTGATATAGTGGTAAGAGTGCAACTCATGATGTATGCGTTAGTCGTTAGTCGTACATCATATGATATTAAATTGATTTTTCCCTAAATGAAAATGGTAAAGGGTGTATTTGTCGTGTTTTGAATCTTGCGACATTTGTCTCGGAATTTCTTAGTTAAAAAAGATGAAAAATAAAAGAACTTACTTTCTAGTGTGTGGATCAATGAAATATGACAAAAAGGAATAGTTAATTTAGAGAATTTGAGTTGAAATTAAAAAGTAAAATCGCGAGAACCATAAAAAAGACTATACATAAAGAAAAAAAATAAAATTGATAAGAAGATAAATATATTATTTAATTTAGTGAAATTTTTTTTTCAATTAACTCACTCAACCTTACGTCTACCAAATATTAATAGTTATTAAATTTAAAATCTTTTATTAATAATTATATAAATATTATAGAGTATATATTATATAATAATATAGTAGTGCTACTTATTTTTGGGGTCTTAATTATTTGGGGCCTAAGGCAAGGGCTTCACTTGCCTTACCCTAGAGCCGCCCTTGCTGACAAGTAATTTGAATTTCTCATCTTTGGTTGCAGGTAATATTCTCTTGGATTTCCTTATAACCATTTTTATGAATTGTAAACAAGAAATAATTATGAGGAACGTTGTTGACTCATTGTGCTCTACTGTACATGAACATAGTTCCATTATAAATGAAAAAAAATATTATTTTCTCAAAACAATATCCACCTTCATGTACTGGAAGTTGGAGGTTATCTTCCAACCAACGATCACAGTATCTGATGTCAACCTTCCCATGCAAGGCAAAAATTTGTAGGAGGGGGAAAATAATACTTGAGCTCTGTATATATTGTTCTATTAGTAATTCTAGGTGATATTGCATATAATGTAAGCTTAGACGTCTGTTATAGAACCATCAATGAATTGGTGAACCTGTAGATCCATTTGTTATACCCTTCTGGAAATATTAGTCCTTCTGGAAATATTACGTGAATGGTATTGCAATTGTAACATTGTTGTTCTCTTACTTCAGAGAATCTTATTCACTCCTTTCATAATTATCAGGTTTGTATCATCGACTTCCCTTTTTTGAAAAATTGAAGTTAACAAAAAAAAGGGTAAGATGTAACTATAACCCCCCCCCCCTTCCCTTTGGGACTTTAGGCTATAATTTTTGGTTGTTTGATTCTTTAAGAGCTAGGAACAATTTGCTATGCAAGCCAGCACCTTGTGATAGTTCTAGACTTATTTAAGCACATTTGTACGAGATGTTGAAGCTGCTAATAGTGACTGAGCAATCAATTTAGTACAAATAGTTCGTGAAATATAGAAAAAAATAGAGAGATAAGCTAGATTGATGAAAATACCTGAGGCAGAAAGAGATATCTGTAAGATATCATTAAGGCTATCTTATAGGTATTAAACGGGCAGGGTAAGCCCGGTTTCGGACCGGCCCAGACCGATAGAGCCCGGAACCGGCCCAGACAGGTAAGGGGAGGCTGGGCTGGGCTGGGGAGGGCTAGGTAGGGGGTTGGGTTGGGTTTGGACGGTTTAAATTTTTGAAACAGTTACCCGACCCAGTAAAACCGGTTAGCATGAACAGTAACATTAAACCGGCTACTCGGCCCAGCCCGGCCCGGACCGGCTTGAAACGTGAATATAACATTAATATACCATGATTATACAATGAATATACCATAAATATACCAATTATTGTATACTAATTAACATAATTTAAAATTATTGAAATTTAACATATAGTGTATATATTTAAGGTATAAGAAAACTATAAATTCTCAAATCATAGAATATGATGTTAACGTATTATTTTTAAAATATGCTATATATGTATTATTTTAAGATTTAAAGACAATTTATATTATTTTAAAATTATTAGATATATTTATGCTTAATATTTTAGTTTCTTAGATTAATTTGAAGTATTATTAATTTATTATGCATGAAAATTTAATTTTACTATTTCTTTTTTAATTTAATTTTTAAATATAAATTTTAATTTTGAATTTTGAAATAAATGTAGTACTTGCAATTTATAAATGTAATTTTTTCCCAACTTCTTTGTATTCTTTAAATTAAGACAAAGTATTAATATAACTTACAATAGTTATATAATATTCCAAAAAAAATATATACTAAACCCGGCCCGACACTCTCAACAAGTAACCCTTATGGTTCAATTTTTACCCGTATTAATCCGAACCCATTAAACTCATTAAAACCCAACCCGTAACCGGCCCAGAACCGGACCCGTATGGGTCAAAAAATTCCAGGTCCGACCCACCCGTTAGACATCTATAGGCTATCTTGAGGGAGAAGTTCAAAAATAGCCAAATTTACAAGTGGTCATTTAAAAATATTCACAATTTCAAAGGTAATCGAAATTTAGCAACTTTTCATGTAAAGATAAATCTGAACGAAAACACTATTTGAAATTCGGATAATACTCTAGCATAATATACTAGAGTTCCAGTATAATATACCGTCTAGCATAATATGTTGGAAGTTAATACACAGGTGCTCTAATCTCTAGTATATTATGCTGGAACTTTCCGCATGTTAGAGTTACATCATAGTATGTTGCAATTTCATACACAGATGTACCGATCGTTAGTATATTATGCTGGAACTTTCTGTGTTGCAGCAAAGTAGTGGCTATTTTTACTAGCTAGCCCGTTGTTATTTTTACCTATCTTGAAGTTTAGGAAATAACATTAGATAATCTATTTCTTTAATTTATTCATTTTGATAAGTAATAACGTTAGGCTGTCTTTAAGATAGCACCTTTACTAGCCCTCGATAGGATTTCAAAGTGCTCATTTTTAAGTTTGTTATTGTTTTGCTACATTTTGAATCAGCAATAGATACCATGCTCATAAGATTCCATCCAAACACTTAGGCAAACTTTAGTTGATAACAACAAATAAAGCTTAACCCTTTTTGTTAATGAATAATTGCTACAACTAGCAGGCAGCCTGATTCGGACTTCTTATCTAAGTTATGTAATATATTGGTTTGCTTCAACAACTTAAATCCCTATTTTGCCTTAATATTTTCAGACCCTGCTTGTTGTTTGAGTCATGTTATTTGATTGCTTTGTTTGAGGAGGTGTATATGAGCCTTCATTTTGTATGTGTTTCCCCTGTTATTGTGTTGTCCTATATGTTTTGCATGTTCCCTTAGATTCTTCACCTTTAAAACCTCAAAATCGGCCTAATATCCCTCCCCTTTAGGATTAGTAGTCCTAAGTGCCTCCAGGACTGATAAGAATGGGACAAGTAATAACATGCAATAATGGTCGAGACCAATCCGCGCTTTAGTACCTTAATGGGTGGGAAGAGTAGATATGGATATGAGAAACGGTGCGGTAATACCACGTGTAGCCCCTCTTTTGAGGAGTGATTATCGGGTATTGCAATGATGTGATCCATATTTTAAATTAACCTAGGTGCCCCCCACCCTTTTCCCTCTCTTTCTTTGCCTTAAAGCATTGACTTCTTTTCAAAAATCAGTATTTTAATAATTGCTCTTTTAAACTTATGTTTACTTTCAAGAATTTGTGTATTAAAATTCCCTCTTATTTGAGCCTTATATGCTTACATATTAATTGTACCAAATTCACAAAAAATTGTCTCAAAGGGAACCACACTAGTTGCCAATAGAATAAAGGAGATAATTTAGAACTGCTTAGTATGAAGCGAGGCTTAATTTACACAAATTTTTATTGATCGAGTTTGTGCACTCGGAATATCTGAACCATTCATAAATATAAAAACATTGTGGTTAGAATAAATTAGAGATATGTAACTAATTATATGACTAAAATTTCAAAAATACTCCCTAAAATATGAGATAAGTTGTAATCGTCCAAATTAGGGGTGTACAAAGGAAACGACAAACCACACCAATCCGATCATTCGAGTTAAATCGAGAAAAAAAATCCGACTGTAGCTTAGTTTGATTTGGTTTGGCGTTGGGAAAAAACTGACCATAATTGATTTGGTTTGGTTTTAACTAAAGAGAGTCAAACCGAAACCAAACCAACCCGACATTACATATATAGAAATTATAGATATATTTAATATATAAATATACTTATTGTGATGTAATTTATAAATATTTCAAGATTTCATAATTTTATTTTTTGAGGTATTATTTCAAGGTTTGACTTAGAACATTCGAATGTTCCTATAAGTTTTATAGCTATTAACATTAGTAAATTAAATAGTATTAACAAAAGTCCAAACCAAATCGAATCAATATTAATGCTAACAAAAGACATTTAACTCAAAATTACGAACTAGAATGTATTGAATACCTATGTTTTGTTTTGCAATAATTTAGATAAAAATGCATAACCTATAATTTTTTCTTTAGCGTTTAGTCATGTATTTAATACTCTCTTATTTTAGCATGATTAGTACTCTTAGATTATGTTTATTTTTAATATGGCTTTTTAATTAGCAATATTTATATTACATAATTTTATTGTCTTTATTGTTGAATATTTTAGGATAATGCCTTGATATATCATATTTTGTATTATTTTCTTGGAAAATACTTTATATACCTGTATTTTACTAGGACGAAAGAAATATTTTGAGCATAATTTTTATGTTTTGTTCTACAAAGATTTTACGGAAAAAAACTCGAAAAAACCCGACTAACCCGAGAAAACCCGAGAGTGAAAAACTCCAGATTTATTGGTTTGATTTGGTATATAAATATAATAATTCGACACAATTGATTTGATTTGATAATTGTAAAATTCAAACCAATCCGACCTACGTACACCCCTACTCCAAATTATGACATTCGAATTCAATAGTGCGCAATTCATTGTGACCCATGGGAATGAGAATAATTTTGAACATCACGTGCCCTTGACATATTTGATGCTTAAATGGGAAAATTAAATAGTACAGTAAGAAATAACCTCCCTGAGTATTAAATTTCTAATATGTTGACTTTTATCGTCATCATTAATGCATTGTCCGTACTCCATTCGGTCCATGATTTTTTCGTTGTGTCCTATTATATATTAAGGAATTTATTTTTTAGCATTAAATAATAATAAGTTGATCATATTAACCTAAAACTGTTCAATGAAAATATAACAAATATTCCTAGGCTCTTACTCCAAAGGTAACTTAAAAAAAAAGAAGTTAATTCCTTCTAGATATATGAAAAGATTAAATATTGTGATCCATAAATAAAAAAAGACCAAAAAATCAAGTGGAACGGAGGGGGTATCTGTTAATTAACCTTCAATTTAATGGTATTTACTCCATATGTCTTATTATATATGATACATTTTTTAATTTAGTCTATTTAAAAAATATATGACATGTTTAAGATTATGATTTCAAAATTATTTTTTTCGTAAATTTTGAGTCCAATCAAACTTGTTCATCGAGGTTGTAAAACTGAAAAGGGAAGTAGATCGAATTGTTTATAAAAAGTTCGTCCGTTTATAGTATTTAACTATACTTGTTAATTCAGTTGAAACAAAGAACAAATATATGAAGCTCCAAGGGTTAAATTTATAGATGGTCATTCAAATTTCATTTTGTTTCAATTAAAGTCACTAAACTAGTGTGCGTAAGAAACTATATATTCAATCTTATCTAAGTATCACAAAAGTTACTAAAATACTTTTGTCACTAACATGAGTGCATCATCTGGGAACTGGGAAGGGCAATCCACTGATAGGCATCCACTCTTTCATGTACACTATTACTCTTGGTGGAAAAATGAAATGCCAGATCACATCATCGGAGAAGACTATGAGCTATAGGACATTGTCACTGATGGTCCCCTGGCTACTATGAAGAAAACTGTTAAAGGAGTAGAAGTGCCAAAAATAAGAGCTGATTGCACTCCTAAGGACTTGAGGAAGTGGGAGAAAAATTCTAAGGTTAAGAAGTGGCTTGTATGTGGACTAGGACCAGACGAGTACAGCAGGATCCAAAGTTGTACAACTGCTAAGGAAATATGGGTCACTCTACAAGTGGCTCATGAAGGAACACCTCAAGTGAAAAGATCAAGAGGAACACTTCTGTATTCTCAATGTGAGAATTTTACTATGAAGGAAAGAGAAACTATCCAGGAGATGTATACAAGATCCACCACCTTGACAAATGAACTTGAATCTCTTGGAAAGGTTATTCTTGAAAAAGACAAAATTGAGAAGATTTTGACAAGGGTACTGCCAATATCTTGGGAAAGCAAAATCACAGCTATTCAGGAATCAAAGAACATTGTCACTCTCAAGATGGATGAACTAATTGGAAATCTTACTACCTATGAACTGAGAAGGCAAACCATGAAGATAGATGCACCCAAAAAGGAAAAGAGTATGGCATTCAGAATCACTGAAGCTGCTAATCTAGAGGAGGATGAAAGCTCAGATGATGACTCAGAAGAAAAAGATGGAGATGAACAAGCACTTCTGGTAATCGGGAAATCTGATGAGGAATCTGAGGTAAGTATAATTCATCTCAAAGACAAGATTAAATTTTTGTCTAAAGAATGTCTCTCCGAATTACTTCTAGAATTCATTGATGAAATTGAGGTTATAAACAATGAAAAGGAACAACTTTCTAAGGAGTGTGTGACTCTAAAAGCTAAGTGCAAAAACCTGGAACTTAGGGCTAGTAAAAGTGATAGTAAAAATACTGAGTTGAAGAACCAGGTTCATGAACTTGACACCACAGTCCTAGAGCTTAAATCTGAAAATCAAAAATTGAAATTAGGAAGTGGTAAAAAGAAATCTGATCACACACAACTCACTTTAGAAGAAAATATATGAAAAATGAAATATGAGTTGTATAAAAGAGATGAGCAGATAAAAGTCCTTAAGGAGGATCTAAAAAAGGTTAAGCACAAGCTAGATAGAACATGTAAATGTAATAGATCCTCCGATGCACTTTCATGGTTACATGAATACCATAGTAGCAATAAGAGAGAACTTGGATACGGGACCCCAGCACCTAAGTGGGATCCCAAAAGTAAGTACCTCACACTTGCTAATAACAAAATTTGCACACACTGTGGTAAAACTAGTCACTACAAATCTGAATGTATTGCAAAAGAAAACGCTTGTAAAAGGAATAAAAAAAATTTCAACGGAAAAATAGGCTACCATGTTGGGCTAAAAAAAATTTGATTCACCCTTTTGCCTATATAATGGGATCCAAACTAGTTTGGGTTCCTAAGATTAACCCCTGATTTCCTTTCACGGGTCCAAGTGAAGGGAGAAGCCAAATATGGTACAGGAAGCAAGAACTAGTTCCTTTCACTTAAGGGCCTCAAAGGAGGTAATGTCCCTTTGGAAATGGGAAGAAAGGTGAGATCATTGGGGCTGGAAAGGTAGGTAAGACTGATTCTCACTATATTGAGAATGTCTACTTGATTGATAGCCTAAAGTACAGTCTAATCAGTGTATCACAATTATGTGATAAAGGTACTTTGGTATCATTCTCCACTACCAAATATTTTGTGATTAATCTTACTATTGACAAGATTGTTTTGCAGGGAAAAGATTAAACAATACATGCATTGTAGTTTTGTCCACACTTTCAAAAAATGAACTCACTTGCTTAAGTGTGTTGGACAATGATCCCCTCCTTTTGCACAAGAGAGTTGGACACGCATGTCTGATTCAACTCAACAAATTAGTCTCCAAGGATTTGGTGATAGGGTTGCCTAACATCAAGCTCAAGGAAGACAAAGTTTGTGAGGCTTGTGCAAGGGGGAAGTAGGTAAGATCCTCTTTTAAATTCAAGAAAGTGGTAAGCACCACCAAAACGATGGAGCTGGTCCATATGGATCTCTGTGGTCCAATGAGAATATTAAGCAAATATGGTAAAAGTCATTTGATGGTGCTTATTGATGATTACTCTAGGTTTACTTGGAAATTGTTTTTAACATCTAAAGATAAAACATTTTAGATGTTTACTTCTTTTGTTAGAAAAACTCAGAAACGCTAGGTAATCAATTTGCATCAATTAGGTCTATTATGCAACTGAATTTGAAAATGCTATGTTTGTTGAACTTTTGCATGCTACATCTTAAATATTTGCATGACTAGACCTCTTGTCAAGAAGATTCCCTATGAGCCATTTAAAGGGAGAAAGCTAAATATATCTCATCTTAGGGCATTTATATGCAAGTGCTTTATGCACAATAATGGAAAAAACTCCCTAGGTAAGCATGATCCCGGAAGTGATGAGGGAGTATTCTTGGGATATTTTTCACATAGTAAAGCTTATAAGATATATAGTAAAAGAACTATGTGTGAAAAAAAAGTTGTATATGTTATTTTTTTTTTAAAAAACTAACATTCTTTATGAGAGGCAGGAACAAGATAATGAAGAGATTGGGTTGATAAGAAATTCAAATAGTGAAATCACAACCCAAACTAAAGATGCACCAGAAGAAGGAACATGTGATGGAACAGGTTCTTCTACCCAGGGCAACATGACAGGGGGAACTGACTAGAGAGGAACTGATCCTAACCTCGAGGGAACCTGCCCATGAACCTATTCTTAGTAACAAAACCAGGAAGAAACATGTAAAGAAATTGACGCTCCTATTGCAGCGTCCACAAAATTGGAAATAGATGAACATGGTTCATCTGTTGATCAGAAGTTGTATAGGGAAATGATTGGTTCTCTTTTATATCTCACTGCTAGCAGACCTGACATTGTGTGCAGCATAGGTGTTTCTGCTCGATTTTAGGCTTTCTAGTTGATAGGAAGAACAGCCCAGGTATGACACACTTCTTTGGTTCATGTCTTGTCTCATAAGCTACCAAAAGGCAAAATTCAATGGCCTTATCTACTGTTGAAGCTGAGTATGTTGATGGTACTTAATGGTGTGCTCAATTGTTGTGGATTAAACAACAATTATTGAACTTTGGAATTGATGTGGTTGCATCCCAATTTTTGTGATAACACTAGTGCTATTAGTATGACAAAGAAACCGGTTCATCATAAGATCTAAGCACATAGATGTTAGGCACCATTTCTTTTAAGGGATAACTATGAGAAAGGCTTGGCCACTATGGAGTTTTGTGCTACTAACAAGAAAATTGCTGACATCTTTACAAACTCCTTAAATAGATATCACTTTGAGAGGAACATGTTGGAATTAGGGATGATTAAGATCACCTAAAAGGACTAGTTCAAGGTTAAACGAAAAACAAGTGAAAAAAAATATTTATTGGTTAGAAAGTTTGTAAATTATGTATAATTAGATTAAATATTGCTCAGTCTCATACTTTCTATAGTATACTCTTGTTCCATTTGTTAAAATGACTCATTAATCACTAATGATATTTTCTCTATTTTGGTATATTTAGACTTGCATAAGAGAATTTTCAGTGAAGAACCTGGTTCATCAAGGTAACACGGTATGTTTTCTATACTCTGCATAATTTGAAATAACTATATTTGGATCATGAGCAGAGAGTTCTACCAAATACCAAAACTCCTTTTGGACTTATCCGTTACAAGTGAACCAGTCTCATTGAAAAGAGTCCCAACAGAATAAAAGTACCTAGATTCTAGGGATACACTCCAACGTCTCTTCAAAACTGAATTTTTGATTGAGTAAACTTCTAAAAGTTTGAAATGTTGTAGCTACCCCATTAATTATTCCCTATATACTTATCAGTTTTAGTGTATTTCTTACTTCTTCTCTCTCCAGCCGTAAAAAAAATCTCATTCTTCATTTATCTTCTAAACACATTCTAATTCTCTTTTCATCCAGACCGTAGCCCAGATATATTAAACACCTCTGAAATCCTTCATCACCACTACAGGAAACCGCTTCTACACCTTATAGAACACCAATCTCTAAGAAAAGTAGAGTAAAGATGATGGTTCATAATATTGTCGTTGAAGGAGAGCAGATCAAGAAAATAAACAAGAAATTAAAAGTAGGTAGGGATGAAGAATCCTAAAAATCTTACGATCCATTTAAGTCGGCTACTAAGGAGGAAGAAAGTAGGCCTTTCAAAATTGAACAGGTATCTTCTGATTCTAAAGTTTCTCTTGAGACAATTTCTAAAGTTCCTGCAAATTTGGAGAATAGATTTGTATGATGTATAGCAGGTTTTGAGACTAAAGAATTTGGAGAAGTTGGTGGTAAAAATAAAAAGGGAAACAAATAGGAGAGCAAGGGTGCTAGGAGTACTGTGAGGGGAAAGGGTACAATAGTGGTTGATTCTTCACCTACTCCTGTTGGTCTAACAAAAGAAATTGGTGTAATGGTTGTTTGGGGAGAGGAATTTAGTGAAATAGAAGAGAGTGTGAGAAAAATAGGAGGAAGTGGGTCTGGCAAAGAAATTGGTGCAATGGTTGTTTGAGGAGAGAAATTTAGTGAAATAGAAGAGAGTGTGAGAAAAACAGGGGGAAATGGGTCTGGCAAAGCTGCCGAGGGGTTGGTTCAACTTGGAAAAATCTAGATGAACTTGTTCCATCTGAACAGGAAACCCTCATGGACCTACTCATAGAGTTATCAATGGCACCAAAACTCATGCCATTCCCTATGGTTTCATTCTCACAACTATGCTTGCACAGTTCAAGATACCTACGAAGAAATGGGTTTAATACTCTGCTTGCTTCTGAATATGAAGACAATGTCATTCTTAATGAACATGTTTCATTAAAAGAGACACCTATCATTAGCAAAGTCAGAGTCTTGGTACAGGAGAGTGAGACAAAGGATATTGAGATTGCAAGGCCGAAGACACGATTGGTTGAGGTAGAATCTGAGAGAGATGTTTTCATAACTAAACTTGTAAGGGAAAATGAGAAGAATGATGCAATTTTTCAAGACATGCTAAAATGCAATTTTTCAAGACATGCTAAAACTTCTCCAAGAAAATAACCTAACTGCCATCTGCTCCAAGCCTTAAGAATCCTAGCCTAATATAGATAAACTAGTGACCCAGTTTAGGATGTTTTGTTTCTTTTGCTCATGTTTTCACTATTTTTATTTCTTCTTATGCTTTGTTGAAGAATCTTATCAATCATCAATGAAATTCATTTTTTTGCTCTAACTGTTTGTTTATATTTCTTTGATGGTTGAAATTCTTAGTTTGATCTATGATGATTAATCCATGTTTGCATTTGAAGTAGCCATAGTGGCCATGAGTAAGCTATAAAATCTAGTTATCTGACATTTTTATGCAACTTTTCGATGATGCCAAAAGGGGGGAAATGGTTGTTCTTTAAACAAGTGATATTTACATTTTAAACAGTGATGTTTATAACCTAATGTACCTGGTTATTGATGATAAGTGATAAAAAGGAAAAATATTTTCTAACATTGTATTGATGTTGAGCTGAGTTGAAACATGGCTAAGCTTATGAAAAGCAAAGAGTTTGTCATCATCAAAAAGGGGGAATTTATTGGCCCAGTTAGTTTTGAAGACTGACAAAGGAACTCATAATGAACCAGGTCCATCCCTCAGGTGCACAAAAATGGGCAGATTCAAGCATGCGGGTTTCAAGGTTGTGCTTTAAACAAGCGATGTTTATACTTTAAACAGTGATGTTTATGACCTAATGTACTTGGTTCTTGATGATAAGTGATAAAAAGGAAAAATATTTTCTAACATTGTGTTGATGTTGAGGTGAGTTGAAATAGGGCTAAGCTTATGAAAAGCAAAGAGTTTATCATCACCAAAAAGGGGGAATTTGTTGGCCCAGTTAGTTTTGAAGACTGGCAAAGGAACTCATGATGAACCAGGTCCATCCAGTGGTCCATCCCTCAGGTGCACAAAAATGGGCAAATTCAAGCATGCAGGTTTCACGTGAAGGAGATAAGATTAACTTGGTTGAATAATTGATAAGGAAAAGAATTCCTTACTCAAACTGAACACCATCCAAGATAGGGAAGGAGTTAGAAGTTGAAATCAACTAGAACTCGTCCAGTAAGGAAGAGTTTCATCAGAACTCTAGTTATTTTTTCATCTACTAACTCTATAAATTGCAGGATGTTCTCACATTAAAGTGTTGCACAAAATGCAGAAGTTAAACGTGAATTGGAAGCAAAATAGCAAGGTTTTTTTGCGAGCAATTCATGTGTGATTCAAGTGTGCAAACCTGAAGCTACAAGAACAAGATTGAAGAACCAACTCCATAAAGAGTTTTATGTGTCTTTCTTTATTTCTAGTTCAATTGTAGTAGGTGTTTTATATTGTACATTTTAGCTTTATCTAGAAGCAATTGTAATAGGTAATTTGAGTATTCAAGTTAGAGTTAACTTGAAGTTGTCGCAGCAGTTAGAGGCTGGTTGCCACAACAGGATTAGAGTTAATCCTTAGGTTTACAAAAAGTTTTGTAAATGCATTTTTGGCTTAGTGATTTTAGTGGAAGTTTGGGAAAATCCTACAGAGTAGTAGGTCATGGTTTTTTCACCTTTTGAGCCTGGTATTTTCCACATAAAAATCTCTATGGTTTTTATTTTATGTACTTTTAATTCCTCAAATATCAGTCGTTAGTACACCTAGAAGAATCAGGTCCTTCCAGAAGCAGTTTAAGCAAAAGTTGGGTACCACACAAATCACCCCCCTTGTGTTAAGTTTCTTTGGATGGTGATGTCACAGACATAGTCTGGTTTGCAAAGATGTTTCTTATGGTGACCTGAGAGTTTTTGGGTGTAAAGCTTGTGTGCATGTTCCTAAATATGAGAGGTCGAAACTGGATGTAAAAACTAAGCAGTGCATCTTTATCGATTATGGTCAAGATGAGTTTGGGTATCGTTTTTATGATCCCGTTGACAATAAAATTATTAAAAGTCTTGATGCTATATTCTTTTAAGACCAAACTATTGAAGATATTGATAAAGCTAAGCAGATAGATTCTTAGAGTAAAGAGATCTTAGTTGATATTGATCCAGTTTCAATTGCTAAGGCAGCTATTGCACATGAAGGAACCCAAGACAATAATGGAGATAGTGATCAAGATCAAAATGATCATCATGGTGTAGATGTTATGGACGCTTCAGTTGATGAAGTTGTGGTTGATAAAAAACCAATCCCTACATAGATAACTACTTCGAATGCTCCTGAAGCCTCTCTTAGAAGATCTACAAAGGAGAAGCAAAAATCCATGCACTATCCTCCTGATGAGTATGTACTTTTGACTGACATGGAAAACCTGAGAATTATAATGAAGCCGTTCAAGATACTCACAAAGATCAGTGGATTGAAGCGATGAAAGATGAGATGAGTTCACTCCATGAGAATGGCACATATAAGTTAGTGACATTGCCAAAAGTTAAGAGAGCTTTATCTAACAAATGGATATTCAAAATAAAGCAAGATAACCATACCTCTGCGCCTAGATACAAGTCTAGGTTAGTTGTTAAAGGTTTTGGCCAGAAGAAGGGAGATGACTTTGATGAAATTGTGTCCCCTGTTGTGAAGACATCTTCTATTCGTGTGGTTATGGGCTTAGCTGCAAGTCTTGATTTAGAGGTTGAGCAGATGGATGTCAAGATTGCTTTTCTTTATGGTGATTTAGATGAGGAGATTTATATTGTCACGACCCAGATTTTGCCCCTAATATCAGGATCGTGATGGCGCCTACTCGTGATAGCTAGGCAAGCCACTTTACTCACACTATCCTGTTTCTAATAATATTTCATACTAAATTTAACAATCAAAATCATAATCTTATTTAAACAAGTGTGGAAGACTTTATAAAAATAGAAATAAGTAGTTTTAAGGTAACTGATACTAAAACCCTCTACCCAAGACGTGGAGTTACCAACTCACGAACTACTACTGAATACTACACATAAAAGTCTGAAAGGAATATAACATAATCTGTTTGTCTCGGAACAAAGAGACTACCGCTAGTAACATAAGTAAAGGGAGAGACACTGGGCCTGCGGACGCCTGCAAGCTACCTCGGTCT
This sequence comes from Nicotiana noctiflora, assembly GCA_032618575.1. NCBI lineage: Eukaryota > Viridiplantae > Streptophyta > Magnoliopsida > Solanales > Solanaceae > Nicotiana > Nicotiana noctiflora. The sequence goes on from JASVEL010012967.1 coordinate 360,315, forward strand.
CAAATATGATCAACTCCCACGCAAAAGCTCTACTGCTGCTGCTCCTGATCGAAACCTGGACCTGTGCAAAAACGCACAGAAGTGCAGTATCAGCACAACCGACCCCATGTGCTGGTAAGTGCCTGGCCTATCCCGGCGAAGTAGTGACAAGCCTAGGACCAGACACCCACATAAACCTGTGCAGTTCTATATATATGTATACCACAAGATAACGAGAAATAGCCAAGTAATAACACAATAAGGAATATCACAAAATAAATCAACAGTTAACAATAGTCATTAAATCAACAAGGAAAACAAGTTTAATGAGTAACAAGTAATGTCAAGTCAAGAAAATAGCAAATAAAGTGCACGGCATCACCCTTCGTGCTTTTACTTTCATCCTCACCCAATAAGCAAATAACGTGCACGGCATCACCCTTCGCGCTTTTACTCTCATCCTCACATCCATGGTACGGCATAATTCTTCGTACATAGTTCAATAACAAGGCACGACATGATCTTTCATGCATAATCAATAACATGGCACGACATTAACCTTCATGAATAATCAATAACAAGGCACGGCCTTAACCTTCGTGCATAATCAATAACAAGGCACAGAATAAACCTTCGTGCATTAATAATAAATCAAGGCACGGCATCACCCTTCGTGCATTATCACTCTTCCTCACCCAAATAACAATCACAGAGGGCAAAAAATGAAAACAATAATCATGAACCGTCCCGGCAAGGGACACAATAATCATCACAACAAAGTCCCGGCAAGGGAAAACAATATCTCACTTCACAATAAGTCCCGGCAAGGGAAAACAATGTACAATTCCACAACCCCGCGAGGGTTCAACAATTCATCTTCAATTATGTCTCACAACAAGTATCAACAACGACACACGGTCATGCTAGACGCCAGTGTATGGATGCTCGTCACCACAGCCCATACACCGCACTCGATCAGATAGCACATAGCACATAATCCTATTCCCTCAAGCTAGGATAGAACAAACACTTACCTTGAATGTTTACGAACAATTCAATCCGTGGCAATGCCTTTTCCTTTCAAATTTGGCTCCAATCCAATCGTATCTATACACAATTGATTTAATATCATCAATACTACTCAACAAACTAATTCATAAGGCCAATTACAATTTTTATAACATTCTGCCCGGAATAGTGAATATTGACCCCGGGCCCACATGGTCGGAACTCGGGGTTCGGACCAAAATCCGGTTACCCATTCCCCCACGAGTTCAAGTATATGATTTTTTTTCAAAATCGGACCTCAATTCGAGGTCCAATTACCCAATTCATGAAAAACCCTATATTCTTACAAAAACAAGAATTTCTACCATGAAAACCTTTGATTTCTATTGAAAAACATGTTTAATGTTGTTAGGAATTGAAAGAATTAAGTAAAAAGTGACTTACAATTGCTTTGAAGAAGAGGGAGTTCGTGAAAAATTGCCAATGGATGTTTTTGGGTTGTGAAATATGAAAAATGAAGCTGGAAATCGTGATTTACAGGTCTCTGTGTTCGCATTTGCGAGCAGGGGTTCGCAATTGCGAACCCCGACCAATTTATGGAGTTTGAAAAAAAAGCTAAGGATGGGAAGTTCACATTTGCGAACTTTTGTTCGCATTTACGAAGCCAAGGCATAACTGGGACGTTCGCATTAGCGACATAATGTTCGCATTTGCGAACAAGGCTGGATTCAAGGGGCCTTCGCATTTGCGACAAATGCTTCGCATTTGCGAAGCCAGGCTTAACACTGAAGGCCTCGCATTTGCGAGGTAGACTTCGCATTTGCGAAGCGGTGCTCAATCATGCCAACTTCGCATTTGCGAAGTATGGTTCGCATTTGCGAACCAAGGCAAGCCTGGAACCTCTCGCAATTGCGAAGACAACAGCTGGTGAAAAACCAGCAGTGTTAAAATTCAGAAATTGATCCAACGGCCTATCAAATCTTTACCCGAGCCCCTCCGGGATCCAAACCAAACATGTACACAACATCAAAAACGCATTACAAACTTGTTTGTGCGATCACACCACCAATATCACATCGTTTTCATCAAATCAAGCCTCAAGTTCATGATTTTCATACTTTTGGTTTTCAAAACATTCAAACTTGGAACTCAAGGTCCAAAACATATCACACGACATCTCAATGTCACCAAACTTTGCAGAGAGTACATATCTAATATTTAAGACTTGTACCGGGCGTCGGAACCAAAATACGAGCCCGATACCAAGGCCAATTAATTCATTCTCCTTTAATAATTACATCAAAAACAATTTCACAGAAAAATTCATAACTTGGGCTCTAGGCCTCAGAATTCGACTCCGGACGCATGTCCAAGTGCCATATTTTCCTACGGACCTTCCGGGACCGTCCGTTCTCGGGTCCGGGTCCGTTTACCAAAAATGTTGACCGAAGTCAACCATATCAATATTAATATCATTTTTCTCCAAATTTCTCATAGAATTCATATTTTCTATCACAAAATCTTTCTGGCTACATGCCCGGATCATGCACGTAAATCGAGGCAATATAGAATGAGGTTTTCAAGGCCTCGAATGTACGGAACAAGTGAGAAAAACAGGTGATGACCCTTTGGGTCGTCACATATATGGAGCAACCAGATGGTTTTATAACCAAGGGAAAAGAAACTATGTCTGCAAATTAAAAAGGAGCCTATATGGATTGAAACAAGCTCCAAGGTAATGGTATTTGAACTTTAATTTTGTCATAAAAGAAAAAAGATACAAGAAAACTTCTTCAGACCACTGTGTATTCTTCCAAAAGTTCTCTGATGATGATTTTATTATTTTATTGCTTTATGTGGATGACATGCTTATTATTGGAAGGAATAAATCCAAAATTATAGTCCTTAAGAAGTACTTGAGCAAATCATTTGCGATGAAGGACTTGGGGCCAACAAAGAAAATCTTGGGCATTCAAATCCACCCGCACAAAGATAGAAATGAGTTATTTCTGTCCCAAAAGCAATACATTGAGAAGGTACTCAAGAGGTTCAATATGACATATGCAAAAGTGGTTAGTAATCCTCTTGCTCAATACTTCAAATTGAGTATTAATCAAACTCCATTTACTAATAAAGAGAAAAAGGAGATGTCTCATATTACTTACTCTTTTGGCGTTGGTAGCTTGATGTATGTTATGGTTTGCACTAGACTAGATATTGCACATGTCATTGGTACTGTTAGTAGATTAATTTCTAATCACGCAAAAGAACATTGGGATGCAGTAAAATAGATATTAAGGTATTTGAAAGGTACTACAGATTTGAAACTATGCTTTAGAAATGGAAAGCATGAACTTGTTTGTAATACATACTCTGATTTAGGAGGAAATCTTGATAATTCAAGATCCACTTACAATTATTTGATCACTTTTGCAGGGGAGATGTTACTTGGCAATCTAGACTACAGAAGTGCATAGCTCTATTCACCACAGAAGTCGAATATATTGTTGTAACGACCCGACCGATCATTTTGAGCTTCGGCGCGTCATTCAGCAGATTAAGGCCATGAACAACTTCATCTCAGGTATATTGACTTGTGTGTATGGTCAGAATTAAATTTCAGGAAGTTTGGAGTCAAATCTAAATGGAAAATTCTCATTTTGAAAGCTTAAAGTTGAAGAAATGAACTAGGATTGGAATTTTGAGTAAATGGCCTCGGAATTGGGATCTGAAAGTTCCAGCATGCTCGTATGATGATTTTAAACTTGGGCGTATGTCCGAATTCGGTTTTGATAATCCATGAGCATTTCGGCGTATATGGTGGAAGTTAGTATTTTAGAAGAATTTCATAAATTTGGGTTGGAAGGCATTTTAGAGTTATAGATGTCCATTTGGGATTCTGAGTCTGGGAATAGATCCGTATGGTGATATTGGAGTTGGAAACACGATCGAAAGTGAATTCGGATGTCCGGATGTCATTTTGAAGTCATTTGGCTAATTACAAGAATTTGAAGGTTTATGAAAAAATTCGACCGGAAGTGAAAATTTTGATATCGAGGTCGGAATGCGATTCTGAAAGTTGGTTCAAGTCCGTAATGTCGAATGTGACTTGTGTGCAAACTTTGAGTCAAATCGGATCGATTTTGGTTGGAAATGAGACAAATGGTCTCTTAGGAGAAGGCATAATTGGGAAAAGTCAACTGGATGTTGACTTGTGAGTTAGAGAGCTTGGAATCGAATTCTGATGATTCAGTCAGCTCCGGAAAGTCATTTGTAGCTTAGGAGTGCGATCGAAATTGAATTTGGAGGTCCGGTGTAGGCTTAGGCTTGAATTGGCTAAGGTTGAATTTTGGCGAAATCCGAATGGTAGGTGAGATTTTAATCCGGGAGTCAGAATGGAAATCCCACAGTTGCAGTAGCTCCGTTAGGTGATTTTGGATATGTTGCAAATTTTCAGGTCATTCGGACATCGTTTGGTCGGGTTTTTGATTGGATGTTGGTTTCGGAAGTTCTAGATGAAACTTAGGCTTGAATTCGCTTTGATTCGATGATTTACGTGTTTAAGGGTGTGTTTTTATGATTGGAACAAGTTTATATCATGTTTTGGAGTAGGTTGGTGGTTTTCGTTGGGGTCCCGGGGGCCTCGGGGTGAATTCGAGGGTCTAAACGGACCATTATGTGCCAAAAGGCATTGCTAATCTGCTGCAATAAAAGTGCAGATAATTTATTCTTTGCGATCGCGAAGTGCTTCATGTGATCGCGTAAGGTGATTCATGTGTGCATCGCAATCGCGAGGGTCTATCTGCAATCGCGTAAGGCAAGGACTGGAAGCAATGCGATCGCGTAGCTAGTGTCGCGATCGCGATCGCGTAGAGTTGATAAGTTGGTCATCGCGATCGCGGTTGAGTTCACACGATTGCGTAGAAGGAAATTCAGTCGCCCAAATTTTTCACATCGCGATCGTGTGCCAAAGGCTGCGATCGCAAAGAGTATTTTTGAGCCCAAGAAAATTAATTCACTGCGATCGCATGCCAAGGGCTGCGATCGCATAGTGTTAAAATGCCCGACATAAAGGTTAAGTTCAGAACATTTCATCTGCGACCCATTTACAAAAAAACCTCCATTTTTGAGTTCTTAGAGAGCAAAGTGACGGGAATTGAAGGGGATTTCACTAGGTAAACATCGGAGGTAAGTTTTATGGTCTATATATGTGATTTTATCTTAGAATCCTCAATTATTTCAATATAAATGGAAGGATTAATGGGGGATATTTGCCCTAAGCCTAGGTTATGGTAAAATGTTGATTTAAATGGGAAAACAGAGTCCGATTTTAATAAACTTTATATGTATGGAAGCGTGTTGAGATAAAGATTCCGACAATATAACTTTTGTAATTTTTCGAGAAGTCACCAAAAGTCAAATTTTGACAATTTGTGGGTTTTGGTGTAAATCGAGTTATTTCAATTGGGTTATGTCTAATTAACCTATATTGATGTATTCTCATTGATTTTGAGCAGATTTGGCATCCGAGGAGATTGATTTGCGAAGCAAGCGCAAAGCGAGCTAGGACTTCTACCAGTTCGAGGTGAGTAGTGGTAGTAAATGATGTACTGAAGGTTTGAAACCCCGTACTTGCACTATACAGTGCTATGCTGAGATAAAACACGCGTCACGTGACAAGCGTGGTGGCATTGTGACTGGGGATTTGGACTTGGTCCTTTCCGATTGATAGTCTTACTATGTATTATGGCTGTGTAATTGGGCTAGTAGCCATGTTTGGGGCCTTGTGCCGATCTGTAGATAATTAGGGAAGTCTGTAGAGCTAGGTGACCCTTATATCATGCGAGATACACACACTCAGCCGTAATTATAGCTGTATAGCATATCATGAGCCAGTACTAGATGTGTACTTTGAAAGGGACTACCTAGGGTGGGATTCCCTGTTCTAGCTGAGCGGGTCTGAGAGGCCAAGTATATATTGACAGAGATAGAGTCGAGGACCCACTATGAGATATTATATATATCTATATTGGATCGAGATGCACGCCGCAACACTATATATATTGGATCGGACTGCATGCCGCAATAATATAGATGTGGACTGGACTGCACGTCGCAGTAATATACACGTGGACCGGACTGCATGCTACAGTGCTATTGCGCTTGGGCTGTAGGAGCCCCTTCAGAAGTCTGCATACATTTCCAGTGAGCGCTGCTATATATTGTTGGATCGGTCTGCACACCGCAGCAGTATATCTATATATACAACAACAAGAAAAGACAATACTACAACACTCTGTTGAAAAACCCTCCAAAAAATCCCTCTCCTTCACTAACCCTTTTTATCTACCACTCCTCAAACACCTTGTAAAATATTTCCTATGTATGCTTTAAGCTTTTCTACTCCAAGCTTGTAATATAAATAAATCATTCGGTTTGAGTGTGCAAATTCTTATTCCTAAGTTTCAGTAAGCTCTTTCGGGTTTCCCGAAAGGGAAATCTCTCTCACTGTAAACATGTAAGTGACTTTTTATCTAAAAATTATGATTCTAGAGATTACCACTATTTTCATTTGCAGTCTTTATGTTTTTACAGTTTATTTATTAATGTATTTTGTATATAATCTAATATTAATGTTTTGTATATAATCTAATATCACTCTTAGTATATGGCTATCTTTCCAATTTCTTAATAAGTTTGATCGATTAACTTGTAAATTCCTAGGGAAATTCAGTTATGTTAAACCTAAACTTAAAAAAAAGGGTATATATGTTTAACCGAGGCCAAGGTGTGGTTAAAGAAAAATGAATTAAGAAAAGATAAAAATCTTTAAATAATTGGAAAGAAGAGATGAACAGAATGACTAAATATATATATATATATATATATATATATATATATATATATATATATATATATATATATATATATATATATTGGATCGGATTGCACGCCGCAGTGATATATGTGTGGATCGGACTGCATGCCGTAGTATCTTAGCGCTTGGGACGAGGGAGCCCCTCCAAAGTCTGTATACACTCCCAGTGAGCATCATCGGTGTTAAATGGAGTGGGATGCATGCCGCAACATTATATATATTGGAGCGGGCTGCACGCCGTAGCGTTATATATATTGGAGCGGGCTGCACGCCGCATCGTTATATATATTGGAGCGGGCTGCACGCCACAACATTATACATATATATACATATATATATTGGATCGGGCTACAAGCCGCAGCAATATGAGTGAAGACTAGGTTAGTGTGGGACCGTTACACGCCGCAGTATGAGTGAGGACTAGGTCAGTGTGGGACCGTTGTGAGATAGATATGGATCGAAAATGGGATTATTCACTGTAGAGATGACTTACCTGTGTGGTTACCCTTAGAACTGTTTAGTGATAGTACAGGTGTTCTTACTTTCAGTTGTTATTTATTATTATTACTCACTAAGTTGAAATATACTCACCCCACTCCCCTGCACTTTTTGTGCAGATTCACAGGTTTAGGAGGGCCGTTGAGCTATCGCAACTGCTTCTTTATTACTATTCTGAGGAGACTTTGAGGTAGCTGCCGACGTCCGTAGGACCTGATCTCTCCCTCTTATCATTTTGTCTTTTACTATTCTGCCTAGACTTGGATTGTATAGAATATTTTCCATATGTAGATGTGATGACCCGGCCCGTCATCATGTGAGTTATCACCCGGTTATCCCCGTTATATGCTTGTTAATGTTTCAATATGCATGTTTGGTGAGTTTGAGTCAATTCAGATTTAGTTTGGTTGGAAATGATACAAATAGTCTCATAGGAGAAGGAACAGTTGGGAAAAGTCAGCTGGATGTTAACTTGTCAGTTAGAGAGATCGGAATCAAATTTTGATGATTCGGTCAGCTCTGGGAGGTCATTTATGAGCTAGGAGAGCAATCAGAAGTGAATTTGGAGGTTCGGTGTAGTTTTGGGCTTGAATTGGCTAAGGTTGAATTTTGGCGAAATCCGAACGGTAGGTGAGATTTTGATCCGAGAGTCGGAATGGTATTCCGACAGTTGCAGTAGCTCCGTTAGGTGATTTTGGACATGCCTGCAAATTCTTAGGTCATTCGAAGGTTGTTTGGTAAGGTTTTTGATGGAATGTTGGTTGCGGAAGTTTAAATGAAACTTAGGCTTGAATTCACTTGGATTCGATGATTTCTGTGTTTAAGGACATGTTTTTAGGATTGGAACAAGTTTGTATCGTGTTTTGGAGTATGTTGGTGATTTTCGTTGGGGTCCCGGGGGCCTCGGGATGAATTCGGGGGTCCAGGCGGAACATTTTGAGCCAAAATGGGCAGCTGATGTGCTGCACTAATTGTAGGAAAATTTTACTCATCGCGATTGCAGGCCTGGCCACGCGATCGCGTAGTGCATCGAAGGGAGCTGGGAGGTTTGTTCTTCACGATCGCGATATGAGGGATGCGATCACGTAAGGTGAAGGATTGGTTCATCGCCATCGCAGGGCCCTTCATGCGATCGCGTAAGGCAAGACTCGAGAGCAGTGCGATCACGAACATCATGTTGCCATCGCGTAGAGTAGCCAGGCTGAGCACTGCGATCGTGTCTGGGACCACGCGATCGCGTAGAAGAAAAACTAGTCGCCCAAAATTTGTGCATCGCGATCACATGCGAAAGGCTGCGATCGCGTAGAGTAACAAGGCCTGCCAGTGAAATTAAGTCCAGAACATTTCATCCGCGACTCATTTATTAAAAACCTCCATTGTTGAGTTAATAGAGAGCAAAGTGAAGGGGAATTGAAGGGATTTCACCGGGTTATCATAGGAGGTAAGTTTTATCGTCCAAATACGTGTTTTTATCTTAGAACCTTCCTCTATTTCACTGAAATTGGAAGAATTAATGGGGGAATTTTGCCCTAAGCCTGGGTTACGGTAAAACGTTAATTTGAATGGGCAAACGGAGTCTGATTTTAGCAAACTTTATATGTATGCACTCGTGTTGAGATAAGGATTCCAAAAATGTAACTTTCGTAATTTTTCGAAAAGCGTACAAAAAGTCGGATTTTGACAACTTTGTGGGTTTTGGTTTAAATCGAGTTATTTCAATTGGGTGATGTCTAATTAGCCTATATTGATGCATTCTCATTGATTTTAAGCAGATTTGGCATCCGAGGAGACTGATTTGCGAGGCAAGCGTGAAGCGGGCTAGGACTTCTATCGGATCGAGTTGAGTGGTGGTAGTAAATAATGTATTAAGGGTTTGAAACCCCGTACTTGCACTATACAGTGCTATGTTGAGATGAAACACCCGCTATGTGACGGGCGTGGTGACATTGTGATTTGGGGAATTGGACTTGGTCCTTCCCGAATGATAGTTTATTGTGTATTATAACTAAGAATGAGCTTATAACTATGAAGTTGGGCTGGTAGCCATGTTTGGGGCCTTGTGTCGCTCTATAGAGTATTAGGGAAACCTGTAGAGCTAGGTGACCCTTATATCATGTTGGAAACATACACTCAGCCGTAGTTTTAACTGTATAGCATATCATGAGCCAATACTAGATGTGTACTATGAGAGAGACTACCTAGGGTGGGATTCCTTGTCCTAGCTGAGTGGGCCTGAGAGGGCAAGTCTATACAGACTGAGATAGGGTCGAGGATCCACTATGAGATTTTATATTGGGCCTGAGAGGCCAAGTCTATACTGACCGGGATAGGGTCGAGGACCCACTATGAGATATTATATTTATATATATATATATATATATATATATATATATATATATATATATATATTGGATCGGGCCGCACGCCGCGGCACTATATGTATTGGATCGGATTGCATGCCATATTGATATATATGTGGATCGGACCGCACGTCGCAGTGATATATATATGTGGATCGGACCGCACGTCGTAGTAATATACATGTGGGACGGACCGCACGCTGCGGTATTATTGTGCTTGGGCCGTAGGAGCCCTTCGAGTCCGCACACAATCCCGGTCGGGCGCCGGTATATATTATTGGATCGGGCCGCACGCCGCGCGCATGTATATATATATATATATATATATATATATATATATATATTGGATCGGACCGCATGCCGTAGTAACATATGTGTGGATCGGGTTGCACGCCGTAGTATCATAGCGCTTGGGCCGAGGGAGCCCCTCCGAAGTCTGTATACACCCCCACTGAGCGCCGTCGACATTAAATGGAGCGGGCTGCACGCCGCAGCGTTATATATATTAGAGCGGGCTACACGCCACAGCGTTATATGTATTGGAGCGGGCTTTTACACAAATAGCCGGCAGTATTTTATCATATATATATATATATATATATATATATATATATATATATATATATATATATATATATATATATATATATGTATATTGGAGCGGGCTACGCGCCTCCGCATTATAGACATATGTATACATATATATATACATTGGATCGGCTATACGCCGTAGCAGTATGAGTAGGGGACTAGGTCAGTGTTGGACCATGGTGAGATAAATGTGGACTGGAAATGGGGGTATTCACTATAGAGATGATTTACCTGTGAGGTTGCCCTTAGAACTGTTTAGTGATAGTACATGTGTTCTTATTTTCAGATGTTGTTTATTATTATTACTCACTAAGTTGAAATATACTCACCCCACTCCCTTGCACTTTTTGTGTAGATTTACAGGTTCCAGAGAGCAGTTGAGCTATCGCATCTGCTATATCACTACTATCCCGAGGAGTCTTCGAGGTTGCTACCGACGTTCGCAGGACCTGTTCTTTTCCTCTTTATCATTTTGTTGTCTTCATTCTGCCTAGACTTGTTTGTATAGGATATTTCATCTGTAGAGGCTCGGACTTGTGACACCACGATTTGGTTGGGGTTGTGTTCTATTTGCTTCTGTATTTGCACTTGATGTTTTGATATGAAAATAAACTATTAATGTAAATTGATTGTATTAATTAATAACTGGATGGTAAATTGGATAACATAGTTGGGCTTGCCTAGCAATGTGTTGGGCACCATCACGATCGGAGTTGGGTCGTGACAAGTTGGTATCAGAGCCTAGGTTAACAGGTCTCGCGAGTCATGAGCCGGTTTAGTAGAGTCTCGTGGATCGGTACGGGGACGCCTGTACTTATTCTAAGGAGGCTGCAAACCTTTTTACGAAATTTTCAATTCTTTAAATTCTTGACGTGCGATTTTGTTGATTCAAACTGAAATTTGACATTCTATCCTCTCGCAGATGGTGAGAACTCGAACTTCTGGACGAGGTGGACGACCACCATTACAACCTGCTAGAGGCCATGGACGCAGTCGTGGTCGTGGCGGAGGTATGACAGCCGATGCAGTGCCAGCTGACCCACAGCCTCCAGTTGCTGAGGCTCCAGCAGCACCAGTTCAGGCACCAGCTGTGCCTATTGTTATTCTGGGTCTACAGGAGACCCTATCTCAGATATTAGCGGTTTCCACTAGTTTGGCACAGGCAGTTTCAGTTACCACCGTAGCAGCTGTATCAGGGACCGGGGGTGGTCATCAGACCCCCACAGCATGCACTCCAGAGCCAGCAGTACAGGGCTTGCAGACACCTGAGGCTCCTCTATTTCAGCCTGTGGTCCCAGTACAGCCAGCTATTCAGGTTCAGGTGGACAGGGTCCCAGTTATGACCAACGACGAGCAGTGTCGTCTTGAGAGATGCAGCAGGTTATCTTCTCCTATTTTCAGCGGTGCTCCGGGCGAGGACGCCCAAGGTTTTCTGGACAAGTGCCGTCGGATGCTCCGTACGGCAGGGATCTTGGAGTCCAGTGGTATGTCCTTTACTACCTTCCAGTTCCAAGGAATAGCCTTCGCTTGGGGGGAGGCTTATGAGCGCCGTAGACCGACAGGGGCAGCTCCATTATCATGGTCAGAGTTCTCTACTATGTTCTTGGAGAAGTGGGTGCCTCGATCTCATAGAGAGGAGATGCGTAGGCAGTTTGAGGGACTCCGCCAAGGAGACGTGTCAGTATCTGAGTATGAGATCAGATTCACAGAGTTATCTAGATATGCACAATGCTTGGTTCCTACCGACCGAGAGAGGATTAGATGCTTTATTGATGACCTTATCTATCCCATCCGTATATTGATGACCCGAGAGAGGGTTTTGAGCTGTACTTTTGCAGATTCTGTGGATATCGCTCGCGACATAGAGATAGATCATCGCAGGGAGCGAGATGAGAGGGAGGCCAAGAGGCCTCGAGGATCAGCTAGTTCTAGTGGCACTCAGACTAGAGGCTAGGGTCAGCAGAGCCGAGGTTGCTCTTTCAGGTCTTCACAGTCGGGCCGCTCAGATCGTCGTAGGTCGTCGTCTAGCCGTGGTTATCAGGTTCGCACCAGAGCCAGCCATCTCTCAGCGCTATGCCAGCACAAAGTTCTGCATAGGCTCCATCTGTCCAGGATTCTTCTTGGCCTAGTTTATCAGCTGGACACTCCGGTGCTAGGCGTTCTCATCAGTCTCAGCCCCCAACACCTGGGAGTTGCTTCGAGTGCGGAGAATTTGGGCACATCCGCAGAGAGTGTCCCCGTTTTGTTTCCAGGTCATATTAGCAGAAGGGGCAGCCCTCATCATCTAGTCCTTCTACTTCAGCACCCGCCCCGCCAGCTATGGGTGAGGGTCAGTTAGCTAGGGGTCGCCCTCGAGGGGGAGGCCCATCAGGCGGACAGGCTAGATGCTATGCTCTTTAGGGCCGATTTGAGGCCGTTGCTTCTGATGCTGTCACTATAGGTATTGTTTCAGTCTGCCACAGAGATGCCTCAGTATTGTTAGATCCTAGTTCTATTTATTCTTATGTATCTACATATTTTTCTCCTCATTTGGGCATGACCTCGAGGGTGTCTTGCATTGCCAGTGCATGTGTCTACCCCGGTGGGTGATACTATTGTTGTGGACCATGTATACCGGTCCTGTCTGGTCACTATTGGGGGTCTGCAGACCCGAGTGGACCTATTGCTTCTCACCATGATTGATTTTGATATTATATTGGGCATGGATTGGCTATCTGCATGTCATGCTATCCTGGACTGCCATGCCAAGACAGTCACTTTGGCTATGCCGGGCATTCAGAGGATCGAGTGGTGAGGCACGACTGATTATGTACCCAGCATGGTAATATCTTTTCTCAAGGCCCAACGAATGGTTGGGAAGGGATGTATTTCCTATTTGGAATTTGTTCGGGAGGTCGGAGCTGAGACTCCCAATATTGATTCTGTTCCCATTGTGCGGGACTTTCCTGATATATTTCCCTTAGACCTGCCGGTCATGCCTCTGGACAGGACATTGATTTTGGGATCGATTTAGTGTCAGGCACTCAACCTATTTCCATTCCTCCATATCGTATGGCACCAGCTGAGCTGAAGGAATTGAAGGAGAAGCTTCAAGAACTCCTAGATAAGGGGTTCATTCGGCCGAGTGTGTCACCGTGGGGTGCACCGGTCTTGTTTGTTAAGAAGAAGGATGGCTCTATGAGGATGTGTATTGACTACAGGCAGCTGAATAGGGTAACAGTGAAGAACAAGTATCCTCTGCCTAGCATTAATGATTTATTTGATCAGCTCCAAGGAGCTAGGGTATTATGAAGACAGCCTTCAGGACGAGGTATGGGCACTATGAGTTTTTTGTGATGTCTTTTGGGCTAACCAATGCCCCAGCCACGTTCATGCATCTGATGAACAATGTATTTCGGCCATATTTGGACTCTTTCATGATTGTGATCATAGATGATATCCTGGTGTACTCTCGTAGCCAGGAGGAGCATGTTCAGCATCTTAGAGTTGTATTACAAAAGTTGCGGAAGGAGTGGTTGTATGCCAAGTTCTCCAAGTGTGAGTTCTGCCTTGAGTCTGTGGCATTCTTAGGACACGTGGTGTCCAGTGATAGTATTCGGGTGGATCCGAGGAAGGTAGAGGCAGTGCATAGTTGGCCCAGACCGACCTCAGCTACTGAGATTCGTAGCTTCCTGGGATTGGCAGGGTATTATCGCTAATTTGTTCAGTGATTATCTTCCATTGCTTCACCCCTGACTAGATTGACTCAGAAGGGTGCTCCTTTCGTATGTTCCAAGGAGTGCGAGGAGAGCTTTCAGAAGCTCAAGACAGCACTGACCACAGCACCAGTCTTGATACTGTCGTCAGCTTCAGATCCTTATATTGTGTATTGTGTTGCCTCAGAAGTTAGCATTGGTTGTGTATTGATGCAGGAGGGTAGAGTCATTGCTTATGCTTCTCGCCAGTTGAAGCCCCATGAGAAGAACTACCCTGCGCATGATTTGGAGCTAGCAGCCATAGTTCATGCTCTGAAGATTTGGAGACATTACTTGTATGGTGTCTCTTGTGAGGTGTATACAGATCATCGCAGTCTTCAGCATCTGTTCAGACAGAAGGACCTTAATTTGAGACAGCGCAGGTGGCTGGAGTTGCTTAAGGATTATGACATCACTATATTATATCATCCAAGGAAGGCCAATGTTGTGGCTGATGCTTTGAGCTGAAAGGCAGTCAGTATGAGCAGTCTAGCTTATATTCCAGTTGGGGAGAGGCCATTTGCATATGATGTTCAGGCTCTAGCCAATCGGCTAGTGAGGTTGGATATTTTTTAGCCGGATGAGTGTTGGCTGGTGTTGTTTCTTGGTCTTCTTTATATGATCGCATCAGAGAGCGTCGGTATGATGATCCACATTTTCTTGTCCTTAAGGACAGAGTTCTGAACAATGATACTAGAGATGTGACTATTGATAGTGATGTTGTTCTGAGGATGCAGGGTCGTATCTGCGTGCCCAATGTAGATGGCCTTCGGGAGTTGATATTAAAGGAGGCTCACAGCTCGCGGTACTCCATTCATCCAGGTGCCGCAAAAATGTACCAAGACTTGAGACAGCATTACTGGTGGAGAAGGATGAAGATAGATATTGTTAGGCATGTAGCCAAGTGCCTAAACTGCCAGCAGGTCAAGTATGAGCATCAGAGACCGGGAGGTGTTCTTCAGTGTACGGTTATTCCTGAGTGGAAATAGGAGAGGATTACCATAGATTTTGTGACTGGGCTCCCTCGGACTTTGAGGAAGTTTGATTCAGCAGATTGAGGCCATGAACAGCTTCATCTCAGGTATATTAACTTGTGTGTATGGTCAGAATTAACATTCAGGAAGTTTGGAGTCAAATCTAAATGGAAAATTATCATTTTGAAAGCTTAAAGTTGAAGAAATGAACTAGGATTGGAATTTTGAGTAAATGGCCTCGGAATTGGGATCTGAAAGTTCCAGCATGCTCGTATGATGATTTCAAACTTGGGCGTATGTCCGGACTTGGTTTTTGATAATCCGTGAGCATTTCGGCGTATATGGTGGAAGTTAGTATTTCAGAAGAATTTCATAAATTTGGGTTGGAAGGCATTTTAGAGTTATAGATGTCCATTTGGGATTCTGAGTCTGGGAATAGATCCGTATGGTGATTTTGGAGTTGGGAACGCGATCGAAAGTGAATTCGGATGTCCGGAGGTCATTTTGAAGTCATTAGGCTAATTATAGGAATTTGAAGGTTTATGAGAAATTTTGACCGGAAGTGAAAATTTTGATATCGAGGTTGGAATGTGATTCCAAAAGTTGGTTCAAGTCCGTAATGTCGAATGTGACTTGTGTGCAAACTTTGAGTCAATTCGGATCGATTTTGGTTGGAAATGAGACAAATAGTCTCTTAGGAGAAGGCATAGTTGGGAAAAGTGAACCGGATGTTGACTTGTGAGTTAGAGAGCTCGGAATCAAATTCTGATGATTCAGTCAGCTCCGGGAGGTCATTTGTGGCTTAGGAGAGCGATCGAAATTGAATTTGGAGGTCCGGTGTAGTTTTAAGCTTGAATTGGCTAAGGTTGAATTTTGGCGAAATCCGAATGGTAGGTGAGATTTTGATCTGACAGTTGCAATAGCTCCGTTAGGTGATTTTGGATATGTCTGCAAATTTTTAGGTCATTCGGATATCGTTTGGTCGGGTTTTTGATTTGATGTTGGTTTCAGAAGTTCTAGATGAAACTTAGGCTTGAATTTGCTATGATTCGATGATTTTCGTGTTTAAGGGTGTGTTTTTATGATTGGAACAAGTTTGTATCGTGTTTTGGAGTAGGTTGGTGGTTTTCGTTGGGGCCTCGGGGGCCTCTGGGTGAATTCAGGGGTCCAAACGGACCATTTTGTGCCAAAAGGCACTGCTGATCTGCTGCAATAAAAGTGCAGATAATTTGTTCTTCACGATCGCGAAGTGCTTCATGCGATCGCGTAAGGTGATTCTTGTGTGCATCGCGATCGTGAGGTTCTTTCTGTGATCGCGTAAGGCAAGGTCTGGAAGCAATGCGATCGTGTAGCCAGTGTCGCGATCGCGTAGAATTGATAAGTTGGTCATCACAATCACAGTTGAGTTCACGCGATCGCGTAGAAGGAAATGCAGTCGCCCAAATTTTGTACATCGGGATCGCGTGCCAAAGGCTACGATCGCATAGAGTATTTTTGAGCCTAGGAAAATTAATTCACTATGATCGCATGCCAAAGGCTGCGATCGCATAGTGTTAAAATGCCCGACAAGAAGGTTAAGTTCAGAACATTTCATCCGCGACCCATTTACACAAAACCTCCATTTTTGAGTTCTTAGAGAGCAAAGTAACGGGAATTGAAGAGGATTTCACGGGGTAAACATCGGAGGTAAGTTTTATGGTCTAAATACGTAATTTTATCTTAGAATCCTCAATTATTTCACTATAAATAGAAGGATTAATGGGGGATTTTTGTCCTAAGCCTGGGTTATGGTAAAACATTGATTTGAATGGGCAAACGGAGTCTGATTTTAACTTTATATGTATGGACTCATATTGAGATAGGATTCCAAAAATGTAACGTTTGTAATTTTTTGAGAAGCGTATCAAAAGTAGAATTTTGACAACTTTGTGGGTTTTGGTATAAATTGAGTTATTTCGATTGGGTTATGTCTAATTAACCTATATTGATGTATTCTCATTGATTTTGAGCAGATTTGGCATTCAAGGATTGATTTGTGAGGTAAGCGCAAAGTGAGCTAGGACTTCTACTGGTTCGAGGTGAGTGGTGGTAGAAAATGATGTACTGAGGGTTTAAATCCCCGTACTTGCACTATACACTACTATTCTGAGATAAAACATGCGCCATCTAATGAGCGTGGTGGCATTGTGATTGGGGATTTGGACTTGGTCCTTTCCGATTGATAGTCTTACTGTGTATTATGACTGAGATTGAGCTTATAACTGTGTAATTAGGCTAGTCGCCATGTTTGGGGCCTTGTGCCGATCTGTAGAGTATTAGGAAAGCCCGTAGAGCTAGGTGGCCCTTATATTATGCGAGATACACATACTCAGCCGTAATTATAGTTGTATAGCATATCATGAGCCAGTACTAGATGTGTACTTTGAGAGAGACTACCTAGGGTAGGATTCCCTGTTCTAGCTGAGTAGGCCTGAGAGGCCAAGTCTATATTGACTGAGATAGGGTCGATGACCCACTATGAGATATTATATATATCTATATTGGATCGGGATGCACGATGCAGCACTATATGTATTGGATCAGACTGCACGCCGCAGTAATATACATGTGGACCGGACTGCACGTCGCAGTGCTATTGCGCTTGGGCTGTAGGAGCCCCTTCGAAAGTCTGCACACATTCCTAGTGAGTGTTGCTATATATTGTTGGATAGGGCTGGACGCCTATATATATATATATATATATATATATATATATATATATATATATATATATATATATATATATATATATATATATATATATATATATATATTGGATCGGAACTGCACGCCGCAGTGATATATGTGTGAATCGGACTGCACATTGCAGTATCATAGCTCTTGGGCCGAGGAAGCCCCTACGAAGTCTGTATACACCCAGTGAGCATCGTCAACGTTAAATGGAGCGGGCTGCACGTTGCAGCGTTATATATATTGGAGCGGGCTACACGCCGCAGCGTTATGTATATTGGAGCGGGCTGCATGCCGCAGCGTTATGTATATTGGAGCGGGCTGCACGCCGCAACATTATAGATATATATCTACATATATATTAGATCAGCTACATGTTGCAGTATGAGTGAGGACTAGGTCAGTGTGGGACCGTTGTGAGACAGATGTGGACCGGAAATGGGATTATTCATTGTAGAGATGACTTACCTGTGAGGTTACCCTTAGAACTGTTTAGTGATAGTATAGGTATTCTTATTTTCAGTTGTTTTTTATTATTATTACTCACCGAGTTGAAATATACTCACCCCACTCCCCCGCACTTTTTGTGCAGATTCACAGGTTCAGGAGGGCAGTTGAGCTATCACAACTGCTTCATTATTACTATTATGAGGAGACTTCGAGGTAGCTGCCGACGTCCGCATGACCTGATCTCTCCCTCTCTATCATTTTGTATTTTACTATTCTGCCTAGACATGGATTGTATAGGATATTTTCCATATGTAGAGTCTCAGACTTGTGACACCGAGATCATTGGGGTTGTATTTGTGTATTTCGTTTCCACACTTCTTGTTTTGTTATGAAAACAAGCTAATTACGCTGATTCATCAGTACTATTTAATAACTGGCTGGTAAAATGGATAATATGGTCGGGCTTTCCTAGCAATGTGTTGGGCACCATCACGACTGGGGTTTGGGTCGCGAAAATTATTGTCACAGAAGGTGCCAAAGAACTATTATTGGTGAAGGAGTTTATTAATGATCTTGGCTTTGAGCAGCCAAGGTACATTTTATTTTGTGATAATCAAAGTACTATCTATCTCACCAAGCACTCCATTTTTAATTTTAAGACCAAACATATAAATATAAACTATCATTGGATGAAAATGGCCATGGAAGAGAAATTTGAGGTTGAGAACATACACACTGATGAAAATCCTTCAGATATACTGACAAATGCAGTGGCTGCAGATAAGCATGAATTTTATAGAAAATTGGCATGCATGAAGCCTGTCAATAGTTCCTCTATATAAAGACACATTTGGCCTCTTGGATAGAGGGTGAGTTTGTTGGCACATGCCCATGTTTTCCCGCCAAAGGTCCAATGGCCTAATCCTATTGTCTTTTGGTTTCCAATCCTATTTGGAATTGGGTTTGTTATATTTCAATATTGAGTGGGTTTTGGCTTTAAGTGAAAGCACCACTCATGATCTATAAATAGGATAACCTTAGAGTATTATTCTATGCTCATTGATATAAGTCTTTGAAAGACTTAAGCACATAAGAGTGGCTTTTGAGAGAGTTTTTGTCACGACCCGAATTTTCCACCCTCGGGAGTCTGATGGCGCCTACTAATAAGAGCTAGGCAAGCCAAGTTAATTTACTTCTTTTAGCAATTATCGATCATTTACTAACAATAATGCATAATATGATAAAGCAAAAGTCTCCATATATAATTAACTAGAAGAAATGCGGAAGTTTAACAAAATCCTCTACCCAAGAAGTGGAGTCACAAACTCACGAATGTCTAGGGAATGATAATACAATGTCTAAGTAAAAACACAATTCTGTTTGTTCTGGTATAAAGGATAACAAACTAAAGTAGAGACAAAAGAGACTATAACGGGATCTCTGGACTGAAGTCATCTCCCAAAACTCCTACTGTAGTGTAAAAGCTGCTCCAGCTTCGAAATCTGTGCAAAAAGATGCACAGAGTGTAGCATCAGCATAACCGACCCTATGTGCTAGTAAGTGCCTAGCCTAACCCTGTCGAAGTAGTGACGAGGCTAGACCGGACTACCAAACAAACCTATGCAGTTCAATATATATATTTGCAATAGAAAACAATACAGAAATTAACCAGTCAAGAGGGAGGGGAGAATGTTGTAGGGGGCTATAACATTTTAGAATACAAAATAAATAAATAAGGAATGAAATGGTACAACTATAATGTCAACGAGAGTAGGAAAACAACAGTTGTACGGCACCATCCTTCGTGCTTTTAATATCATTCTCACCAAAACAATCATATAAAGTGCATGGCATCGACCTTCGTGCTTTCCTTCACATAAACACTCATAACATGGCAAAATGTTACTTCATGCATTAATAATCAAAACATAGCATGGAATGTCTTCATGCAATAATAATCAAAACATGGCAAAGAATGTTCCTTCGTGCATTGTTAATCAAAACATGGCACAGAATGTTCCTTCGTGCATTAATAATCAAAACATGGCACGGAATGTTCCTTCGTGCATTAATATATCCTCAACACAAATCGTGCACGACATCAACCTCCGTGCTTTATCACTCTTCCTTACTCAAGAAACAATCACAACCAATGGGGTGAGGGGTTAGACAAACAGTAATAGAAGTTCTGGCAAGGGAAACACAAGTAAACAGTTAGGCAAGGGAACAACAACAATAACTTTCACATCCTGACAAGGGAGATAATCACTATACGAATACATCCCGACAAGGGAATAATCACATTTCTTTCTCTTTCTTACTCAATAATTACTTTATCATTCGAGCCGACACTCCAAATATTTCACAAATCATAGTTCTTTCTCATACTCTTCACATTATATAAAAATTATTAATTACACAAGGAAGAGTTACAACAAAATTAGAATAAGCACAAATAAGGACTCACGGTCATGCTAGACATTAGTGCATAGATACTCATCACCATGCCTACACACCGTACTCGACAATTAGAAATTAGCAAACAATACTCTAATCATATTACCTCAAGCCAAAGTTAGATCAAATACTTACCTCAAGTCTTATAGCTAAATCAATCCACAACAACCGCTTTCCATCTCGAATTTGACTCCAACTCAATCAAATCAATGAAATAGAGACTTCAAAATATGAATAATAGCTTAACAAATCAAACCCAATGCATAAAAATAGATTTCTAAGCTTTCTTTCAAAAATTTCAAAATTGCCCTCGGGCCCGCTTGGTCAAGAGATGAGGTTCTAACCAATTCCATATCATCCATTCCCCCAGGAGCCCGGATATATAATTTGTTTTCAAATCCGACCCAGAACGAGGTCTAAATCAAAGAAAATTGAAAAGCTCGAACTCTACCCATTTCCCCTAATTTCAACCTAGATTACATGATTTGAGCTTAGGAATTTGATAATTAATGATGGAAAATAAAGAAACAAGTAGGAATTTACTAACCTAAGTGGTCTTGAAGAATGGGTGCTTTAATGGACTCCTAAGTGCTTGAGGAAGAAGAGAGCTCGTGTGTTTTTGAATGAGACCCGTAGCTACTATTTATGAAAACTTAAGAAAAATCACTAGGCAAGTTGTCTTTCGCATTCGTGGGAACAATGTCACATTCGCGAAGGGTAACTGGGCAAGGAATCATATTCGTGATCAGAATGATGCAAACGTGAAGAAGAAAGCTGGGGGGTCCAAGACTTGGTCTATACGAACGCATGGACACCTACGTGAACGCAATGAAGGGAGCCCTATGAACTACGTGAATGCGGGATATAAGTGCGAACACAATGTGTAAAATGAAGGCTAAACCTTCTGAGTCAAAATACTCTACGCGAATGCGAGGAGGTGATGTGAACGCGTTGAAGGATGAAGCTGAAGTTTTGCAAACGCGAGAGGCATAGCGCTAACGCAAAGAAGAAAATCATTGTGCACCTATTGTAGATTTTTTGCAATCTTCTTAAGTCCAAAACTACCCCTAAACACCTCCGAAAACACTGCCGAGCCCTCGAGGCTCCTAACCAATCACACATACTAACTCACAACATCCTACGAACTTAACTGTGCGATTAAATCACCAAAATAACATAAAAACGAGGAATCAAACCTCAAAATCATCATTTTTTCATCAAACTCCATAAACTTTTATTTTTAGATATTAAGGTTCGAAACACGTCAAATGACGTCCGATTTCAGCCAAATTTCATAGGAAGCGCTTAAACCACATATAAGACATGTACCAGGCACCGAAACCAAAACACGGGCCTGGTACCAACACGTCATAATCCATTTTCACTTCAAATTTCTTTAAAATTTTCAAAAAAACAATTTCTTTTAAAAATTTATTTCTCGGGCTCGGGACCTCGGATTTTGATTCCGGGCATACACCTGAGTCCCATATATTTCTATAGACACTTCGGGACCGTCAAATTATGGGTCCGAGTCTGTTTACCCAAAATGTTGACTAAAGTCAACTTTAATCATATTAATATCAAAATTCATTAATTATTACATAGAATTCATATTTAAGCTTTCCGGCTACGGCTCGGACTTTTCACTCAAATTGAGGCGACTAAGAGTGAGGTTTTCAAGGCCTCGAAAGTGCAAAAAAGAGAGAAAATAGGGATGACTCTTTAGGTAATCACATTCTCCACCTCTAAAACAATCGTTTGTCCTCGAACAGACAAAAGAAAGAAGTACCTGAGTCGGGAAAAAGATGAGGATAACGGCTCCGCATATCAAACTCGGACTCCCAGGTCAGGCTGACCTTTCCACTGGACATGCACTAAAGGAAAACTATTCGACCTCAATAAACTTGCTAGTCTAAAATATCTACTGGCTCCTCCTCATAAAACGGATCCTTGTCCAATTGTCCACTGGTGAAATCTATCATGTGGGATGGATCTTCATGATACCTCCAAAGCATAGACACATGAAACACTGGATGTATGGCTAACAAGATAGGAGGAAAGGCAAGTCTATAATCCACC
Organism: Nicotiana noctiflora; assembly: GCA_032618575.1. Taxonomy (NCBI): domain Eukaryota; kingdom Viridiplantae; phylum Streptophyta; class Magnoliopsida; order Solanales; family Solanaceae; genus Nicotiana; species Nicotiana noctiflora. The sequence goes on from JASVEL010012967.1 coordinate 383,053, forward strand.
TCTCCCACATGATCGAGAATCTCAAACGGACCAATGAACCGAGGGCTAAGCTAGCCTTTCTTCCCAAATCTCATCACGCCCTTAATAGGAGACACTCAGAGCAATACCTGATCACAAACCATGAAAGCTATATCCCAATCCTTACGATCTGCATAACTCTTTTGACGTGGCTGAGCCGAACGAAGCTGTCCTGAATGATCTTGACCTTATCCAAGGCCTCCTGAACTAAATCTGTCTCAATAACCGAGCCTTTCCCGGCTCAAACCATCCGACCGGAGGCCGACATCGCCTACCATACAATGCCTTATATGGGGCAATCTGAATGTTAGACTGGTAGTTGTTGTTGTAGGCGAGCTCTGCTAAAGTCAAGAACTGATCCCACGAACCTCCAAAGTCGAAAACACAAGCCTGAAGCATATCCTCAAAAATCCGAATAGCATGCTCGGACTGACCGTCTGTCTAAGAATGAAATGTTGTGCTCAACTAAACCCGCGTGCCCAACTCTCACTGAACTGCACCCAAAAATGCGAGGCAAATTGCGTACCCGGTCCGAAATGATAGATACTAGCACACCATGATGGCGAACAATCTCCCGGATATAAATCTCAGCTAACCTCACGAATGAATAGGAGACTGCCATAGGAATGAAATATGCTGACTTGGTCAGCCTATCAACAATAACCCATATCACATCGAACTTATTCAAAGTCAACGAAAGCCCGGGAAGGAAATCTATGGTAATCCTCTCCCACTTCTACTCAGGAAGCTCAATCCTATGAAACAAATCACCAGGCCTCTGATGCTCATACTTAACCTGCTGAAAGTTCAAACATAGAGCCACATATACAACAATATCTTTCTTCATCCTGCGCCACCAATAGTGCTACCTCAGATCCTGATACATCTTCGCGGTGCCTGGGTGAATAGACTACCGAGAACTATGGGCCTCCGTTAAGATCAACTCTCGAATCCCATCGATATTGGGCACAAAAACTCACCCCTATAATCTCAAAACACCATCGCTATCTAAGGTCACCTTTTTGGCACCTCTATGCTTCACCGTGTCTCTTAGGACACACAAATGGGGATCATCAAACTACCGATCAAGAATACGCTTCAATAGTAAAGAACGAGCAACCGTGCAAGCTAACACCCTGCTAGTCTCAGAATATCCAACCTCACAAATCGATTGGCCAAGTCCTTAATATACAAAGCAAGTGGTCTCTGGCTGACCGGAATAAAAGCAAGACTACCCATGCTGTTGAACTTCCTACTCAATGCATCGGCCACCAGATTGGTCTTTCTCGGGTAATACAAAATAGTAACATCATATCTTTCAATAACTCTAACCACCTCCTATGCCTTAAATTCAACTCCTTCTGCTTAAACAAGTACTGAAGACTCTTATGATCAGTTAAACCTCACACGTCATACCATATAGATAATGCCTCCAAATCCTCAAAGCATGAACAATGACTGCCAACTCTAGATCATGAATCAGATAATTCTTCTCGTGGATCTTCAACTAAATCGAAGAATAGGAAATGACTCTACCATCCTGCATCAATACTGCACCAAGCCCAATACAGGAAGCATTACAATAGACTCAGAGGTGGTGCTCGTGCTCTTCCTAGCTGCAGGAGTATATCTGAATATCATTAATGAAAACTATCACAAACAATTCCAAATAAGGTCTGAACACTCGGTCCATCAACTCCATGAATATTGCTGGGGAATTGGTCAACCCAAATGACATGACCAAGAACTCATAATGCCCATACCGAGTGTGGAATGTTGTCATAGGGACATCAGATACCCTATTCCTCAACTGGTGGTAGCCAGATCTCAAGTCTATCTTTGAAAACACCTTCGCACCCTGAAGCTGATCAAACAAATCGTCAATCCACGGCAGTGGATACTTGTTCTTTATAGTTAATTTTTTTAATTATCGGTAATCAATGCACATCCTCATCGAACCATCCTTTTTTTTCACAAATAACACTAGCGCACCCCAAGGTGAAATGCTGGGTCTAATCAATCACTTCTCAAGAAAATCCTGCAACTGATCTTTTAACTTTTTCAACTCTGACGGGGCCATGCGATACGATAGAATGGAAATAGGCGGAGTGCCCAGAGCCAGATCAATACAAAAATCAATATCCTTGTCCGGCGACATACCAGGCAAGTCTGAAGGGAAAACCTAGAAGAACTCTCAAACAATAGGAATAGAATCAATAGAAGAGACTTCTGCGCTGGAATCGCGAACATAAGCCAGATAAGCTTAACACCCCTTATCGACCATGCATTGAGCCTTCACATATAAAATAAATCTATGGGTGGTATGCCCTGGAGTCTCTCTCCACTCTAAATGGGGAAAACTTGGCAAAGCGAAGGTCACAATCTTGGCGTGACAATCCAAGATAGCATGATACAGGGACAACCAATCCATCCCTAATATAATGTCGAAATCCACCATGTCTAAGAGCAATAAATCAACACGGGTCTCAAGACCCTCAAACACTACCAACCAGGAACGATGCACTTGGTTGACCACTATATAATCGCCCACCGATGAAGATACATAAATAGGAATACCCAAAGCATCACTAGGAATGACCAAGTATGGTGCAAAATAGGATGACATATACGAATACATAGACCCAGGGTCAAATAGCACTGAAGCATCCCTATCACAGACCAGAATAGTACGTGTAATAACTACATATGAAGACTCAGCCTCTGGCCTAGCTGTAAGAGCATAACACTAAGGCTGGGCCCTACCTCCCTGAACTATATCTCAAGAACAGTCAGCTGCCGGCTAGCCTCTACCTCTGATGGTCCAAGCTCCACCTCTATGATCTCAACCTCTACCTCTATGACCTCTACCTCCGCCTCTAGCTGGCTGGGCAGCTTGTGGATCACCTGGTGCCTAAATCATGGGGTGAGGACCCTACTTCTAGGAACTACCCGAAGCTCGAGGGAAAAATCTAACAATGTGACTCAGGTCACCATAATCGTAACAAGCCCTCGGTTGCTGAGACTGCTGACCCAGTTGACCTAAATGTCCACCCTCAAAAACTATAAAGTAGTGGGTCACTCATGGGTGCTGATGGGGAACTTTAAAGATGATACTCAGAATAATGTGGCCGAGAACCACGTCCATCTGAAGTACCATGAGAAACCTGAAGAGCTGACTGAAAGGGCCTCGGAGGATGGCCACCTCTATGATCTCTATCTCTACCTCTATGACCTCTACCTCCGCCTCTAGCTGGCTGGGCAGCTTGTAGATCACCTGGTGCCTGAATCATGGGGTGAGGACCCTACTGCTAGGAACTACCCGAAGCTCGAGGGAAAAATCTGACAATGTGACTCAGGTCACCACAATCGTAACAAGCCCTTGGCTGCTGAGACTACTGACCTTGTTGGCCTAAATGTCCACCCCGAAAACTCTAAAGTGGTGGGGCACTCATGGGTGCGGATGGGGAACTTTAAAGTTGCTACTCAGAACAATGAGACTAAGAACCACGTCCATCTGAAGTACCATGAGAAACCTGAATAGCTGAGTGAAAGGGCCTTGGAGGATGGCCTCTACCATAAGAATCTCTATCTCCAGACGAGGAACCACTAAACCTACCTGTATGATGGGGCCTATTATTTGAACCATGACCACCTCCACATGCAAGAGCCATCTCTACTTTACAGGCCGCATTGGCCGCCTCCTGAAAGGAAATCTCACTCCTGGATCCCATAGCCATCTGGAGACGAATCAGCTAAATCAATCCATCAATAAACCTCTGCACCCTCTCTCTCTCTCTATGGGGAGTATAATAGTAGCATGTCATGCTAGATCAATGAACCGGGTCTTATATTGAGTGACTGTTATAGAGACCTACTAGAGGCGCTCGAACTGCCTGTGAAGAGCCTCTCACTGAGTAACTGCAAGAAACTTCTCTAAAAATAACTCTGCACACTGGTCCCAAGTCAGAGATGACGACTTTACTGGCCTGGCTAAACAATAGTCCCTCCACCAAGTTTTGTCGGATCTAGATAGACGAAAGGTAGCGAAGTCGACCTTATTGGACTCCACAGTACCCATAGTCCAAGAACCTCATGGCAGTTATACTGGGGTCCTCTGAAGAAGCACTGATGAATATGGTGGTGAAGAGCTTGGTGAACCTATCCAACCTCCACAAAGCATCTGCGGACATAGCCACTCCGTCACCGGTCTGAGTCACAATGCCCGGGTGAACTGCACAGTTGGCTGAACCATAGAACCTGAGTCTGGGGAGCTACCTGCTCCGAAGTATGTGTAGTAGGCGTCTGAACTCCTCCTCTATCCTGAGAAGTGGCTGGTGCTAGTGGAAGCAAACCCGCTCGAGAGACGCTCTCCATAAAGCCTACCAATCGGACCAAAGCGTCCTGAAGAACTGGGGTAGCAATAAATCCCTCTGGGACCTGAGCTGGGTCTACCGGAGTTGTTGGGGCTGGAACCTCCTCGTCATAATCAACATGAGGCTCCACCTCTGGGTTGTTTCTCGGGGCTGAGCTCTACCCCCCTCACCCTCTGCCCCTCGTAATAGCTGTTGCTAGGGGCTCGAGCTGCTGCACGGTAGAAGAGGAAGCATGTGTTCTTGTTATCTGCAAAAAACTAAGTAGAAAGACAATCAGTATTGAGAAAATAGAATCGCACGACAAGAAAGAACAAAAAAGAAATTTTCCTAACTCTGTAGCCTTTGGGGATAAATACAGATGTCTATGTACCGATCCATCAAACTCTACTAAGTTTTTATGTGAGTTGTGAGACCTATGTAAACTAGTGCTCTGAAACCAACTTGTCACGACCCGAATTTCCCACCCTCAGGAGTCATGATGGTGCCTACTAATAGGAGCTAGGCAAGCCAAGTTAATTTACTTATTTTAGAAATTATCAATCATTTAATAACAAAAATTCATAATATGATAAAGCGGAAGTCTCAATATATAATTAACTAGAAGAAATGCGGAATTTTAACAAAATCCTCTACCTAAGAGCTGGAGTCACAAACTCACGAACGTCTAGAGAATGCTAAATACAATGTCTAAATAAAAACACAATTTTGTTTGATCCGGTACAAAAGATAACAAACTAAAGTAGAGATAGAAGAGACTCCAGGCCATTTTGATGCCAGCAAGGCTACCTCGGGGATCTCTAGATTGATGTCAGCTCCAAAAACTCCTATTACTGTGCAAAAACGGCTCCAGCTCCGAAATCTATGCAAAAAGATGCATAGAGTGTAGCATTAGCACAACCGACCCCATATGTTGGTAAGTGCCTGGCCTAACCCCGGTGAAGTAGTAATGAGGCTAGACCGAACTACCAAAAAACATGTGCAGTTCAATACATATATTTTCAGTAGAAAAGAACATAGAAATTAACTAGTCAGGAGGGAAGGGAGCATGTTGTAGGGGTCGTAACGGTTTATAATACAAAATAAATAAATAAGGAAAGAAATGGTACAACTACAATGTCAACAAGAGTAGGAAAATAACAGTTGTACGGAACCGTCCTTCGTGATTTTACTCACATTCTAACCAAAACAATCATATAAAGTGCACGGCATCGACCTTCGTGCTTTCCTTCACATAAACACTCATAACATGGTACGAAATGTTCCTTCGTGCATTAATAATTAAAACATGGCATGGAATGTTCCTTCGTGCATTAATATGTCCTCAACACAAATCGTGCACGGCATCAACCTTCTTGCTTTATCACTCTTCCTTACCCAAGCAACAATCACAACCAATAGGGCGAGGGGATAGACAACCAGTAATAGAAGTCCCGTCAAGAGAAACACATGTAAACATTAAATCCCGGCAAGGGAATAATAACAATAATTTTTACATCCCGGCAAGGGGGATAATCATAATACGAATACATCCCGGCAAGGGAATAATCATATTTCTTTCTCTTTCTGTAACGACTCGGCCCGTCGTTACGGGAATTACCACCTCGTTACCTTGCAATTACATATATTATGCTTTTAAATCAGTATTAGAATATATTGGGTGAGTTAGGAGTGATTTGGATTGAAAATGAAACAAATAGCATGTTTAAAGAAAGCTTGAATATAAGAAGTCAACCAAGAGTTGACTATTGAGTTAAAGTGCTCGGAACTGGATTCTGATGATTCGACTAGTTCCGGGGGATCATTTATGACTTAGGAGAGCAATCGGAATTGAATTCGGAGGTCCGGTGTAGTTTTAGGCTTGAATTGGCGAAGGGTGATTTTTGGCGAAAACCGGATGGTAGGTGATATTTTGATCCGGGGTCGGAATGGAATTCCGACAATTTCTGTAGCTTCGTTATGTGATTTTGGATATGTCCGCAAATTTTCAGGTCATTCGGACATCGTTTGATCGGGTTTTGGATTGAATGTTAGTTTTGAAAGTTTTGAAGAAACTTAGGCTTGAATTCGTGAATAAATGGAGATTTTGATGTTTAGTATGGTGTTTTTATGATTGGAACAAGTCCGTATCATGTTTTGGAGTGCGTTGGTAGTTTTCGTTGAGGTTCCGGGGGCCTCGGGATGATTTCGGACCATCAACCGGGCATTTGGACTTGGCAAAAATCTGCAGAAAAACTGCAGGTTCTGCCCAAGCCCTTAAGCCTTCGCGTTCGCGTGACAAGTGTCGCGTTCGCGAAGGCCAAGCCTTTCAGTGAATCGCGTTCGCGGGAAGGGGAGACGCGTTCGCGTAGGCCAGGGGTGTTGAGCATCGCGAACGCGTTGCTTGGGTCGCGTTCGCGTAGGGTCGTGGGTGTTGTGCTTCACGTTCGCGGGAGGTGTATCGCGAACGCGTAGAAGAAATCTGGGCGGCTGGGAGCTTGAACATCGCGAACGCGTGGGCGGCGTCGCGTTCGCGAAGGGTAACTGGAGTTGAGCATCGCGAACGCGTGGTAAGCGTCGCGATCGCGAAGAGTAAGGAGGAGCAGTTCTTCGCGAACGCGTGGGAGCTCACGTGAACGCGAAGAACAAAAGTCTCTGGCAGTGAATAAAATCCAAAACAGAGAGCTTACGGGTTTACACCCCCAAAACTCAATTTTGAGCCTTAGAGAGAAGAAAACTCGAGGAAATCACTGAGAAGTCATCGGGTATTCGTCGGAGGTAAGATTCTTGACTCAAAAACATCATTTTATGGTAGTATTAACATCAATCTTAATGAAATTGGGTTGAAATCTTGAAGAAATGTGACCCAAATATTGAAAACGGGATTTTTGGATTTGGAAGGCCATTTGAACTCCGATTTCGATAAATTTTATATGCACGGACTCGTGGCGCGATAAGGATCGCGTTGGTACTAATTTCGGAATTTTCTGAGCAGTGGGGCCCGGGGTCGGGTTTTACCAACTTAGTGTATTTATGCGAATTTCATGTAAATTGAAATGGGTTATGATTATTTGACCCGTATTTGATATAATTATTGTTATTTGACTAGATTCTACACACGAGGCAACGAAATTCAAAGGAAAAGGCATCGCGGACGAGTCTACGACCGGCTAGAGGTGAGTAGTTTGTGTATATAGTAGCCCTGAGGGTTCGAAACCCCGACTTAGCACATTGTGACGCTAATAGGGCGTGGCTCGCACACCGTGGCAGGTGCGGGATTGATTGTGATTGGGGATTGAGACTTGGTCCATCCCGGAAATGAATAATATGTTGTTAGTGTTGGAAATACACTGTATTTGATATATTTGTGGGCTGTAAGCCTTGTTTGGGGCCTTGTGCCGATCCTGTAGCGTCCTTAGAGGACAATATTTATGTGATAGCTATAATTGCTTAAATCACTGATCTTAGTCCTAGAAATTTAAATCACACTTTTGAAATGCTAAGTCACCGGCTTTTACAAATTTAATAAAGTTAAAGTATTTTTCATAAATTATGAATTGGGAACTAGAATTAAGGAAAATGAATTGTTTTGTGACTTAATTGCTTATTGTGGACTGAGCATGGGATCGGGCTGCACGCCGCAATGGTTGATATGTGGATCGGGCTGCACGCCGCAGCAGTATTGCGCTTGGGCTGTAGGAGCCCCTCCGGAGTCTGTACACACCCCTAGTGAGCGCCGTCGACGTTAAATTGGATCGGGCTACACGTCGTAGCAGTTATGTGCATTGCATTGCATCTGTATTTGTTGGATTACTCTGTGGTAGCTGTATTGTATTATTCTTGCTAGTTCGTAGGAGATTCGGACTGTAGTGTAGCTTCATATTGTGGTATTTTGTGGATTTCTTACTGTCAGCTACATGTATATATATTTGTTACTCACTGAGTACTTAGTACTCACCCCTACTCCCTGCACCTTTTGTGTGCAGACTCAGGTACACAGGAGCAGTAGACGGGCATCTCCAGCGTTTGCAGTGTCACATCGAGTTGCTGAGGTAGCTGCCTACGTTCGCAGAACCTAGCTTCTCCTCTCATTCCAGTTGTTATTTTATATTTTGTATTCGGACTTGAGTACTTCTATATCGTACTCTCTATTTCCTGTTGGGTTTTGATAGAGGCTCTAGACTTGTGACTCCGGATCTTTGGGAGTGTCAGTATTTTGTTCTTTATTATTATTACTGTAGTTCTTAAACTCATATATTCTTCTTGGGTTGTCCATTTGGGACTGGTATTTGTCATAATTAAATTGTTGGTCTGGCTGGCCTAGCTTGATTTGTTGGGCGACATCACGACCGGATTTGGGTCGTGACAAGTTGGTATCATAGCTCTAGGTTATTAGGACTCGCGAGTCATGAGCCGGTTTAGTAGGCTTTCGCAGATCGGTACGTAGACGTCCGTATCTATCTTTGAAGGGCTACAGAAACTTTAGGAAAAACCTCATTTTCTTGAATTCATATCGTGCGATTTGTGTTATCATGAAATTAAATCTTTCCATATTCTATTCTCTCGCGGATGGCGAGAACACGAGCTAACGGACGTGGCGGACGACCATCATTGGCACCCGGAGGCCGTGGTCGTGGTAGAGGTAGAGCGGCGGTGCCGGCACTCGCCGACCCGCCGGCCGATCGGACTCGGGGACCGGATTCCGGCGGCGGACGCTCCGGCAACTCGGGTTCAGGCACCGGCAGTGCCCATTGTGATGCCGGGTCTTCGGGAGACCTTGGCTCGGATCTTATCGGTGTGCACGAGGCTTGGCACGGGTAGTTGCTGCCTACTGCTGCGGTATCTTCTTCACGGGCGAGGGGAGGGAATCAGACCCCTGTGGCTCACACACCTGAGCCAGTTCAGCCAGTTGCGCCCGTTGCACCAGCTCCTGCTTATATGGTTCCAGTTATGCCCGACGATGAGCAGCGTCGTTTGGATAGATTTGAGAGGCTACAGCCTCCGACATTCAGCGGTGCTGAGGGCGAGGATGCCCAGGGTTTTCTTGACAGATGTCAGCGCATGCTTCACACCGCGGGTATTCTAGAGTCCAGCGGTGTTTCATTCACCACTTTTCAGTTTACAGATGCAGCATTTCAGTGGCGGGAGGATTTCGAGAGGCGTAGGCCCGCTGGGGCAGCGTCCCTCACTTGGCAACAGTTCTCCGCGGTATTTTTGGAGAAGTACGTGCCTCAGTCTCAGAGAGAGGAGCTGCGACGTCAGTTTCGAATGGTTGAAGCAGGGAGAGATGACGGTTAATCAGTACGAGATGAGATTCACACAGTTGGCCCGTCATGCCATGTGGATGGTTCACAGACAGAGAGAGGATTCAGAGATTTATTGATGGCCATATTTATCCCATCCGCATATTGATGACCAGGGAGAGAGTTTCGACAGTTACCTTTGAGGAGGTGGTTGATGTTGCCCGTCACATTGAGACAGATCGCCGCAGAGAGCGGGAGGAGAGAGAGGCTAAGAGGCCTCGTGGTACTGGCAGTTACAGTGGTGCTCCGTCTAGGGGCCAATTTCAGCATAGCAGAGGTCGCTCTTTCAGGTCTCATCAGTCTGGACGTACAGAGTCCGGTGGGGTTTCATCTGATCGTGGTCGTCAAGGCCAGCAGGGTTATCAGGGTCAGCAGAGCCGTCAGCAGAGTCAGCCTGCACTGAGTGCTCTTCCAGCTCAGAGCTCTGTTCCTGTTTCCTCAGCACAGGATTCATCAGTAGCGAGGGGTCCTCAGCAGCCCCTTCTTCCATCTTCAGGCCGTTGTTTTGAGTGCGGTGATTTGGGCCATATCAGGAGAGAGTGTCCTCAGTGGCTTCGTAAGAGGTCACGGCGGAGGGATCAGCTTTCGTCTTCTACTCCTGTTTCTTCAGCGCCAGCACAGTCAGCTAGGACTGGTGGCCAGGTATCCAGAGGTCGCCCTAGGGGTGAGGATCGTACTGGTGGAGGCCAGGCTCGTTTTTATGCTCTTCCGGATAGGAAGGATGCTAGTGCTTCAGATGCGGTCATTTCAGGTATTATCTCAGTCTGCCACAGGGATGCTTCCGTCTTATTTGATCCCGGATCCACCTATTCTTATGTCTCTACTTATTTTGCACATCATTTGGGTATGACCCGTGGTATTCTTGCTTTGCCCGTACATGTGTCTACCCCAGTGGGGGATACTGTTGTTGTGGATCAGGTATATCGATCCTGTATTATTACTATTAGGGGTCTGGAGACCCGAGTTGATCTATTACTACTGGGCATGGTAGATTTCGATGTTATTCTAGGCATGGATTGACTATCTCCTTATCATGCGATTCTGGACTGTCATGCCAAAACAATCACACTAGCTATTCCGGGTAATCCGAGGATCGAGTGGCGTGGCTTGACTGATTATGTGTCCGACAGGGTGATTTCTTATATAAAGGCTCAACGAATGATTGGTAAGGGTTGTTTATCTTATTTGGCCTTCATTAGAAATGTTGAGGCCGAGACACCCAGTCTTGATTCGGTCCCCATTGTGAGGGAGTTTCCGGATGTATTTCCAGCAGACCTGCCGGGCATGCCGCCTGACAGAGATATTGACTTTGGTATTGACTTGGTGCCGGGCACTCAGCCCATTTCTATTCCTCCCTATCGCATGGCACCAGCAGAGTTAAAAGAATTGAAGGAACAGCTTCAGGAACTCTTAGATAAGGGTTTCATTCGTCCGAGTGTGTCACCTTGGGGTGCACCGGTGTTATTCGTGAAGAAGAAAGATGGCACAATGAGAATGTGCATTGATTACGGGCAGCTGAACAAGGTAACGATGAAGAATAAGTACCCATTACCTCGTATTGAGGACCTATTTGATCAGCTCCAGGGAGCTAGTGTATTTTCTAAGATTGATCTTCGATCGGGCTATCATCAGTTGAAGATCAGCGACTCGGATATTATGAAGACAGCGTTCAGGATGCGATATGGCCACTACGAGTTCCTGGTGATGTCTTTCGGGTTAACTAATGCCCCAGTTGCATTCATGCACTTGATGAATAGTGTATTTCGGCCGTACCTTGATTCTTTTGTGATTGTGTTTATTGATGATATTCTGGTATATTCACGCAGCCAGGAGGAGCATGCACAGCATTTGAGAGTGGCATTGCAGAGGTTGAGAGAAGAGAAGCTTTATGCAAAATTTACTAAGTGTGAGTTCTGGCTTAATACTGTGGGTTTTCTGGGACATATAGTGTCCAGTGATGGTATTCGGGTTGATCCTCAGAAGGTTGAGGTAGTGCAGAATTGGCCCAGACCTTCCTCAGCTACAGAGATTCGGAGTTTTCTTGGCTTGGAAGGCTATTATCGTCGGTTTGTTCAGGATTTCTCATCTATTGCTTCACCGTTGACTAAGCTGACACAGAAGAATGCTCCATTTGTGTGGTCTGATGAATGTGAAGAGAGCTTTCAGAAGCTCAAGGAGGCTTTGACCACGGCTCCAGTACTTGTGTTACCATCGGCCTCAGGGTCATATACGGTGTATTGTGATGCTTCCAGAGTTGGACTCGGTTGTGTGTTGATGCAGGAGGGTAGAGTTATTGCATATGCTTCTCGTCAGCTAAATCCCCACGAGAAGAACTACCCTGTTCATGATTTGGAGTTAGTTGCTATTGTTCATGCCTTGAAGATTTGGAGGCATTACTTATATGGTGTATCTTGTGATGTATATACGGACCACCGCAGCCTTCAGCATTTGTTTAAGCAGAAAGATCTAAATTTGAGGCAGCGGAGATGGCTTGAATTGCTTAAAGACTATGATATTACTATCTTGTACCATCCCGGGAAAGCCAATGTAGTGGCTGATGCATTGAGCCGGAAGGCTATTAGTATGGGCGGTTTGGCGTATATTCCAGTTGGGGAGAGACCCCTAGCAGTTGATGTTCAGGCGTTAGCTAATCAGATGGTAAGGCTGGATATTTCTGAGCCCAGTCGGGTGATGGCTTGTGTAGTAGCTCGTTCTTCTTTATATGATCGTATTCGAGAGCGCCGGTATGATGATCCACACTTACTTGTCCTTAAGGACAGAGTTCAGCATGATGATGCTAGAGATGTCACTATTGATAGTGATGGTGTATTGCGGATGCAGGGCCGGATATGCGTGCCCAATGTTGATGGCCTTCATGAGTTGATATTGGAGGAGGCCCACAGCTCGCGGTATTCTATTCATCCAGGAGCCGCGAAGATGTACCAGGATTTGAAGCAGCATTACCGGTGGAGAAAGATGAAGAAAGATATTGTGAGCCATGTGGCTCGGTGTCTAAACTGTCAGCAGGTCAAGTATGAGCATCAGAGACCTGGTGGTGTATTCCAGCGAATTGATATTCCTGAGTGGAAGTGGGAAAGAATAACTATGGACTTTGTTAGTGGACTCCCTCGGACGGCGAGGAAGTTTGATTCAGTTTGGGTGGTGGTGGATAGGTTGACCAAGTCAGCTCACTTCATCCCAGTGTGTACTACTTATTCCTCAGAGCGGTTGGCAGAGTTATTCATCCGTGAGATCGTGAGATTGCATGGGGTTCCCATTTCTATTATATCGGACAGAGGTACCCAGTTCACATCTCAGTTCTGGAGGACATTTCAGCGAGAGTTGGGTTCACAGGTAGAGTTGAGCACAGCATTTCATCCACAGACGGATGGGCAGTCCGAGCGTACTATTTAGATATTAGAGGACATGTTGCGTGCTTGTGTCATTGATTTTGGTGGTTCATGGGCTGATTATTTGCCTTTGGCGGAGTTTGCTTACAATAATAGCTATCAGTCCAGCATTCAGATGGCACCGTATGAAGCTTTATATGGGAGACGGTGTAGGTCTCCAGTTGGTTGGTTCGAGCCGGCGAGGCTAGGTTGTTAGGGACAGAGTTAGTCCAAGATGCCTTAGACAAGGTAAAGGTGATTCAGGAGAGACTTCGCACAGCTCAGTCGCGTCAGAAGAGTTATGCAGACCGAAAGGTCCGAGATGTGTCTTATTCAGTAGGTGAGAAGGTGTTGTTGAAAGTTTCGCCTATGAAGGGTGTTATGAGGTTTGGAAAGAAAGGAAAGTTGAGCCCAAGGTTTATTGGACCTTTTGAGGTGCTTAGGAAAGTTGGGGAGGTGGCTTATATGCTTGCTTGCCACCCAGTTTGTCGGGAGTTCACCCGGTGTTCCATGTATCTATGCTCCGGAAGTATGTCGGAGACCCGTCTCATGTGTTGGACTTCGGCACGATACAGCTAGATGAGGATTTGACTTATGATGTGGAACCAGTAGCCATTTTGGGTCGACAGGTTCGTAAAGCTGAGATCTAAGGACATAGCTTCAGTTAAAGTGCAGTGGAGAGGTCGTCCCGTGGAGGAAGCAACTTGGGAGACCGAGCAGGAGATGCAGAGCATATATCCTTACTTGTTTGATGCTCCAGGTACATTTCTTAACCCGCTCGCGGACGAGCGTTTGTTTAAGTTGGGGAGAATGTAACGACCTAGCCCGTCGTTACGGGAATTACCACCTCGTTACCTTGCAATTACATATATTATGCTTTTAAATCGGTATTAGAATATATTGGGTGAGTTAGGAGTGATTTGGATTGAAAATGAAACAAATAGCATGTTTAAAGAAAGCTTGAATATGAGAAGTCAACCAAGAGTTGACTATTGAGTTAGAGTGCTCGGAACCGGATTCTGATGATTCGACTAGTTCCGGGGGATCATTTATGACTTAGGAGAGCAATCGGAATTGAATTCGGAGGTCCGGTGTTGTTTTAGGCTTGAATTGGCGAAGGGTGATTTTTGGCGAAAAACGGATGGTAGGTGATATTTTGATCCGGGGTCGGAATGGAATTCCGACAATTTCTGTAGCTTCGTTATGTGATTTTGGATATGTCCGCAAATTTTCAGGTCATTCGGACATCGTTTGATCGGGTTTTGGATTGAATGTTAGTTTTGAAAGTTTTGAAGAAACTTAGGCTTGAATTCGTGAATAAATGGAGATTTTGATGTTTAGTATGGTGTTTTTATGATTGGAACAAGTCCGTATCATGTTTTGGAGTGCGTTGGTAGTTTTTGTTGAGGTCCCGGGGGCCTCGGGATGATTTCGGACCATCAACCGGGCATTTGGACTTGGCAAAAATCTGCAGAAAAACTGCAGGTTCTGCCCAGGCCCTTAAGCCTTCGCGTTCGCGTGACAAGTGTCGCGTTCGCGAAGGCCAAGCCTTTTAGTGCATCGCGTTTGCGGGAGGGGGAGACGCGTTCGCGTAGGCCGGGGGTGTTGAGCATCGCGAACGCGTTGCTTGGGTCGCGTTCGCGTAGGGTCGTGGGAGTTGTGCTTCGCGGTCGCGGGAGGTGTATCGCGAACGCGTAGAAGAAATCTGGGCGGCTGGGAGCTTGAACATCGCGAACGCGTGGGAGGCGTCCCGTTCGCGAAGGGTAACTGAAATTGAGCATCACGAACGCGTGGTAAGCGTCGCGATCGCGAAGAGTAAGGAGGAGCTGTTCTTCGCGAAAGCGTGAGAGCTCACGCGAACGCGAAGAACAAAAGTCTCTGGCAGTGAATTAAATTGCAGAACAGAGAGCTTACGGGTTTACACCCCCAAAACTCAATTTTGAGCCCTAGAGAGAAGAAAACTCGAGGAAATCACTGAGAAGTCATCGGGTATTCGTCGAAGGTAAGATTCTTGACTCAAAAACATCATTTTATGGTAGTATTAACATCAATCTTCATGAAATTGGGTTGAAATCTTGAAGAAATGTTACCCAAATATTGAAAACGGGATTTTTGGATTTGGAAGGCGATTTGAACTCCGATTTCGATAAATTTTATATGCACGGACTCGTGGCGAGATAAGGATCGCGTTGGTACTAATTTCGGAATTTTCCGAGCAGTGGGGCCCGGGGTCGGGTTTTACCAACTTAGTGTATTTATGCGAATTTCATGTAAATTGAAATGGGTTATGATTATTTGACCCGTACTTGATATAATTATTGTTATTTGACTAGATTCTACACACGAGGCAACGAAATTCAAAGGAAAAGGCATCGCGGACGAGTCTACGACCGGCTAGAGGTGAGTAGTTTGTGTATATAGTAGCCCTGAGGGTTCGAAACCCCGGCTTAGCACATTGTGACGCTAATAGGGCATGGCTCGCACACCGTGGCAGGTGCGGGATTGATTGTGATTGGGGATTGAGACTTGGTCCATCCCGGAAATGAATAATATGTTGTTAGTGTTGGAAATACACTGTATTTGCTATATTTGTAGGTTGTAAGCCATGTTTGGGGACTTGTGCCGATCTGTAGCGTCCTTAGAGGACAATATTTATGTGATAGCTATAATTGCTTAAATCACTGATCTCGGTCCTAGAAATTTAAATCACACTTTTGAAATGCTAAGTCACCGGCTTTTACAAATTTAATAAAGTTAAAGTATTTTTCATAAATTATGAATTGAGAACTGGAATTAAGGAAAATGAATTGTTTTGTGACTTATTTGCTTATTGTGGACTGAGCATGGGATCGGGCTGCACGCCGCAGTGGTTGATATGAGGATCGGGCTGCACGCCGCAGCAGTATTGCGCTTGGGCTGTAGGAGCCCCTCCGAAGTCTGTACACACCCCCAGTGAGCGCCGTCGACGTTAAATTGGATCGGGCTACACGTCGTAGCGGTTATGTGCATTGCATTGCATATGTATTTGTTGAATTACTCTGTGGTAGCTGTATTGTATTGTTGTTGCTAGTTCGTAGGAGATTCAAACTGTAGTTTAGCTTCATTATGTGGTAATCTGTGGATTTCTTACTATCAGCTACTTATATATATTTGTTACTCACTGAGTACTTAGTACTCACCTCTACTCCCTGCACCTTTTGTGTGCAGACTCGGGTACTCAGGAGCAGTAGACAGGCAATTCCAGCGGTTGCAGTGTCATATCGGGTTGCTGAGGTAGCTGCCTACGTTCGCAGAACCTAGCTTCTCCTCTCATTTCCAGTTGTTATTTTGTATTCTGTATTCAGACTTGAGTACTTCTATATCGTACTCTCTATTTCCTGTTGGGTTTTGATAGAGGCTCTAGACTTGTGACTCCGGATCTTTGGGAGTGTGAGTATTTTGTTCTTTATTATTATTATTGTAGTTCTTAAACTCATATATTCTTCTTGGGTTGTCCATTTGGGACTGGTATTTGTCATAATTAAATTGTTGGTCTGGCTGGCCTAGCTTGATTTGTTGGGCGCCATCACGACCGGATTTGGGTCGTGACACTTTCTTTCACTTCTTACTCAATAATTACTTTATCATTCGAGCTAGCGCTTCAAAGAGTTCACAAATCATAGTTCTTTCTCATACTCTTCACATTATATAGAAATTATCGATTACACAAGGAAGAGTCACCACAAAATTAGAATAAGCACAAATAAGGACTTATGGTCATGCTAGACTCCAGTGTATAGATACTCGTCACCATGCCTATACAACGTACTCGACAATTAGCAATTATCAAATGATACTCTAATCCTATTCCCTCAAGCCAAAGTTAGATCAAAACTTACCTCAACTCCTACGGCTAAATCAATCCACAACGACCGCTTTGCCTCTCGAATTCGGCTTTAACTCAATCAAATCTATGAAACAACGACTTTATAATATCAATAATACCTAACCAAATCAAACCCAATGCCTCAATATAAATTTCTAAGCTTTCTTCCCAAAATTCTAAAATTGTCCCCGATCCCGCTTGGTCAAAACATGAGGTTCGAACCAATTCCATATCACCTATTACCCCACGATCTCGAATATACAATTTGTTTTCAAATTCGACCCTAGAACGATATCTAAACCAAAGAAAATTCAAAAGCCCTAACTCTACCCATTTCCTTCAATTTCAACCTAGATTACATGACTTGAGCTTAGGAATTTGATAATTAATGATGGAAAATGAAAAAAACAAGTGAGAATTTACTAACCCAAGTGATCTTCAGGAATGGGGGCTTCAATGGACTCCTAAGTGCTTGAGGAAGAAAAGAGCTCGTGTGTTTTTGAATGAGACACGTAGCTACTGTTTCTGAAAACTTAAAAAAAATCACAGGGCAAAATTGTCCTTCGCGTTCGTGGGAACAGTATCGCGTTCGCGAAGGGTAACTGGGCAAGGCATTGGAATGATACGAACGTGAAGAAGAAAGCTGGGGGGAGGGTCCAGGACTTGGTCTATGCGAACGCGTGGACACCTACATGAACGCGATGAAGGGAGCCCTAAGAACTACGCGAACGCGAGGATATAAGTGCGAACGCGATGAGTAAAATGAAGGATAAGTCTTCAGAGTCAAAATACTCTACGTGAACGCAAGGAGGTGAGGCGAACGTGATGAAGGATGAAGCTGAAGCTGAAGCTTCGCGAACGCGAGAGGCATAGTGCGAAGATGAAGAAGAAAATCACTGTGCGCTTGTTGCAGATGTTCTGCAATCTTCCTAAGTCCAAAAATACCCCGAACACCTTCAAAAACACTCCCGAGCCCTCGGAGCTCCTAACTAATCACACACACTAACTCATCAATATCATACAAACTTAATTGTGCGATTAAATCACCGAAATAACATAAAAATGAGGAATCAAACCTCAAAACCAATATTTTTTTTATCAAACTTCATAAACTTTCATTTTTATATATTAAGGTCTGAAACACGTCAAATGACGTCCGATTTCAATCAAATTTCACAGGAAGAGCTTAAACCACATATAAGACCTGTACCGGGTGCCGGAACCAAAATACGGACCCGATACCAACACGTTATAATTCATTTTCACTTCAAACTTCTTTAAAAATTTTCGAAAAATAATTTCTTTTGAAAATTCATTTCTCGCGCTCGGGACCTCTAATTTTGATTCCGGGCATACGCTTGAGTCACATATATTTCTACGGACCCTTCGAGACCGTCAAATCATGGGTCCAAATTCATTTACCTAAAATATTGACCAAAGTCAACTTTAATCATATTGATATCAAAATTCATCAATTTTTATAGAAAATTCATATTTAAGCTTTGCGGATACGCCCCCGGACTGCGCACGAGGCGACTAAAAGTGAGGTTTTTAAGGCCTCGAAAGCACAAAAAGGGGAGATAATGGGTGATGACCCTTTGGGTCGTCACAGCTTTCGTCAAGAGAGAAGAGAGAAGAAAAATGTTTTGTTTATGTAGATATTTATTCCGAACAACTAAAATTCAAATAACATTTCCAATTCATTAACCGTTGGATCAGGCTAAAACTTTGACTGAGTGTTTTGTAACATCTTGGTATTGGATTTGAATGGTGAAGATTGGATTTGGATGCTTGTACAATCTGATTTCGAGCCTCGAACAATAGCTTTATTTTTGTGGATTCTCCTCTTTCTTCAATTGATTAGTTGTTGCTCTTGTTACTATTGTTGCTCCGTGTTTGGAACTTGTTGTGTAGTCAATTTGGAGAATTTTTATAACCCTCATATTGTTATAGTGGAACTTTTTGGATCTTTGTGATCCAGTGAATTTTGCATTCGATTTAAAGAGTTTCCATGTTAAAATTTAGTGTTCTTTATCTTCTTTATTTTCGCGTTTGCCTCTTCTTCGACATATCAGAGTGACCATATACGAGATGAACTCAACTTCCAAAGAATCTCAGTTTTGTAAGTGGAATAATCCATTCAACACCACATATTGTGATGTAGTTCGGAGTATAAAGGTCAACATGGTTTGAACGTCAGTTAATTTTTTGAAATACAATTTATATATTTAAAAACCGTATAAAGAAGTTAATTTTATTCATGGTTATTGAACTTTTGTATTTGTTACCCAAATGTCACTTTTTTTTATTACGTAAAAATTATTCAGCTTTGTGTTTTATTACACAAAAGTTATTTTTCTTTCTTTTGGTACACAAAAATCATTTTACTTTGATCTAGTTATCACAAAAGTTATATTTTTACTTGAAAAGTCTATTATGCACTTGATATTATATAAACATTCATATTATGTAATACCTTTTATATTATATACTATTATACAATATATTTTTAACTATATATTTTATTTATAAATAAAATAACTTAATATTATTTTTATAATATATTCGTATATTTAATTTTTTTCTACGTTAATTTTCAAATATATTAGTAGCATCATTAAATTTAATTTTTTCCAGTTGCTTTATTATATAGTGGTAGAGAAATAAACCGGCACACACATTTTCGTGAAACAATTCGCAGGTAAACAAACAAAAAAATAAGAAGAAAAAAATCTTATGTTAATTTAAAGGAAAATTTCACGATTAATTATCCATGTTGGAGAAAGGAAGTGAAAGGAGAAACAAGGATCTTTCCCCCGCAAAGGAGGCGACTGTGCACTTTTTTGAAAGGAAGCTTTAGCATCAGAGAAAGCTAGTTCGGGGTCGGTGAACAAAAGAAGGCTAGATCTTCAGTAGAGAAAGAGATAGACTGAGATCTCAGCTTGAAGAATCTCACGATTAGAATGAGTTCGCACCAGTGTTATTTGACTCGCTTAGTCTATCGATGCTTGGCTCTGCTTCAACCACTACAACCTGACGGCCTCCTTTACCTATCAAAGATTCTATTACTATTGCAGATGGTACTCCCTTACCTCTTTCACACTATGGATCTATGTCTTTATTCCGAATTCATCGTGATAGATTCCAATTTACTGAAAAATCGTCCAAACAAATCGACCATAGTTGGTCGGTAATGGCTAATAGTAGTCCAAAATGCGACTATTAATGTGGGGTCGATATTTTGAAGGTTGGAAGGGCATACCGACCAAAGTTGGTCGGAAATTACTGATCAAGTTTGTCGGTCAATTAAATTCAAAAATAATGTTGGAAAAAAGTTATTTTATAACGCTACTAATATATCTTGAAAATTAAAGTTATGAAAAAAAATTAAATATACGAATATATTATAAAAATAATAAATAAAATAAATAGTTAAAAATATATTATATAGTATATAATATAGAAGGTATTACATAAAACATCAAGGGCATAATAGACTTTCAAGTAAAAATGTGACTTTTGCGATAACTAGAGCAAAATAAAATAATTTTTGTATAACAAAAGAAAGAAAAGTGATTTTTGTGTAATGAACACAAAGTTAAATGATTTTTACGTAACAAAAAAAAGTGATTTTTTTATAATAAACACAAAAGTTCAATAACTATGAAAAATTAACTCTATAAAAAGTATTATATGCTAAGTTACAATATTTGTCAATTAGAATGTTCAAAAAGTATAAAAAATATGGTAAAATAAAATTATTTTAACTTTCCAAATAGTAAAAATGTGTGTGACGTGGAAAGGATGGAGTATTTCGAATGCAAAACTTAAGCTTTCTATCATCTATAGGATCGTAACAAAATTTTCCACGTATAATAAATTGAAGGCAAAATATATAATCTACCCATCAAACTTAGGACCAAATTCCTCTTATATACCTTTTGAACACGATTTTAGTTTACACATCAAATATTTCAAAAGTATGTCAATTATACATCACTTTGATGCTGAAATAGTTTCACAAAATGTATTTGTATCACACACCAATAAGGTCGTGACACGTGTCATTAACATAAATAAATAAAACAAAATATATAAAATTACACATATATCCTCATCTTCTCCAACCCCATCTCTTCCACCTCTATCTCCTCCTCCGTGGACTATCCGAAAAACTAGAACACACAATTCAACCAAATAATTAGGAGCCAAAGTGATTTAATCCGAGCAAGAAATAAAAACATCAAAAGCCAATAAGCCATGGCTCACACCACCGTATAATCACCACAACAAGGCCATTATTTAAAAAAAATGCAACAATGGCCAAGGTAGATCGAAAATTACAACTGCTTGGGTACCATATCTATTGAAGCTTATCTACATCAACAAAGATATAATGGACTATTTTCATTTTGTAGCCCTTTTCTAAAATTTTGTTTGTCATTTTCATGGCTGCCATCACCACAACTGCTTCTGTACCAAAATTTTGTCTGTCATTTCCATTGAAAAAGTGGCGTTAGCATTTTCTTCGAATTGGGTTTCCATTTGTTTGCTCGTATGTCAACTAGAAGACCGTGAATTGGAAAGTTTATATTTTAGCTTTTTTAAAGATACCCATGAATGGAAAGTGCATTTGCAGCATTTCTTTGAATTGGGTATTCAAGTATTTGCTAATTATATGTCACAAAGAAGCCATGGACTAACATTAATAGAATTTTCTTGGATTAAAATTAATTGAACTTCCTTGGACTTATAATAGTGTATGTTATTGGCTTTTTTCTTGTTGGAGTAATTGATTGAAATGAAATAATGGGATTCAATGGAAGAGAACACAGGGGGTTTAGCTGGTCATGGGATTGGAGGGGAAAACAAAAGAAAAAAGAAATAGAAAATAATTAAGTTGGACCATTGGATCAACTTTATTAAATCTGAATCGTTGACATAAAGATGCAGACACACATTTTTCACCTCCTCACGCGCTCCTTTTACGTTTAATATACCTGGTTAAATGTAGTATGTAATTGATACACTTTTGAAAAGTTTAGTGTATAAAATAAAATTCGTATTTAATAAGTGTGTAAGAGAGATTTGATCCTACGTTTGACGGGTAACATATATATTTTGCCTAAATTGAAAGAAGAAAGAAAGTTGGTCATTTGTATTTTGTGCGACAAAAAATTCTGACATTTATTGTACGTAGTTTTCGGAAAGAAAATTGGTTATATATATATATTGGGATAGTAGATTTCATGGGAAATAGTAAACCAAAACAGTTGGAATTCGGAAGCTATTAAAACCATGAAAAGACATGTTTTGATATTAGCTCATCCTTGTTCCTCCTCCTTCACTTTTATTGATGTACATACTAGAGTTTGTCTCTATCTGGAAAATGAGCTGTGAATTGTGATTGTGTAGCAAGTTTTAAGTCATGATTGCATACCTTTCCATGTCTTATGTTTTATTTCACATTGCCATAGTTTAAGTCAATGCCATCTAATTTGTGGTATACTTGTTAGGGCATTTGTCATAATTTCTCACCATATTTAATTTTTCTATTTGTTAAAGAAAAAGGATAATATAATTATCTTAATTGAATTTCCTTCTTATAGAAGAAAATTACTAATCTTCCAAATTTGGCTAGTGCATTTTCTCGTAGGAAAAGTGTTGAAGTTTTATAAATTGAAGATTCGTCCTCTCATTCAGTAGCATCCACAATATATCCATATGAGGTTTGAGAGTCTTATTTAGGGGCAGAACTTTTCGGCACAAATGTTAGCGAGTCGCTTGTATTTGCCTCTTTGTGAGGTTGTTCTCTCGATATTTTATACACTCTTTTTATTATAGTGGATTGCTCATCTCCGCCATGGATGTAGGTCAGTTAACCGAACCACGTTAAAATGTTTGTGTCTCTTTTGATAGATTTCTCTTTGTTATTTGACTTATCGTCGTTCAAGGTTTGTTTTGCTAGCTTCCGCATAACACCTGATTTTTTCAGTCCTAATAATACTCTGATTGTATGGTCACTCACCGAGCTAGAAGTCGATATACGGGGTCTATTGAACCTAATAATTTTATATTTGTATTAAAATATTCATCAAATAATATAAAAATAAAATTCATAACTTATTTACTAACACCTTATATCGTTATCCTAGAATTTAATATTCGCCTCTAGTCAATCAAGTTATTGTGCCCCAAAAAAATGTTATGTTCAATGTTGCATGCATCAAATTAATTAATGCATACATATCAGCTCAACATGTCTAGAAAGAGACATAGTCAGAATTTTAATAAGGAGATTCAAAAATATCACATTTGAAATTTTAACCTATGAAATATAGGAATTTTTGCCCCCCTTTGCTCCTTTATTAGAACTTTTTATTATGTTGAGGGGATTCAAAAATTTGTGTGTAACCAAAATAATTAAGTTTTACTCTATTTATATTGTATAATTTTTTGATAAAAGGATTCAATTGAACTTTCTTCCTTCAAGCTAGCTCCGCCCCAGTCTAAAAGTACAAGAGAGCGTTTGTCTGCAAATAGTATTATTTCTATTTGATATTTATTGAGTATATATTTATAATTTCTACAGAAAAGGCTTAAAAATGCCACTCAGCTTTCAAAAATTATTTATCCATGCCATCCATTAAAGAATACTTATTTTCTGCCTCTGTCGTTAAAGAAATAGCTTATCCATGCCATTAGCGACTAACGACTTAATTTTTATTTGGACCATCCATGCAACTACCACTAATCATAATGGCATGGATGGGCCATTTCTTTAATGGCAGTGGTATGAAATGAGCATTTTTTTTAACTGATGGCATGAATAGACCATTTCTGAAAGTTGAATGGCATAATTTAGGCCTTTTCCGTAATTTATAATCATAGTTGATAAACATGAGTGAATCAATATATTTATAGAATTCTACCTAACCTGTATTTTAACGTTTATTAACTTATTTTTGTACCCTAGCCTTTACTAATGCACGTTTTTTGGTTGCTCTAAGTAAATCCATTATATAAATTAAATTAATAATTTTACTTAATAATTCTAAATAATAAAATAAGTGTACACCATATAAGAGAAAGAGATGGAATGAGTGTATCGAGATTTCGGATGCCGCACTAATTTTGATATCAGAAATAAAACTTCAATTGGTAGACCAAAACTTGATAGTTGATATCTGATAGTACTTGATATCACACTTCACTTGAATACTTGGTAGTTGATATTTGATAATAATTATTTTGTAATGGCTAAACTAAATAATTGGTGTAACTTGAAATAATAAATAATTGAGAATTTAAGAACAATAATATCAAGAGAGAATTACAGTAGTAAGAGAGTGAATTGTGAGAAAAAATAAAGAAGAAGAGGGACTATTTATAGGTTTTAAAAGGTTAAAATTGAATTTTTCAATTATTAGGAGTGGGAGGGTTATATTTTTAATGGCGGAGGCCGAAACGGCTATTTCTGCAAAATCTGGCCATTCCCGAACGGTTATTTCTCAATTTGACCGCCGGCGACAGTCCAAATAATTTAAAAAAGAATCAGCAACGGTAAGCGGGTTGCGGGCTGCTGCTCGTTAACGGGTCACAGGCTTAGCGAGTACGGTGCATCGTTAACCAAAACATGTTTGTCCAAAACTCTCCCCCAACCAATCTGTTGCAGCCCGCACAATAAGAAACAGTAACGGGTTGAACCGGTTTGAAGTGGGTTAAAAATAGGGCATTTGCATTTATACCCGGTTTTTATGTCACATTTTAATTTGTGCCCGTTTTGCAAAAAAAATAGCAAGCATACCCATTTTTTCACATAACTTCAGCCCACGGGACTGAAGTTTTTCTTTTGTACTGAATTTTTCGTCTTTGTAACCGAAAAACTTAAGCTCTAGAGCTTAAGTTTCCAGTTATAAAATAAAAACTTAAGCAGTTTTCCAGTTTAAGTTTTTCAGTTATAAAATAAAAACTTAAACAGTTTTCTAGTTATAAAATACCAAAAACTTAAGAATTTTTCCGTCTTAAATTTTCTAATTATAAAATAAAATTTTAAGGAGTTTTTTAGTTATAAAATTAAAACTTAAGTTCTAGAGCTTAAGTTTTTCAGTTATTAAATAAAAACTTAAGCAATTTTCCAGTTATAAAATAAAAACTTAAGAAGTTTTTCGGCTTAAGTTTTTCAATTATAAAATAAAAACTTAAGCAGTTTTTCAGTTCATATTATTCTATTTAGAGTAAATGTCTATCTTGTGGAAAGTTTTACTTTGTGACTAAGTCATATTTCTCCTATAAATAGAGAGATCTTACCCCATTGTAAATCATCCCAAAATTCAATAAGAATTCCCCTCTCTCTTTCTCTGCAATATTGTTCTTGTTCTTTTATTATTTCATAACACGTTATCAGCACGAGACTCTAACCAACTGAGTAGAAGCTTTGGGATTGAGCACAATGATTATCAATTGTTCCATAAACTTCCTTCATGATTAAATTTTGGGTTTAAGATAAGTGTTTTACTTTATTTTTCTCTTTTATTCTATAATTTAATTTTATATACAAGCAAAGATCAAAGTTTGATTATAACTATAATGAAGTTTGTAAGAAATTATAACCACATGAAGTGGTAAAATTTCTATGCCTTGCCATGATTAAATTCATGTATAATTGTGGGCAAAGAATTGAAAACTCGTCCTATTGAATTTGCTTCATTGTCATTCCCTTTAAGGAATGTGATAGCAGTATGTAATAAGTCTGAAAGAAGACAAAATTATTACCATGAATAATCAATGGATATGGACGTGACAATAGACGAAATTATATCGTCATCATTGTGGTAATGAGAACAATAAATATTCTCAAAATAATTCTTCACTCTGTGAAAGTAATATTTGTCATCGATTTGACATGAGATTTTATAAAGCACATATAAATGATTATAGTCCATTCATGATGTGAATGTGACAACATCTTACTTATGAATACATATTAATTCTTCAGAGAATATGAACGTGCTAGTGGTAGTGAATATACCACACTCACCTCTAGAAGAAGGTTTGAGATGATACGTACATATTGTACGCCAAAATATTTTGGTATTGTGATTATTAAAAGACAACAGTAATGCAAGAAATAGATCTTGCATATAATTTTGACCATACACATAATGGTATAACTTTCTCTTTAAAAGTGATATTAACCACATGGATGTTAATGAATTTGTGGTAGTACAAAATTAATTGAGAGCTTTGAAAGAGAAAATTATTACTATTTTGGAGAAACACAATTAATTACCAATAAGGTATTGTGTTGTAGTACGTCTCAAACAAACTTATTCAGTTTCCTTAGTATACGCGAAAGCGGTTGATTATATTGAGACTATAAATAAAGGAAAGATTTAATATCTTCTATTACTACAACTTGTAGCGGGGTGATATGTATGTGAAAAGCTACTCACTTCATTCTCCAATTTGTACTACATAAACAAAGAACACCACAATGAAGTGGATATTGATATAAAAACCCATATCATATTAAACTTGGAGTTTATTCATAATTGCACACATCATGGTGTAAATCTGAAGTTTATCAATATTGATAATTTATTCAGTTGGCATAATTGGTTTTTCCATATCAATTTAAGTATGATGTGCAAAAATAATAGAGAATTCACATGGGTAAATATTAAAGAACTAGAAAGTTCTTTACGAATTCTCTTACATTGCTTGTTTTCATTAATTAATTGACCAACTAAAATTGGGATTGAATCCCATGAATGCTAGAAATATCAAAGGTAAATATGGGCCATTCACCTTCCATATATACCATATAAGATGCATATATGAGATGGTTACATGTGCAATTATTATTAATCCGCAACCTGGCCGGTATGTGTGAGGTAACTTGCTCACTAATTTAATTTCGAGCATAATTTCCAGATTTTTTATTCAAGATAGTTCATCTTGATAAATTGATTTAAATCACAGTTGGTTTAGCAAAATAATTTATTGAGTGCCTCCACTTAATAGCTAAACTATTGCTAATGAGAACAAAGTTTATATATATCAGTTTGATATACGTTATATACCAAAAGTATATTATTTTCTCCCCTCGCAAGTGGTTCAGGGTCATGAACCAAATAATTCCATCTTATTATTATTGATGTGTGGTGTATATTTTGATTAACACCATAACACACAAAGATGGGTTCTCAAAGTTGAGAAAACAAGTTAGTTATTCTAACATGAGGGGGAGATAAGATACAACAGTTGAGAAAAGTTACATGGAATAAATTATCATTTATACATCGAGATCCTCGAATAAAATAATATGAACTTGAAGTTCATAAAAGGATAATTCATATGCAATTTATTGCAAAGCATGCCAGACGCATTTGCTGACCCAAAGAAAGTAACTATATTCTCACTGCAAATGCTCATATTATAATAAGTCCTAGAAGGACAAAGTCTATGGTAATCTTAAAGCGTATAGACAATCGGTTTCAAATAAACTTCTTGATAAAGAAGATAAGCAAATGGTCATAATAAAGGAGGCAAGTGATCTAGAATATCACATGGCATAACACTCCATAATATCTCATGAGAGATTCAGGTACCTGAATATATGAATGAAGAGATCTCTATGTTATGTCGTTATGAAAATATATTGAAACTGATATAAAATCTTTGTCGACGTCAACCCTCAAGAAGCTAGTGCACAAGATTGGGATGCGAAAGCTCGAGGATGTGAATTGATGCTATCATCAGGGTGAGTTAATGCGCGTTGTACTCTTTTTCCCTTACATGGTTTTGTCCCACTGGATTTTCCTTGCGAGGTTTTTAACGAGGCAACTAAAAGGCGTATTGTTAGATATGTGTACTCTTTTTCCTTTTCTAAAATTTTTTTCCCACTGAGTTTTCTTTTAGTTAAGGTTTTAACGAGGCACGTTATCATTGAATAGACATTGAAGGGGGAGTGTTATGAATAGAATTCTATTTAGAGTGAATGTCTATCTTGTGGAGAGTTTTACTTTGTGACTAAGTCATATTTCTCCTATAAATAGAGGGATCTTACCCCATTGTAAATCATCCCAAAATTCAATAAGAATTCCCTCTCTCTCTTTCTCTGCAATATTGTTCTTCTTCTTCTATTATTTTATAACACGTTATCAGCAGCTCTAGAGCTAAAGTTTCTATGTTGTAACTAGAAAACTTAAGTTTGCAAGTTATAAAACAAGAGTTTTTGTTTAGTAACCCGAAAACTTCAACTCTAGAGCTGAAGTTTTCAAGTTATATAATAAAACTTCAGCTAGAGCTGAAATTTCCCAATTATAAAATAAAAATTTCAGCTCTAGAGCTGAAGTTTTTGTTTAGTAATAAAACTCCAGCTCTAGAGCTGAAGTTTCTTGGTTGTAACCGGAAAATTTTAGCTCTAGGGTTGAAGTTTGCCAGTTATAAAATAAAAACTTCAACTCTATAGCTAAAGTTTTTGCGTTGTAACTGAGAACATAGCACCATCACGTATATCTGATTCGAACTGCATATAAAAATTGTTTGTACGCTGTAATTGAGTTTTCAAAGCCAAAAAGAAGTGCATAACACCAATGGTTGCTGGGGAGTTCTTTTGTTTCATTTTCTATTACAAAAATGAAAGAGCATAATTGGTTGACGTAGATGACATTAATCTGGATAATAATAATAATAATAATAATAATAATAATAATAATAATAATAATAATAATAATAATAATAATAATAATAATAATAATAAATAGAACAGACTGTTCTGAGAAGAGTCAGGAGAATAGCTCTAAATTGGGCTGAAGTTTCCATGTGAATATGAGTTTATCCATATTTAGTGGCTGCTCAAGTATCTGATATTTCCAAGTTTAACAATACGCACCAGTTATCGGAAACAAAGAAAGCAACGGAACTGGATTTGCATTCACGAGTATCAGGTTTAGCTAAAAAGAAGAAAGAAGAAAAAGGAGGCGGATGTGAAAGGAGCTGAAGTTATTTAAAAAGTGGGTAAATATTAAAAAAATTTTAAAAAAAATAGGTATAAGTTAAATGAAGGCGCTCCGTGCAATTTTTACGTTAAAAATGGGTCAACCTGGCCCGATTAACAACCATAATATAAATTAAGACTCTAAACATTAAAAGATAATAAATGCTGGAAAAAAAAATACTTTAAAATTCATGGAAATTATCTATGATTTAAGAAATGAAAAACATAAAGGTTAACTCAGTATGTGACGAATACTCTTCTTTAAGTTAACTAAACAAAACTTGATAAATCTGTTTTGCAAATGTTATTTTGCATTTCACCCACTGTATGAAGTGTTTCTTTCATTCTTCTTAATTTGGGCAATTGAAGAACAGATTCACAATTAACAGCTCACCAAAAGTATAATTGGACCTAAATTGTATAATACATTAGTACTTGCTATACAAGTGCCTAACTATAAACAAAAAACAATTAATTTAGCCGTAAAATCCATTATCTTATTATATTTTGATTCCAATTTTATTTTTTCTTTCGGACCAATCACTCTCATAGTAGATTTAGATGTTTGCAACGTTATTCCAAGTGAGAGAATAATACAAAAGAAAGAAGTGGGTTTCAAATTACCGTGAAAACTGAGGTAAATTCGAAATTTTGAGTGGATGTCAAAAGTGCCAAATGTCTGCTATCTCGAATGATAGATTATCAAAATAATTATGAGTTCATGACTAAAAATTATCGGTCTATTTGTAGAAATCCATTACTTCCAACATTACTAATTGTTGGGCAAATGCCTATATTGTCTGGTCAAAGACCTAATAGCCTAATTTATTTTTCTTTAGTTTCCATTTCTATTCGTTATTTGATTATGTGTTTATTCCTATTTTGAGTAGATTTTGGTTTTAAAAGAAAGCATCACTCATGATTTACAAATAGAATAACTTTGAATAATTATTCAATGCATATTGATACAAGTCTTTGAAAGACTTAAGCACGTAAGAGTAGTTTAGAGAAAGTTTTTATCAAGAGAGAAGAGAGAAGAAAAGTCTTTATTTTGCTGCAGATCTTTTTTCCGACCAGCCAACTTCAAATTGCATTTTTTGATTCGTTAACCGTTGGAATCAGGCTGAAATTTTGACTGAGCATTCGTAACATCTGGATATTAAATTTGAACGGTGGAGATCGGATTTAGAAGCTCGTAGCATCTGATTTAGAGCCTCGAACAATAACTTCATTTTTGTGGATTATATTCTTTCTTCGATTGCTTAGTTGTTACTCTGGTTACTATTGTTGCTCCGTGTTTTGCCCTTGTTGTGTAGCGAATTTGGAAAATATTTATAACTCTCTTATTATTATAATGGAGCTTTTTGGATCTTTGTGATCCCGTAGTTTTACCTTCGATTTGAAGGGTTTTCCTCGACATGACACTAATCACCATAAAGGAAAAAGAAAAAAAAAAGAAAGAATTAGTGGTATTAAAAAAGGCAATCTGGTGCACAAGGTATTTTGCGTTCACGCAGTTTGGGGAAGGGGTGTACTCCAAAGAGTGTGATGTCTGTCTACACTAATGTAAGCATTAGAGTCTATATTTACGGCTCGAACACGTGACATATAGATCCTACGTACGGAAACAATGGTAATGAATGTTGAGATGGTATTCAATTGAGGGAGATCACTGGCGGCTAGGTTTACAATGAAACACAGGATATCAAAATTGCCTCCTTTAACACATTAACAGGGACACATGGCTTCATCAGAGTCCTTGCACTTTACTTGTTTAATTTTAGCCATAGGATCATATTCTAGAACTTTCTTGTACATAAACTATAGTTAGTTTATTTTGAGGCATGTGTTTGCCAGCTAGCATAGATATACATGTATATATTACAGTACTGTACATGAATAACTGTCAATGATATCAAAATACAAATTCATTTTTACTTTCAGTTACATTTCTTTTCTTCAAGTTTTACATGGTATCAGAGCACATCAATTTCACTAGATTCAATTGTGATTTAGTAACAAAATCTCTGGAATATCAGTAATCGATTCATCTTCTCTCGTTGAATATGGTTTTGACCGAAGATTCTAGTTCCAGTGTTTCTAATGATTCTCCTGCTCCAATAATGGCGAAAATTGATCATCTTCATCCATATTATCTTCATGCATCGGATTCGTCAGGTATGGCCTTGGTGTTTTCTACTTTCGATGGGACTGGTTATGGATCATGGAGGAAATCCATTCTAGTCTCCTTATCTGCCAAAAACAAACTTGGATACATAGACGTCTCGTTAGTTAAACCAAAGGAAAATTCTGAATTTTTTAATCTGTGGACAAGGTGTAATGATATAGTTTTTTCTTGGCTATTAAATTATCTTACCAAGGAAATTAGATCTAGTGTAATTCACTCTAAGTCGGCACATGATTTGTGAAAACGGTTTGAGAAGAGGTATGGACAGTCTAATCTCGCACAATAATTTGATCTACAAAAATAAATAATAGAAATTGTACAAGGTTCAAACAATATTGCAACATATTTCGAT
The DNA here is from genome assembly GCA_032618575.1 of Nicotiana noctiflora. NCBI lineage: Eukaryota > Viridiplantae > Streptophyta > Magnoliopsida > Solanales > Solanaceae > Nicotiana > Nicotiana noctiflora. The sequence continues at coordinate 414,521 of JASVEL010012967.1, forward strand.
AATATGAAAGCCATATGGGATGAAATTGATCTACTTGATTCTAGAGTTATATGCAGTTGTGTTGAATGTAAATGTGGAGCTGTAGGAAAAAACAGTGCACTTGAAGAAAGACAGAAATTGGTATAATTTTTAATGGGTCTTAATGAGACATATACAATGTAGAGGCAATATAATGATGATGAATCCCTCACCTGATATTGATCGAGCTTATTTTCTATTATTACAATAGGAAAGACAAAGAAGTATACAACCTATGGGGATTTTACCTACAGAATCTACCTCTTTCACGGTTGCTAGACAGTCATCTAATTTAGGGAGAGGTAATCAGAGATTCAATATGCAACAAGGATCATTTTACAGTACTTCAAAGCCCAATTCCTATCAGGACTGGAGAAATAATTTAAGTTACAAATATTGCAAAAAGACAGGACATACTATAGAAAAATGCTTCAAGATTCATGGATATCCCACATACTTTCAACAGGGAGAATTTAAAAATAATAAACTAAGGGAGAATATGCAATCAACTTCTTATAATTCAGCACATAGCAATGCCATCAGCACTCAGCCTGAATCTACACAACCTACAAGTACTGATGTATCTATTGGATAAAATCAAGAGCAAATTTCTGAATTGATGGAGATACTACATCAAGTCAAAATTGGCCAACAAACTACTTCTAGTCCTGAAGCAAATGTGACAGTTAATTGTGCTGGTATTGGTTTTTAACTATCCTAAACTACTTTTAAAATTTGTATTTGTCATTTTTGGATAGTTGATTATAGTGCCTCAGAGCACATAACTTTTGATAATGTTGTTCTTTTTAACATCAAACCATTATCACAACTTATTTTTGTCAATCTACCTAATTCTTTTAGGATTAAAGTCACACATGCTGGACAATCTTGTATCTATCCTGACCTCACTCTAAACAGAGTTCTCTTAGTTCCTAGTTTCAAATTTAACCTTTTATCAGTCCACAAATTATGTTCACAATTTAACAGTCTATTTACCCTCTCTGCTACTTCTTGTTTCTTACAGGGCCCTTCCGTGAGGAGGCCTCTGGATCCTGGTAAAGTAAAGGATGGACTCTATCTACTACAGACCTTTCATCCCATATCTGGAACTCAACTGCAGACAAACCAAACAATTTCATACCCTGTTAATAATTGTCATCAGTATGTTTGCACTCTATTTTCTAATTATGAAATTTCTTGTAGCACTTTATGGCATGTAAGATTGGGCATATGCCCATTTCCAGTATGAAACACATTTCTGCACTACCACAACATGCATTTGTTTCTTATCCTCACCCTTGTTCTATTTGTCCTCTAGCAAGATAACATAAGCTACCCTTTCCTAAAAGCACCTCTTCCACATCACACATATTTGAACTTATACATATTGATACCTGGGGACCTTATAAAACAACTACTTATGATGGCTTTAAATATTTTCTAACCATAGTGGATGATTTTAGTAGGGGAACTTAGACCTATCTTTTGAGCACCAAAGGCAATGCTTTCACTATTCTAAAATCCTTTATTGCCATGATTGAAAGACAATTTGACACCAACATTAAAGTCATTCGATCTGATAATACCTTTGAATTGGGGAGTGGTTCTATTACTGCTGCTTATTTTCAGTCTAAAGGGATCCTTAATCAAACTAGTTGTGTAGCCACCCCTCAACAAAATGGTATAGTTGAGAGGAAACACAAACACTTACTTTAAAACTGTAGAGCCTTGCTTTTTCAATCCAAAGTTCCTACCATTTACTAGGGTGAATGCTTATTAACTGCCACTTTTCTTATTACCAGATATCCTACCAAATTGCTTCACTACAAGACACCTTATGATATCCTTTTTGGAAAATCCCCCGACTATAATATACTTAAGTATTTTGGTTGCCTTTGTTTTGCCTCTACTTTGTCTCATCAAAGAGGAAAACTGATCCTAGGGCTATTGCTTGTGTATTTCTTGGTTACCCTTTTCGGAAGAAAGGCTATAAGCTCCTAAACTTGCAAACTAACCATGTTTTCATTTCTAGAAATGTTGTGTTTCATGAATCTATTTTTTTTTTGTTTTGCCCCCTGCTTCTTACCCTTTTTTTCTTGTTTCCCCTACTGTGCTTTTTTCCAACTATACTCTATATATCCCTTCTTCTCATCCTAACACTCCTCTTTCTAATGATTCACATCTGAGTCCATCTTTCTCGTCTCATCCTTCTCCTCATCCTCCTCCTCCCCCTCCTCCTCCTCCTTCTCCTCCTTTTTCTTCTTCTTCTTCTTCTTCTTCTTCTTCTTCTTCTTCTTCTTCTTCTCTTCCTCCTTCACCTTATCCTACATCTCCTTTCTCATTTCCCTCTAATTCATCTAATTCATCTAGTTCTGCCTCTTCATCTAGTCCTGCTAGCTCTATTCCTATGTCCCCTACCCATTCTACACCTTCTTCTGTTCCTATTAAGGCTTCCTTACGCAGGTCATTAAGAGAACACAAAACACATGCCTACCTTTCAGGTTTCATATGCAATGATGTACATCTTACTGATGTTTCTACCCCTTGATTTATTGCTCCTATTTCACCTAATGTTCTATCCTTTTCTACCTTATCCCCTCCCAGTCATAAACTTGTCAATTCCATCTCCCACATTCATGAACCCACTTCTTTTTCTCAAGCTGTTAATCATCCTGGATGGCAGGAAGCCATGGCTAAAGAATTAGATGCTTTATTGGCCAATGAGACTTGGACAGTAGTTCCTCTACCACATGGGAAAAAGGCTCTACCCTGCAAATGGGTTTACAAAGTGAAACTTAAATCTGATGGCAGTGTTGAAAGACTTAAGGCATGTTTGGTTATTAGAGGAGACACTCAACGTGAGGGTATTAATTTTACTGAAACGTTCTCTCCAGTTGTTAAAAGGACTACTATTTGATGCATTCTTGCTATTGCTGTTAAAAGGGTTTGGGCCTTTATCAACTTGATGTTAATAATGCTTTTCTATACGAAGATCTACACTAGGAAGTTTATATAAAATTTCCTGCTGGTTTTCCTGCCCCCTCTCCCACTCATGTTTGTCACCTTAAGAAGTCTCTATGTGGGCTTTGTCAAGCCTCACGTCAGTGGTATACTAAGCTCACTACTGCCCTTAATTTTAAAGGGTTCTCCCATTCACTCAATAACTACTCTCTCTTCTACAAGAAATCTAGTTCCTCTATTTCACTAGTAGTTGTGTACGTTGATGATATCCTAATTACTGGCAACAATGAGCAAGAATTGACTTAATTGAAACATTTCTTTGATGCTGAATTTAAAATTAAGGATTTAGGGCACTTATCTTTCTTTCTGGGCATGGAGATTTTGCGGGAGCCTTCTGGTTTGCTTGTTAGCCAACGCAAATTCACTCTTGAACTGCTCACTGAATTTTCTTGTTTGGATCTTTCTCCAGTTTCTTCTCCTATGGATCATTCTGTAAAGCTTTTTGCTGGAGTTGGTCCTTCTATCCCTAATCCTTCCCTTTATCATTGTCTTATTAATAAGCTTTATTTCCTCACTCATACTAGGCCAGATCTTTCCTTTGTTGTTCAACACCTGTCTCAATTTATGCAAGATCCTCGTTCTCCTCACATGGATGCTACCATGCATTGTCTTCGCTACCTCCTAAAAGATCCTGGTCTTGGTCGTTTCATGTCTTCTTCCCCTTTTTTTGATCTTCCCGCCTTTTGCAACTCTGACCGGGCTTCTTGCCCTGATTCTCATCGATCTGTTAGTGGTTTCTTCATCAGTTTGGGGGGTTGTCCCATTTCTTGGAAATTCAAGAAGCAACCTTCTGTTTCTTTGTCTTCTGCCGAGGCGGAGTACCGCTCCATACGCCGTGTAGTGGCAGAATTAACCTGGCTTCTCATCTTCTTACTGATCTCTCTATACCTCCCTCTTTACTGATTCCCCTTCATTCTGACAGCCACGCTGCGATCCATATCGCTAACTATCCTGTTTTTTACGAGTGGACGAAACATGTCGAACTTGATTTCCATTTTGTCCGCCAACATTTTCAATCCGGTCTCATCTCTCTTTCTTTTCTTCCTACTAGTTCTCAACTGGCCGATATTTTTACCAAGCCTCTTACTGGTCCTTCTCATCGTTCGCTCCTGAGCAAGTTGGGGTTCATTCTCCCCCCTCCAACTTGGGGGGGGGGGTGTTGACGATGGTATTAAATTGAGAGAGATCACTGACGGCTAGGTTTTAAAATGAAACATAGGATATCAAAATTGCTTTCTTTAACACATTAAAAGGGACACATGGCTTCATCATAGTCCTTGAACTTTACTTGTTTAATTTTAGCCATAGGATCATAATATACATGTATATATTACAACAATGTACATGAATAACTATCAATGATATCAAAATACAAATTCATTTTTACTTTCAATTACATTTTTTTCTTCAAGTTTTACAATTAAGCACTCAATTGGTTTTGATCATTTTAGGACGGATAATTAATTTAAGATAATTAATATTTAGAGACGAAGGTATGATTTAAATTTATGAGTTCTTTATTTTATGATAACAACATCAAAGGCCAAATATCGAACGATTATAAAAAACACAAGAAGAACTTACATTACTGATGGAAAGAATTGGGTTAAAAAGAATGAATATTTCCGTCATGGTTACTAAATCGTCATTCACAATAAAAATTAGTAACTTTTTTTTTTAAGAATAAACTTTCTTGAAAAGTACGTCGTTCAATTTGGGATATAGCATGATTGGAATCTGTTTTTTCTTTTTACAGTATGACTAATTGCAAGTTGGTGTGCTGAACCAAAACCAACTTGTGGAGCCAAATAGGGGCGGATGTTATTTTAGGGATACCGAGTTCATTTAAATTCAGATTTTCGACGAGGTATCAAGAACTATAAATTTATGCGTAAAATTTATTGTATTAAAAAATTAATTAATATAAATTTATAATTTTAAAAATATAATAATTTTTTGTAAATATTTAACTCATACAACTTAAATTATGAATCTGGAGCCGAATTTAGTCACTGGATTCACCTCTTTTAATTTATTAGATTCTGCATACTCACTCACGCGGACCACCGCCAACTTAGTTGTCAACTCTCACTCTTCACACAATCCTCAGAATCTCTATCTCAAAAGTTTCACCTTTTTTCTCAATCTCACATCATTGCTTACGTAGACAAAATTATTGGCTCTAATAATATACTAAGAGCCTGTTAGGAAGCAAGAAATTTTTTATTTTTTTCAAAATTAATATTTGATCATAAAATTTTCAATTTTCACTTGAACATAAATTTTAAAATTTTTTAAAAATTTGGAAATCTCCTAAATGTTATTTTTCAAAATCTCAGAGCACTCACAATACTTCAAAAACAATCCAAAAATACAACTATAACTTTTAAATACCATTTTTACAGTTTTAATTTTATTTTACAAATCCTATGTCCAAACGCCTGCTAAATCACTGATTGCAACAATTGTTAACCTAATTATGATTAAATAATATTTGCTTACTTTAATTTATACTCACTCAGATTCCATTTTCTGTGACGGGATATAGACAACAACAACAACAACAACGACGACGACCCAATGAAATCTCACTAGTAGGATCTACGGAGGATAGTATGTGCGTAAACCTTACCTCTACCCCGAATGGGTGAAAATGATATTTCCGAAAGACTCTTGGCTATCATTATCACCACAGAAATCATAGAAAAAATAGTAACAACATGAAATCCAGAATAAATATGCAAAGCAAAAGCGATAGCTAGTAAAAATAGGTTTGGCACCGAAAAGCGAAATAGTAAGACACGACATTACCACTAGTTATCTCAGACAAAAACCCTGACTTGTCTCACAAAGGTACGAAGTAAGGCAAACTCAACTACCTCCTAACCTACAACCCTAATACTCGACCTCCACATCTTCCTATCAAGTGTCATGTCCTCAAAAATCTGAAGCCTCATCATGTCCTACCTGATCACCTCCTCACAATACTTCTTAGGCCGTCATCTGCGTTTTATCTTGCCCACAACAACTATCCACTCACACCTCCTTACCAGAGCCTATTGGCTTCTCCTCTATACATGGCCGAACTATCTGAGCCTCGCTTCCCACATCTTGTCACCAATGGGAGCAACATACTCCTTCTCTCGAATATCATCATTCCTAATCTAATCCATCATAGTGTGCCTACACATCCACCTCAATATCCTCATTTCTGCTACTTTCATCTTCCGGATATGTGAGTTCTTAACAGGCCAACACTTAGATCCATACATCATGGCCGGTCTAACTACCTCTTCGTAGAAATTACCTTTGAATATTGGTGGCACTCTCTTGTCACACAGGACTTCAGATGCTAACTTCCACTTTATCCATCCTACCCCAATACGGTATGTGACATCCTCGTTGATCCCCCTCCCCCTGGAAAACTGACCCAAGGTACTTAAAGCTGCCTCTACTCGGGATAACTTGCGATTCAAGCCTCACATCCACACCCACTTCCCCCAGCTCAATGCGAAACTTACAATTCGGGTATTTGATAATATGCTAGAATTACATGTAAATGGATATGTTTTACTCCTACTTTGGTGTGTTTTTAGGTTCTTTGAATGTTGAAAGATGACCAATTGAGCTTAACAGTTGAAGTTTGGTATGTAGGATGCCAAGATTAAAGAATAGAGGTGATTAGCAATAATGAAGCTAAAAGCCAACTTTCGAAGAAAATGAAAATCGGACCAGGCAGTGAAGGAACTTTGAAAAGCACAGGGAAAGTGCAAAAAGATCTGAAAAACATAACCATGCTCTGTGAAAAACACATTTATTGCACAAGCGTAAATTTGCTTTATCTTGAGGGGCTACTTAGTCAATTATCTTAGGGACGCGATTTAAAAGCTTTTAACCCTTATTTCAGCCACACGCTTGACTTGAGAACGGAAGAAACACCATTGATGAAGCAAAGTTGAGCCCGAAAGATCCTCAAGTTCATACAAGAAGACGAATCGAAGAGTTTCTCTCTACTTCTCTATCTTTATTTCGATGACTATTGTGTTGACAATGGCTTATGTATTTTTGAGTAGTGTTATGAGTAGCTAAACTCGTTATCTAGGGTTGATGGAAACAATTGTTGGATGGAGTCTTGATTGTGTTTTGATATAATTGAGCTGTTGTTACTCTTTAATTGTTCAACTATATTTTTCTTGTGATTAATTAAAGGGCCCTTGATTAATCATCTCTAGTTTCTTGTGTTTCTTGAGAAAGAACACTGGATTAGATTGTTGTTGAAAAACACCACTTTTGAGTAAGTTAAGAGATTGATTGCTTGAATTTAAAAGTAGGATTAGAGATAGCAAAGTTTTTGTGTGATATTTGTGAGTTGTACAGATTGTCAACTAGAGTAGTTCGAGAGAATACTTCTAGTAAATTATTATAATTGATCGGTAGATAATTACGGTACATAAGGACTCATCATCTTTAGAGAGTGTTACAGCGAGATTATAGCTAAAGTGTTAGGAATTAATTCGACAATTGGAAAAATCGTAAACCCTATAGCTTTTATCCTTGAATTCAACTCCATTCTTGCTAATTGATAGTTTTATTATCATTTTCCTTAGACAAGTAATTTCTGTTAATTCATAAATCAATTCTTAAAATTTGGAAGTTGTCTGAGCTTATCATTAGCGATACTGAAAATTTGAAACAAAGTTCCCTTTGAGATTCGACTCCAGACTGTTAAACCAGATTATTTTTACAACAATCACTTAGTCCTTTTTATAAGGAATAATTGGGCGTGATTAGTATTCCGTCATTATCCTGCTCAGCTTGAAACCCTTAGACTCAAGAGCCTGTCTCCAAACCTCCATCCTCTCATTAACACCAGCTCGCGATTCATATAAAACTATGTCATCGGCAAATAGCATGCACCATGGCACCTCCCCTTAAATATGGTGTGTTAACGCGTCCATCACCATGGAAAATAAGAACGGACTAAGCGCAGAACCTTGGTGTAATCCCATAAAAACCAAAAATGATCAGAGTCTCCTCCTACTGTCCTAACCCGAGTCTTTACCCCATCATACAAGTCCTTAATCGCCATATTGTAGGGAACCGACACCTTTTGTCTCCAAACATCTCCAGAGAATTTCTCTAGGAACCCTGTCATACACTTTCTCTAAGTCAATAAACACCATGTGCAGATCCTTCTTCCTATCTCTGTACTATTCCACCAACTTCCTAACAAGGTGTATAGATTATGTAGTAGAACAGCCCGGCATGAGCCCAAATTGGTTGTCAGATATAGACACTGTCATCCTCACACTTGTTTCAACCACCTTCTCCCAAACTTTCATGGTATGACTCAGTAATTTGATACTCTTATAATTGTTACAACTCTGGATATCACCTTTGTTCTTATACAATGGAACAGCCATACTCTACCTCTACTCATCTGGCATCCTCTTCGCCTTAAAAATAACATTAACAATCCAGTCAACCACTCCAACATGCTCTGCCCATACACTTCTAAAATTTTACCAGAATCTCGTCAAACTCGGTCGCTCTGCACCTACTCATCTTACTCATAGCTCTCACGACCTCCTCAACTTTGATGCACCTGCAGTACCCAAAGTCACGGTGACTCTCAGAATGCTCCAATTCACCTAGCACAATATCCCGATCCTCTTCTTCATTGAAAAGTTTATGAAAGTAACTCGGCCATCTCCTCTTAGTCTGGGAATCTTCCATCAGTACTCTACCATCGTCGTCCTCGATGCATCTCACTTGGTCCAAATCCGGAGCATTCCTCTCTCTCAACTTGGACAACTGAAATAACTTTTTCTCCCTGCCTTTTCCCCCTAATTCCTCGTACATACGTCCATAAGCCACATTCTTAACCTCTGTGACCGCCAACTTAGCTTCCTTCCTAGCTAACTTATACCTCTCTATGCACGCTCGCCTCTCCTCCTCACCCATGCTCTCCACTAACTTCCGGTACGCCACCTTCTTCGCTTATACTTTACCTTGGACCACTTCCTTCCACCACCAGTCTCCTTTGCGCTACTAGAGACGCTTGTCGAGATCCCTAACACCCCTCTCTCAGTCTCTCTTATACAGTTTGTCGTTGACCACATAGTGCTCATGTCACCACAGTTCCTCCAAGCTCCTATACCCGACAACCGACCCTCTAAGTCTTGGGCTTTATCCTTAGTTAAGGCTCCCCACCTGATTCTCGGTCTTCCTCGAGCAGACCTTTTCCTTTTCTTTGATATAATACCAACGTCCATCACCAAAAGCCTATGTTTCGTCACGATATCTCACCTGGAATCACCTTCAATCCTTGCACAACCCTCTGTCACACCTCCTAAGAATGAGATAGTCAATCTGAGTCTTCTCCGCTGCATTTTGAAAAGTAACCAAATGCTCCCCCTCTTCAGAAAGCTAGAGTTCGCAATCATCAACCCAAAAGTCTTAACGAAGTCCAACAACAAGGTACATCCTCTGTTCCTCTCCCTAAAATCGAAGCCTCCATGCACGTCAACATAACCACCTTCGATCGACCCAATATGACCATTGAAATCCCTCCTAACTTCTCAGTAGGCGAAATCTAGCGCACAATCTCATCTAACCCCTCTTAAAAACGCCTTTTAACCCCCTCATCTACGCCCGTATGCGGCGTATATGCGCTAACGAAGTTTATGGTGCACTTTCCAACCACCAACTTAATAATCATCAATCTATCATTCACTCGTCTAATCTCAATCACATACTCTCTAAGTTTCCTATCCACCAAGATACCCACTCCGTTCTTACCTTTTTGGTCTCCTGAGTACCAAAGTTTATACCCATCCGCATCCTTAGCCTTCGACCCTACCCACCTTATCTCCCAGACACATGCTAAAAAGAGGTAAATTTACTTATTCGCTATGTCCATGCAATTAGCTTTGGAGAGACTTTTTCTTTGAATGTGATTTTCTTACATGTCTTTTAAATATTTTTCGAATACATAATTTTTACTTCAGAAACTTAGAGAAATTATGTCAGAAATCACACTTTAATTAAATAGTTTGACGTCATATTTCGTATCCCAACTCATATAGTGGGACGAAGGGAGTAATTTAATGTCAACTTGATATAAGATTTACGAGTGTTTTGAAATAAACTTTATATATTAAGAAACTATATCCCTAAAAATTATTATAAGCCACAATAGTTAATAAATTAAATATTTTAAAAAATAATAAAAGATTAACTTCTTTTATCTCACCAATAATAATAATAATGTCACGTAAATTGGAACGACGAAAACAAAACCATCGACATCTCTATCAAGAAAGCGTTCAATTCAATATTTCATATAAAACCATTATAGTAATGCTATATGATAGTCATATTCAGGGCCAACCCCCCCCCCCCCCCGCACACACACACCAACCCAAACCTGATAAGGACAACCATTTCCATTTATTTGGACATGATGAAAAAACCTTATTATATACATATAGTCTGACCCACATAGCAGCAGGCATTTTTATTCACCTTTCTTCTTCAGTTCAATAAATACCAATCCTCATTTCAAGAAAACAAAGCAAAATTAAACATCCCCCCCCAAAAAAAAGTAGAGTATACTTTTTGTATACACCACAAAAACCATGGATAGATCCAATAATAGTGTCAATAGAAGAGAACCGTATCCTTCTAATGGATACTCAACAAATAATACAAATTCTCAAGTTGATTTTCTTACCAAAAAAACCAATGAATCCAATTTAGAACAAGAAGAAGAATGTACACAATCTGTAGAAAGAATATTTGAGTCAAAAGAAGTTCCAACATGGCAAAGTCAATTAACATTCAGAGCATTCTTTGTGAGCTTTATATTGGGAATTCTATTCACTTTCATTGTTATGAAGTTAAATCTTACTACTGGAATTATCCCTTCTCTTAATGTTTCTGCTGGTCTTTTGGGGTTTTTCTTTGTCAAAACTTGGACTAAGTTTCTTGAGAAATCCGGTTGGTTAAAGCAGCCATTTACTCGTCAAGAAAATACTGTTATTCAGACTTGTGTTGTTGCAACTTCTGGCATAGCCTTTAGTGGTAAGTAATTCTTTAGTTTAATTTCATCCTCTCTTTATCCTACTCAAAAAAATAATGCAAATTAAACATGATTAACTTTTACAAGATTTAACTGATTTGTCTTAGTTTTCGAGTTACTAATTGTGTAATTATCTTTTTAATTGTGTAATTATCACTACGTTCCATAATATAGGAATAAAGTCTGTGTATTATCGTATTATGTGCAGAATCACAACGAATATATGGTTTTTGTTGTTGGATATAGCGTAAAAGCTCTTTCACTACTATTACACTATAGAATAGTTAAACTTTTAGTTATATTCATCGACATAGATTATTACACTGTCAGAGTATTAAGATATTTTAGTATTTTCTCATGATGACCTAATCAAGAAAGTATAATATATCGATGTAAAAGATTTCTATTTCCTATAAAGCTTTGTTTACTCAAGCAAAGGGTATAGTAGAACCTTAATAGTAGCAAATAATCTGTTTTTTCTCTTCATGTTACTAATTTTACTTTGATTATTTACCTTTAGTTATCTTTTAAGTGATCAGTTTTCAGTTTAAAAGAGAATTAATTAGGGTTAAATTGACTTTAAACAAGAGTTTGTTTAGCTGATGGGACGTTTTTACTTAATGTGAAAATCACTTTCCATTAAGGTGGGGTTGGGAAAAAGAAAATTGGTGTGTATTTTTTGTCAAAACATGTATTTATCTTATTTCTGCAATTAATTAAATGGAGAAAGAAACAAGGGACATCGCCATTAATGTTTGCTGAAATGTTGGACTATATAATATGTCATTATTTGGTCCACGGAATATTTGTTTACTTTGCTGTGGCATTGGGGACTCCACATTGTATAAAAATATCATCCAATTATTTTAACTTTAAATATTATTATTTTTCAAAATTTTATAATTATTATGTCCAAAAGCTAACTAAATTTTAGTATTTAAAATACAAATAATGATCAAATACTTCAAAAAATATCTGGATAGTAGTATTTTAAATAAATAATAATTTTTATTATAAAAAAGTTTTTAATATGAAATCATGTCCAAATGAATTATTTAAAAGTTTTAAACTTTAAATTCCAAATAATATTTTTTTAATATTTCTATCGAAACGCTTACTTTATCCTTTACACGGGTGGAAAGGTGCGTGGGGTTCTATGGAGGTGGTCTTATCTCGTTAGGCTCAATATCAATCTAGAATAGCCGTAAAAGCTTATTCTTCTTCAATATGTTATCCATTTTGTTAAATACTATCGTCCATCTAAAATAAGTAATTTTTTTTTGAATATTTTTACACAAATTAAGAAATTTATTTTTTAGCATTAATTATCAATAGAATTGATCATATTAATCTTTACTATCTCACATAAATACTTCTAACACATATTCCAACACTATTTGTTCCAAGTACAATGTAGAAAAAAAATAATTAATTCATTCTTGAAATCCAGAAAAATCACCTATTTTAGCCCACAAGAAAAATACCAAAAGATTACTTATTTTTTACCGGAGTATGGTTTAATTTGATTGGATTAAATTTTAGATTATATGTAAAAGGTACTTTTATTCTTGTGGTCATAATATGTGTATAACAAGATAAAAATTACCCTTTGAACTTGCATGTCATGTTAGTAAATGTCATTAATGAAATGAAAATGTATGATTTAAAATTTAATTTAAAGTATAGAAACATAACATTCACTTTTAAGCCAAAAGGGTAAATCACTTTTACCTATATATCTTAATTTATTTAAAACTACTCTTATCACACTTTGCACTTGTACGTCCCTTTCTAAGATGACTTGTGATTTAAACATTGCTGTCATTTCTGTCCTATAGTAGTAAATAAATATTGAGGTTGATGAATTAGGTGTTCGGAATCAAAAATGTGATATTTTTGGACTCAAAAGACATTTTTAAATGTAAAAAAAAGTCATTATATATACAATGCCAGAAAATCTGGCATTGTGTATTAACGGCAACTGAACCGTTAATATACAACGCCAGGTTTTCTGGCGTTGAAGCTGACAACATTGATTCAACGCCAAAAATCATGGCGTTATACTCTATTATTTCTGACCCCACCATTAATAGCAGTGTTTTGGAACGGGTTATCTCTACTACGCACAACCTTATTTTTTGGAACGTCTTTGACCTTCACGTACATCTCCAACATTGTGATTACAAGAAAATCACGACATTCGTCCGGAGTCCTCAAAAAATTACGCGAAGTTTTATCATTGTCGATGTTATACTCCGAGTAAAAAGCAACCCCTTGCGGAGTGACGGAATACGGATATCTTCCGGTAACTTTAAGTATGACGGAACGTTTCCTCACACTCATTTTTTTGCATAACAACAATATCAATGTATCGTACTCCATTGTCAATGGCAATTTAACATGACACTTAGCAGGTAAACTGTAGCCCACGGAGTTATTCTCCATCACAACCTCACCACCCCAATATAATGAAACTCTTATGCTACGCTCTTCAGACATAATCAAGAAATGCTGTAGAATTTAACAATAATAGAGCAACAAGAGTTAAACAAATTTTGGATTGCATTTCTATGCGATTGTAACCTCTTTATATAGAAAACGAAGAGCCAGAAAGATTTTTTTTTTTTTACATATACAACGTCAAATAAGTTGGCGTTATATTTTTGAATTATTATATACACTGCTATTAATGGTGGGGTCAGAAATAATAGAGTACAACGCCAGAGTTTATAGCTTTGAATCAGTGTGTCAGATTCAACGCCAGAAAATCTGGCGTTGTATATTAACGGTGCAGTTACCATTAATATACAACTCCAGGTTTTCTGGAGTTGTATGTATAATGGTTTTTTTTTTTTACTTAAAAATGTCTTTTGAGTCCAAAAATACCTGGTTCCGGACTCGATGAATTAGTATATTCCTAGATTCTGAAAAATAATAATTAATGAGTTTAGTCAATAGTGTGAATTATTGACTAATTTAAAAGTCTTTGCTACAACTGTAGTGTCATTTACTTGACTTGTTGGACTAATATGATTACCACTTACGCAAGCTGGAAATTTGCTACACATATTATTTTAAATCTTTGTTATGATCTCCGCAAGTGGTGGGTCATGTTTGGCAAGTTACATATTTGGCCGGTCAACAAAAATTATTACATCAGCTAGCTAATATATATAAAATATACAATATATATATATATATATATATATATATATATATATATATATATATATATATATATATATATATATATATATATATATATTGTTGATCATCATTTTCCATAGGAGAATTATTATTGCTTTAGAATACTGGAAAATAATTCCTCTTATGTTCAGACTACTAACATGGCTAGATCCAGATTAAGGATCTTAATTACAAGTTATAATCCACTACTAGTGCATAACAACATGTCGAACGTTTAATACAAACACACCCAAAAACCCATATTTAAAATCATTTAATTATTTATTGTTTAACTGGAAAGAAATCGTTGTGCTAAGTCCACCACTGAACTTCAATTCTTGAAGTACTTGTGAAATTTTCAAGATTTATTTGAAAAGTATTTCAAGTTAAATAATGGTTGCTAAAATTGGAGAAATTCCTACAAAAAATTTAAAGAATTATATGACAGTTTTATGTCTTCTGTAATGTTTCTTAAATTGTTTGTTACTGGAACCTGGTTATAATTTCTACAAGTTGTTGAAATTTAATCAAGTATTTTCCTATTAGCTGATGAATTTAAAAAATAATTAAGAAGTCCAAACTATAAGATGGAAAAAAAGATTTGAAATATGAGCAGTGAATTTGTTGGATGTGTGAACAAATCACCATATGAGAAGTAACAAAAAGTCAGTCCGCTGCATAAAGCATCGTGCTTTCACGCTAGCTCCGGGAAAGGCCGCACCCAATCTCACACCATTGGATACTCTTAATGGTGTGAGGCGTGCGCGCTTGCCCTAAAACGGACAATATCACAACATGTTTTCCATACAAGAAATTAACCTCTTCTCTTCCCGTTCTTCTTACGGTGTTAAAGCATCTAAAAAATGCAAGAACACATATATATTTGGTTTATTCACATTTTATCTTTAATGAGCAGGAGGTTTTGGAAGCTATCTTTTTGGCATGAGTGAAGTTATTGCTAAACAATCAAATGAAGATAATGCTGCAGATAATATTAAGAACCCTTCTTTGGGATGGATGATTAGTTTCCTTTTTGTTGTTAGCTTTCTTGGACTTTTCTCTGTGGTTCCTCTTCGTAAGGTACATTTCTAACTCACAACATCTCTAATCCATATGTTATACTATCATATTTTCTAGCACAATGAAACTTCTATAGGCTATAGTCAATACCTTGTTCATACTTTTGTAAGGAGAAAAGGTTCAAATTTGCCCCTATAGTACGAGGCACTTTGCCCCTATAGGTCAGCCTGAGCAGATTGTCTTCTTGAAACAGTCTCTCTACCTTCTCCAGGTAGGGGTAAGATCTGCGTATATCATACTCTACCCAGACCTCACTAGTAGGATTACACTAGGTTGTTGTCGTTGTTGTTGTTGTTGCCCCTATAGATTAGGTTCGAGTCATGAAAACAGCAACTAATGCTTGCATTAGGATAGATGTAAGGTTTGTGTATATCATACCCTATCCAGACCCCATTAGTGGGATTACACTAGGTTGTGTCGTTGTTGTTGTTGTTGCCCCTGCAGATCAGGTTCGAGCCGTGAAAGCAAGAACTAATGCTTGCATTAGGATAGGGGTAAGGTTTGTGTATATCATACCCTACCCAGACCCCACTAGTGGGATTATACTAGTTTGTTGTCGTTGTTGTTGTTGTTGCCCCTATAGATCAGGTTCGAGTCGTGAAACGAGCAACTAATGCTTGCATTAAGATATGTTGTCTACATCATACCCCTTGGAATACGGCAGTTCCTGAACCCTCCTTAACACGGGATGTTTTGTGCACCTGACTGCCTTTTAGTTTGCGAACGACAAGGATATGAATGGACTTAAATCGTAATAGAGGACAAGTGAGGATTTTTGGGGAAGTACAGGGCGAATTTTCCTTTTTAAAAAACATGAACTTCATATGTTCTTTTTCTTGAGAGGTAGAGAAAAGATTCAAAATTCGGAGCTGTGCAATAAGTAGTTTGGAATGAATGGCTCCAAATTGATGCAGTTATTCTTCTTTTTTTCCATATAAATTGCAGTGTTGAGATAATGTATTATATGTTTTCAGATTATGATCATAGACTTCAAACTGATTTATCCAAGTGGAACTGCAACTGCTCACCTGATCAACAGTTTCCACACACCACAAGGAGCTAAGCTAGCCAAGTGAGTCTTTTGTATGCATTTTACTAGTCGAGCGTTTCATATAAATGACAATACTAATTCCTTTTTTACCTTATTGCTAACTGCAGGAAACAAGTAAAAGCTCTGGGAAAGTTTTTCAGTTTCAGCTTCTTATGGGGTTTCTTCCAGTGGTTTTTCACAGCAGGAGGTGACTGCGGTTTTGTGAATTTTCCAACATTCGGTCTCAAAGCCTACGAGAACAGGTAATATTTGTTTGCTCTTGATATCTGTCTCTCAGTAGGACCTCTCAACTCATTCTTGTTCTACACAAGATAACTAACTGTCGTCCTGTTTATCATTTTAATCGTTCGACTTATTTCTCCAATCGTCCAGATTTTACTTTGACTTCTCGGCAACATATGTTGGTGTTGGGATGATATGTCCTTATCTGATCAACATATCTTTGCTAGTTGGAGCTATCCTTTCATGGGGTATAATGTGGCCTCTTATTCAAGACAGAAAAGGTCATTGGTACCCGGCTAATCAAAGCGACAGCAGCCTTCACGGCATACAAGGTTACAGGGTAATCTCCCCTTTTCGCCTTCTCCTTTGGAGCAGAACAATGAAGATGATTCGACAATTTTAATTCTTTTATAAAAATGAAAAGAGGCTTATCGTGTTTCCATAATGCTCTTGTATACTGCAGGTCTTCATAGCGATTGCAATGATCCTTGGTGATGGTCTGTACAACTTTTGCAAAGTACTTGGACGAACATTATATGGTATATATTTCCAAATCCGTGAGAAAAGAGCAGGGTCTGTCCTTCCTGTTGGTGCCCGTGGATCTCCTACAGAGCCTTCTTTATCTTATGATGATCAGATACGAACCGAGCTTTTCCTCAAGGATCAAATCCCTACGTGGGTCGCAATAGCTGGTTACGTTAGCATTGCCATCGTCTCCACTGTAACTCTTCCGCATATTTTCCATCAACTTAAATGGTACTACATCGTGGTAATTTATATTTTTGCACCAATACTAGCCTTCTGCAATGCTTATGGCTGTGGTCTCACCGACTGGTCATTGGCATCCACGTATGGAAAGCTGGCCATTTTCACAATTGGAGCATGGGCTGGGGCCGCTCATGGTGGGGTTCTAGCAGGATTAGCTGCTTGTGGTGTGATGATGAACATAGTCTCCACTGCATCCGACCTAACACAGGACTTCAAAACCGGTTACATGACGTTGGCTTCTCCTAGATCCATGTTCATAAGCCAGATAATCGGAACAGCAATGGGCTGCGTCATCTCTCCTAGTGTATTTTGGCTCTTTTACAAGGCGTTCCACGACTTGGGCGTTCCAGGTTCAGAATATCCTGCCCCTTATGCTCTCGTCTATCGTAACATGTCTATCTTAGGGGTTGAAGGTTTCTCAGCTCTACCAAAAAACTGTCTCACCCTTTGTTACATATTCTTCCTTGGAGCTATTGCCATCAACGCCTTAAGGGACGCTGTAGGGAAGAACAAGGCAAAATATATTCCTCTTCCAATGGCAATGGCCATACCGTTCTATCTTGGATCCTACTTTGCTATTGATATGTGTCTCGGGAGCCTGATCTTGTTCATCTGGACAAAGATAGACAAGGTTAAGGCTGATGCATTTGGACCTGCCGTTGCATCTGGACTAATTTGTGGTGATGGAATCTGGACCTTGCCAAGTTCGATACTAGCTTTAGCAGGCGTGAATCCGCCTATTTGCATGAAGTTTCTATCGCGGAAGGATAATATTAAGGTAGATGGTTTCATAAATCCTTGAAGTCCCTTACACCAGGTTTTATCCGTTTCTATTGTTCTGTTGGCTTTTTATGTCACCTTTTCCACTAAGATTGTTCGATGTCCATGGTGCTATGAACTGCGATAAAGCATTTCCGCGCAAATAGAAGTTTACTTAGAGAATATGTTGATTTCCAACAAGATAGAAGTTTACTTAGAGAATATGTTGATCACCATATCAAATTGTAAATGTGATGTATTTTAAGTACTCCACAAGTTTATTCTACCCTTCATTATGTTTTGATTAAGTGTTGATCATTATTTAGGTATGGAGTGAAATGATATACTGCTTTGAACAAATGTATGCGCTTTGTAGCTGTATATGTATAATGTTGTAGTGCAGACGGAATATCTTCTGTGAGGAGATTGTTCTGCTTTTCCTTGAATTGCTGCAGCAAAGACCACAGCTGCTGTTGGTTTTGGTTTGAATTAATCAAGTTCTGGTTCTCATTTGAGACCTTTGCATACGGCCTTGCGGGGACCGAGTAGCGGCGGAGCTACGAGGCGAAAGGGGGTTTATCCAAATACCCTTCATCGAAAAATTATAGTATTGTATATATAAGGTTAATTTTTTTAATGTATAGATAGGAGATGTTGACAACAAAAGGGCCGACCCAGTTCAATACCCACTTCGTGGGTGTCTGGGGAAGGGAATACTCTAGGCAGCTTTACCCCTGCTTTGCAGTGAGGTTGATTCGAACCCGCGACCTGACACACCACGGCAAGCAAGCTTACCGCTGAGATGTTGACAACAAATAAGATACAATTCAGCAATCATAGGTGATACATGTTCGGAGCTAGCATATTAGGTGTGGGTTTGATCGAACCCGGTCACTTTGCTTAAACATTGTATTTGTACTAAAAGATTTATTATATTTATATAAAAATTTAGTTGTGAATCTAAGACTGAGCTATGAGCTTCATGGTAAAATTAGAATCCATAAATTTCAAATGGCTCCGTCTCTGTATATATCATGTGTCCGTAGTCTTCTCGTTTGTATCTTTGCCCTTTTTCTTGCACTTTTCAGGTCAAATTAATTGCATGATCTTCGGCCAGTTAATTAATTTTGAGAATGGTATTCATATGCATATTTCTGAATCTAGTCTAAAGTTAATGTCTCAATAAAATTAAATTTTAAAGTTTTTTTAAAGAGAATTATTTTGTTACCTTTCATGGCGACAGCCCGTACCAACTACCAACAATCTAGGGAGCATTCTACTACCAATATAGGGGAAAAAATTAAAAACAATTGAATTTTAGCACTTTTTTATATAAAGATAAAATCTGAATAAAAATACCTTTAAAAATAAGGAAATTTCCAGCATAATATGCTGGAGTTCAAATCTTTATATACGAGATTTCAGCATAGTGTGCTGGACTTTCATAACCTGCTAGAGTTCCAGCATAATGTGTTTGAAGTTCATACGTAGGACATTCCACCCTAGCCCGTGGATTTTTTCTTTTCCCTATCCATGTGTTCATTTTGGGGTTGTATAAGAACTTGTCAGGAATTTCTTGCCAAAATTTCACGGTATAGTCAATTTTCGGACTTGTCAATTGAAAATAGGCAATGTTTAAAAATAGTCACCGTGTTGGTGCAATAGAGATCGGTCCATCATAATATAATGGAGTTCGGTGCACTTGTGTTTGAACTCCAGCATATTATGCTG